>OY282640.1:35014846-35152346 GCA_958299015.1 Tetanocera ferruginea | reverse complement strand
TGCTGCTAAGGCGCAACTGTACTCATTGGTGACGAAGTCATTGCTGCTTATGTAGTTGCCAGTAATCGAAAATCGCTTATGCAATAAAGACGATAACAACAACAACAAAAGTACCGACAACTTGGCACAGAGGCAGAGTAGAAATTAATATAGGAACTGCAGCAACAAATGGTGACGGCAATGACAGCACCAGCAGCAGCAACAACCGCAAGCATTAGCTGTGAAACGGTTGAAAAGAGTGCCAGAGCACTGGGTAGGCGGCGTTTGACTGGGATCGGTTTCTTATTACTTTCCGCAGCTATCGAATATCCGATCGCTGCGCTGCGGCTTCCTTGATTGCTGCATTTGTTTCTGCTGCTCTTTCTTTCATCGTTTGCTGTTTTTTTACTTGCAGTCTTTTCTCTTATTCCTTGCTCAAAAATTCTTCCGCTTTGTTTTTTTTGTGCTGCTTGCCAACCATGTTGCCACAATTGAATGAACATCGTGAGTAGCATTCAATGCTTACTTTTGTGCGCCCTTCAACTAACTCACTCACTCAACTCCTTGCTGCAGCCGCTCACTCAAGCATAACGAAGTAACGTCAATGAGCGGTAGTTATTTTTTCTTCTTTTTTTTTTGCTTATTGTCTTCACTCACAACACACAATATAACATGAACTGACAGTGGCTTCATTTGTCATCTGTCATCTTTTCTTCCCGCCAAACAACATTTTTGTTTTTGTTTTATGTCTTCTGTTGAGTGTCTTTTTTTATTTTGCATTTCCGAAAATAAAATGCAATCAATTCAATATCTGGCACTTTGAACCCGCGCAAAACGCGCAACCCACTCGAGACGCTATGTTTTATGAGCTCATAAAAAATAGTGCGCTGCTTGTCAATTTTATGGGCGAGGCTGAGGGGGAGAGTGGTAATGTTAGCTGATTGGGAAATAAAAATGCATCAAAGGACTATAAAATATCCTTGAATTGTCTTGAAGGTAAAGCTTTTTTGTTGAGATCTAGTTTTATGTTTGTGGCTTGGTGTTTGGCGTTGGCACTCAAGGAGTGCTGCTTCATACACTAAAAACTTCTGAGCAGAAAACAGATTTTCTCAACATTAAAAGCACACCTCGATTTCTTACGATATGCTTACATTTTGCCTTGATTTTGTTTACACACGTGCATTTCGAAAACTACACAGTTCTACAGGAAATTTTTGCAACACAGTTATGCACGGAACACATTGACGACGACAACGACATTACGTCGTTACTTTGTTATATTGATATAATATGTTTATGGTCTTAAGCGCTATTTGTTGCGTCGCTTTCAAAATAATCAAGTAGCCGCCGACATGACCATATTTCTCTCTTTTGTCGTGTCGTATAGCCGTTGTCGTCTTTAATATGTTCAATGCATTGTCGTGATATGTTGCTGTAAGAGAACGCCTTATCGATAATTTTTTGTTGAGTTTTTTGTCTCAACTCTTAACAATATTTTATTAAAACCTCAACATAAAAAAGCGCAATTTTCATAAAAGTATGTTTCTTATAACTGTTTTTTTTTTTCAATAGTTATGAAGATGATTTTTATTCAAGTCGAATATTTAATTATTTATTTTTAAGGTTCGCAACAATCAATAGTGCTTACAATTTTATAATAAGTGAGCTTTTGAGTGACTTTCTATTGAGTTAAATAAGACTTAAGAGTTCTGAATTTTTTATTTATAAAATGTTCAACTACACTCAGAAAAAATTTTTTCGGAATATAATAAAAAAGCATCATATTTAGAGAAAAATGGTATAGACTTTGCTACACAGAATGTGCTTTATAATGTGATCTCTAAATGTGATCAAAAAAATTTCCTAAAAATGATAAAAAGTTTCTATAAAAAAAGAAATACATAAAAATTTATCGTTTTTTGTGAAAAAATACTTTTTATTTTTGAGAAAATATTTGTTTTTATTGAAGAAAATACTTCTCACAGTGAATTTTTTATCAAAATATAGGAACATTTTTTCATTTTCAATAAATTTTTCTCTATAAATGAGAGTTTTTTTTTGCGAGAAAAATACTGATCATTATTAGAGACATTGAAATATTTCCATTTACCACAAGTGAAGAAATATTCCTTCGAAAATGTGAACATTTATTCCTATTGAAGAAAATTTTATTTGAAAAAGAGAAAATTGCTATTATCGAAAATAGAGAAATTTTTTATCGGAGAAAGATATGTGTTATAGTTCAGCTCAGGGTTGAATGCTTTAATAAATAAAACAAAAGACTAATAAAGTAAAAAAACACACTCAATAAATATTCTAAATGTTATTTTCGTTTGCTTTAAAATTTGAGTTAAACAAATTTTATATATAATAAAATTAATTATGAGTTGAGTGAAAAAAACCATCCCGAATGCATAGAATACAAATTTTAATACATTAACTGAACCAAAAAAATACCCAATACATGTGAATTTTTTACATGATTACCATGAATCGTATATATGAGTTACCAATTACATGAGTTAACAAAAGTAAATAACAGCAGAACATGAATACTTCTTAAGCCTAGTATTTAAAGTTCATAAATCAATTTGTAAATACTATAAAAAAAAAAATGCAAAGGAAACATGAATAATACATAATTTTTGGGAATAAAATAAAAATAAAATAAGAACGATTCATGAGATAAGTGATTCGCTATATGATTCGATTTTGTATGGAGAAAAAAAAGTCGTCAGGACACCGACTTATAAGTTAGAGGGACTCTTAAAAACTATAAGTACATCATTTTTTTTTATTGGAGAAATCCACATGAGGCGGTTTTAGTTCTCCTGAACCCTTTTTCTGGCCAAAAAATCAGTTTTTTGTCTGTCACTTTTTTCTACAGAATCTTTACCCAAGAAGATTAAAAAAGTGAAGATTGTGATAGTGCACAAATATTGTTCAAAAAGCTTTTGAAAAATAAATTTGTTGTCTTTACAAACTCGTTGTCCGGCGATATTTAAATTTAGATCCGGCTTAAAGTACATATACAAAGAAAACGTTAACTACTTCATAAGTTTATTGACCAAAATTCAAAGAATTCATGTACAAATTCAAGGGCAGCAAGAAAAGTTCATTAGATATGAATCAAACATGCATAAAACATACATGAACTCGTATAATGGAGGCTTGATGTACGTTATGTATGTATTCAGTGAAATAAATTCATACATTCTATGTACACTAGGACGGGTTTGTCTTCACAAGAAAAAAAAACTAAAAGACTGGATTAAAATATTCCTGGCTTCTGTAAATAACTTCCGCGAAACAATTTCGCCACTTAGGCATCAACTCCCTAGGCTTCCTGAATTTTTTTGAAAAAAGTGCCTTTATATTTTTTTAAATACATCTTCATGTTCTCACTTAGGTCGACCCGGTTTCAATATTTGTGAAAAATTACATATACTTATAACAGGCTGTAAGACACAAAATCACTCAAAGCAGCACAATTATCGAAATCAAGAATTTCAGCATCAGTTAGAGATAATTAAAATATTCTCAATTGACACAGGAAACACTCAAAAATGCACTAAACTTCTTTAGTTAGTAGGAGTCAATTCAAATATGCTCAGCCCATGAATAGCACAGAAAACACACTCAAAAATGCACTCAAATTATTTATTGTGCTGAATGAACGCTATGAATGAATAAACGCTATGAGTCAATATTCTAATGAAATCTCAAATTAATTCACTCAAATCCAACTGTTCCACTAGAACTGTGATCAAGCCTTGGTACTTCAATAAAAGAGAATTAAATATAAAAAAAATCCCAACCAATAGAACTTTCAGTGTCAAGTCTGATTATAATTAAAAAAGTTATTATAAGAAAAACCAAACAAAAACAAAAAAAAACATAAACGTGGCATCATCAACGACAACACGAGCGCAAGCAATGTGCACTCAAAACTAAAACAACAACAACACAGCAAAGCATTAAAAAAAAACCAGCCACTGCACTACAGCGGAAACAAGATAATCTGCATAAAGTATGAGTACAAAAAAGCACACGACAAAGAAACACCGTAAAAAACTTATATTGAGTAGGTAAGAAAGAGAAAAAAAAAAACAGCCAGAGGAACGCCATGGCATAAATATGAAACTGCATGCAACTGCCAGAAAATGAGCAGGAGCAACAACAACAACAACAACAACAACAACAACTACCGACAACATTTAGCAATAGAAAAACGACTCAAATTTCGAGTGTGCTTCACTGTGAGTACAAAAAGATCACGTTACGATCACTCTGTTTTTGTTCAATGGCGTTGGCGTTGGCGTTATAGTCAAACAGGACGGAACGGACCACCAAGGAAGTTTACTTAAGCAAACAAAAAATGCAGTTAACATTTAACTAGGCAGTCAATAAAAAAAAAACAAATTGTTTTAAGCCTCACAGTGTCACGTGACACGCTTACACTGAGAAAATATTAAAAAGTTTGAAAATCACTCAAAATTAAAAATTTAAAAATTTTATTTATAAATAAATTGCGTGGCCAAAAATAGAATATATTATAAACAAACATACGTTTATCTATTTAGCGAAAAACTGTGCGTAATAAAAGTGCTGCCTAATTTTTGGCGCTTAGCCAACAACGGCGTTAGTTCGTTCGACTTTTACTTAACAGTTTATTTTTCTAATTTTTTTTTTTTTTTAGATTGTTTCTTTTTAATTAAATTTTATTTTGAAAAGTGGCCAAGAAGAGGAGCACGCCAAGCGTTCAGCGAGCTTGTCGAACCACAACGATGCCAGCCAGTCAGCCAGCAAACCAGCCAATGCCAAAATCATGTCTGAGGTAATGAAAGCAAGACATGAATGCGGCATGTCTTAAGAAATAGGGTGAAACATTACGGCTGTTGGTTCAAGTGTTTTCTAATTGTTGTTGTTGCTATTAATAATAGTGTTATTGTTGTTGTTGTTGTGGCTGCATTTGTGAAAGCATTTCATTTCAGCTTGCATTTATTTAATTGACATTGACAGCTAAATGAACGCGCAACAACTATATCTACCGCCATGACGAAGAACCAACAGACAGACAGACACACGTACAGACTGACAAGCTAGATTAACCGACAAATAGTTGTACAAATCGACTTAAGACGCGTGCTTGAGATATTTGCTATGTTGTTTTCTAGGTTTTTATTTTTAAAATTGTGCTCATTGAGTGGCAATGAACTTGAGCACAAATATAGCGAGAATTAGCAAGATTTAGAATGGAAGTGTAGAATTAACAGAAATTCTAGCAATTCGTTTTGTTGGCAAACGCACATTATTTGGCAATTATTTGAGCATTTAGCTTTGAGCAATAACAAATGTTGAGTGGCAGAACTAATGAAGTTATGTTTTGAAAATGATCTTTCTTAATGAGAAATTTAAACATACATTTTTTTTTGCTTAATTGAGCAAATATGTTATACGAGCTTTAAAAAAAAAAAAATAAATTAATAACATTTTTAAAATTTAAAAAAATTACTTAATAGCAACTGCCACTTAGTTGAGAACAGTGGCGCCAAATGGGTTAAGATTGATATTTCACTCAGTATGAGTGCTAATTTATTTGATATTGCATGATAAATGAGGTATAAAAACTGATAAATCTGTAGAAGAATGATATTTGATATTGAGTGTAATTGGAGTAAAAAGTATTGAGCCTTGGTTCAGAAAAAATTTGTTGAGTCCAGTTGTGAGTAAAATTAGAATTAAAATTAGTAGATCGTACATCTTAAAAATTATGAACAATATTGAATGAAAAGTAATGAAAATTTACACTGAACTAAAAAAGTACACAATTATTATGAATTTATACATGAATCGCATTCATGAATTTTGGTCCATTAACCAATAACATGAGTTGGAAGTAATAAAAATTTATACTGAACCAAAATAGTACACAAGAATTATGAATTTATACATGATTTTTATGAATCACATTCATAATTTTTGGTCCAATAACGAATAGCATGAATCACATAAACTATTCATGATATTCATGTAAAAAATACGCCAAAAAAAGAAACACGAGAACAGGAATGTGTTTAAAGTTCATAAGGTGGGTGTACAAGATACTTGAAAAAATATAAAATATCTTATGAATAAACTTCATGTATAGAATGCATGGACAAATACGAGGAGAACAAGAAAAGTTCACGAGATAAATGACAAAAGTGCATAAATTTCATGAACCAGGGCAAAAGCACGCCATTTCTGACGGGTGCCAACCTTAACCTGAACAGACCATGAATGTCAGATCGATATGCAAAGAATAGTGACGTTACAGTCTTCGAAATTAAACAAATTTTGATATTGTTATCAAAATAGATAAAGAAGTATTTCGTGCTTTGATTACGCATTACTTTTTGCGTAACAAAAGTGCGAAAGAAACAAAAGAAAAGCTCGATTAACATTATGTTAAATCTGCTTTGTCGTATTCAATCGCAAAATATTGGATTGTAGAGTTCAAAAGAAGTTGAATCAGCACAAAAGATGAACAGGTCGGGGAAGCACCAAAAGCACAGCGACCAATCCAGCATTTATTGGAAAATACACTATTTCGTATTGGGCAATTCGAAAGTGAAAGTTCGTGAGATAACTAGAGCCGTAGACACATCCAGTGGGTCGATGGTTTCAGTTTTATATGAGCACTTGGTTATGAGAAAGCTGACTGCAAAGATGAAAGGCGCGTTTGTTAACAATCAATCAAAAACATGGACGTGCTCACACTTTCCAACAATGTTTGGACATGTTTAAAAAAAATACGCTTAATTTTTTGCGTAAAATAGTGATCATGGTAGAAACATCCACTCACTATCCCTCAATAAACACAAAAAAAATAAGAAAACCCTGTCAATTTTGATAGAAAACCAAATGATTTTTATCGCTTTTCGAAAAAACAAAATATTTCAGACAAGTAGGAAATTGAGAAAAAAGTTTATTTTTAGGCTTTACCAACGCTCAAATGATGAATCGCCTAATATAAATGAGTAGGCAATGCGTAAGAACCAGAGAAGAGTATTAGATAAGTGGGAGGTTGTGAAAGTAGAGTAGTTTTGGTGAAGGTGTGTTTTAAATATGTGCAGCTTAAAGCTCCCGGGGAATACACTAGCTGGTGGCGTCAGACCATGAATTTATTTTGAACACTTCCCATTGTAGTACCTGGCCTTGGTTACCAACATTGCGTCGTTGCCCAAGAGAGTAGAAAGAGAAAGAAATGATTTCTCCCCTATCAAATCTATTGCACGACGCTGATTTCGGTCCAGAAGTACCAAATAATATCCTGAAGGCCTGCATAAATGTGCGAATTGAACTACATTTTTGGGCTAATATATGAGGTGAAGGTCAAGCGAAGATCAGCTGAAGTGAAATATTTATTGCACCGTTCTAAAAAAACCGAGGGACTTGGCCGATTTTTTCGACACATCAAATATATGATCATTGCAACGAAGATCAAATTGGATCGATATACACAGAATGTCAAGAGTTGCTGCTCCACAAGATCAACGCCATTCATACCCTACGGCAAAAGCAGGGTCAATTGCCCTAAAGTGGCCGGTCCTATGACAGTTCTTATTTAACCTATCACAGGACAGGTTCGATATAACTCAGAACGGGACCGATAGTTTTTAAATGCGTTTTGCTATATTTGTCTTATCGTTACCAATAGCTCAGTGGAAGTGCGCTAGACTGTCACGCGGTGGACGTGGGTTCGAACCATGACTGTGTAAGTATACTACATGTATATCAACAATTTTAATTTAATAATTTAAATTCTTATTCCGTTTCATTAACGTCGTAATCAAAAACAACCTTAAAAATAAATTTGCTGAACACCTTGAAAAAAAAGTTAATTGAAAAGTTGAAAAGTTAATTTTTTATCGGCTACTGATAAGGTCTAAAGGTATCTATGAGGTGTCAATTGACACCTGCCGATATATTTTTGAACCGGTTCTAGGATTGGTGCAAAGGTATCTAGCCGGTGTCAATTTACCCCTGTCAATGACAACGCCAAGTAAAACGGACCGGTTGGTTTCATATGTTGGTGGCAGAATTGGGACCGGTTACTATCACTAGGGAACCTAACACGTGATAGGTGCTGAACCGGTTCTTTTGTCCGTAGGGTATAGATAAGAGCTAAGGGGCAATTTACTCGCTTGAGACTTATGAATTTAGAGCTATAATCATCTTAGAATGAGGAGCACAAGGCCGTCCTGAGGGAATTGTGCCTTGAAAAAAAAACTATCGTGGACAGCTCCAAAAACAACATCGAAACAATTAGGCAGAAGGACAAGACATGGAGTGAAGTTTCTGGTCTGTTGGCTGCTCATGGATTGTCGGCTCCTGGCTCTTAATGATGGCTCTTATGAAAACTAAGCCTACGATGACGGCGACATGGAGGTAGGTTTTTTATACCATGTTGGTTTTCTTACAGCACTATAGTCCGTCAGGATTTCTTTGCACATAAATAAACTTTATTCGTCCATGTTAAGTTAAATTTGTATACCCTAAACCTGAAAGGTCAGGGTATATTAACTTTGTGCAAACGTTTGTAACGCATAGAACGAAGCGAGTCCGGTATAGAAAAGTATATATATTCTTGATCAGCGTCACCTCGTGAGTCGAGCAATTTATGTCCGTCCGTCCGTCCGTCCGTCTGTCCGTCTGTGTGTTGTCCGTATACACAGGATAAGAAGAAGGAGTAGTGATAATTGGATGAAACTTGGTACACATGGTCACATGAACCCAAGGATCTGCACTATTGAATATTTTTGGAATCCGCTCACGGACACGCCTACCTCCCATACAACGCGAAAATTGAAAACTGCATAACTCAGCTCATAATAAGCTGACAACAATAAAATTTGGTATGTATGTGTTTTCTATTAACACAAAGATGTTTTTGATAAATGGACGTCATCCGCTCACAGACGCGCCCAGCTCCCATACAACCCAAAAATTTAAAACGCAATAAATAAGCCTGTGTTTAGCTTAAAGAGCCTAAATTTGGCACATATGTTTTTTTATGACAAGACTAAGATGGTTTTGAAATATGGACGTCATCCGCCTACGGACACGCCTACCTCCCATACAACCCAAAAAGTTTAAAACTCAATAAATAAGGTTATGTTTGTCATGGGGAAATTAAATTTGGTATGTATGTATTATATACCAAAACTAAGGTGTGTTCAAAAATTGGGAGTAATCCGTCCATAAACTCGCCCACCTCCCATAGCGAAAGCACAATAAAGGCATAAACTGTGAGCTACAGGACTAAAACTTGGTATGTGTAAGTTTTTCATTTACATTTAAATGCATATAAAATATAGGCTTCATGCACCCACGGAAACGCCCATTTACAATAAAAATTTTTTGTTTTTGAAAAGTGGGTTAAGGGTATTTCATAGTCGGAATAGACCGACTTTAGACTTTCTTTACTTGTTTCAATTTTAAAATAATCTTAAATTATAAATAAGTCCAAACATTAGTTGAATGTCAAAAAAGTACCCAGTTTTAAAATAAAATACAATGAAAAGCTATGTATTTTCTGAGCTGGCTTTAAATTTAAAACTGACTTTATGTTTTTATTGGTACCGTTTTTGATGAATATAATCAATATTTTTGAAAATTTAAAATCGTTTTTTGGTAAGGCTGTTAAAGTTATGAAAATTTAATGGATAATTTTTTCTTCCGTTTATATTTTTGAAGCAACTTTCTTTGTATAGAACCACCCAATCGATGGGTATGAGTTCGATACCAATGGCAGGCAAAAAACTGTTTTAAAAT
The DNA here is from genome assembly GCA_958299015.1 of Tetanocera ferruginea. Lineage (NCBI taxonomy): Eukaryota > Metazoa > Arthropoda > Insecta > Diptera > Sciomyzidae > Tetanocera > Tetanocera ferruginea. The sequence continues at coordinate 35,142,548 of OY282640.1, read as the reverse complement.
ATTATTTTCTTGTTGCAATAGACAAGAACAAACAAAAAGCAACATCTATTCTTAGAAAAGGCTGCCGGAAAAAATTATTAGTTTTTGAGATTTTAATGAAGCAAATCCCAGAACGAGGTATTACAGGCTTGGATTCAAAAATTATACATGACTCAATTCTCTAAACATAAAATAAAGTGAAAATTATTTAAATCTATATTTTTTTACTAACAGAGGTATCATTCGGATTACCAGATTTAATGATTTAAAAATGTTCAAGTCCATTAGCTCTATAAATAATAAAAAAAAATTATGTCATTAATGAAAATAAATAATTATCTTTACTAAGTTTACATATCATAGATGTGACCGACCGAGTTCCATAAAAAAATCGTAACATAAAAAGATATTATTATGTTGATATGGCATATATAGAATATCTACATAATAATCTCAAAAGAAGTTAAAATTAATTTCAAGCAAATAATATTGCTCCAACATCCAACAGAACAACCTTGAGAGGCTATTTTAACAAGCTCCACACGAAGCTTCGTTATCCTGTCACAAGCGCGTTGCTTTAGCAACGAATCTTAAGAATGTCCAAGCAAAATATATTAATATAAAACAACCTACGCAATTTTTTCCCGGTTGTCTGTAATCAACAATGTGGGACAAATGAAAAAACCCAACAACAACGGGAATGTCAACCTACTTACTTAACCCCAGTTTAACCCTTGCACTGCCTACACCAGAGCACCAACAGCGCCAACAATGGCACAAAAACAATAACATCAGAAACATTCCTGTTAATCAGCTCATGCATAGCTATTTGTTTTTTGTCTACACATCAATTTTTTGTTTCCTCTAAGTATGAATATTAATAATAATAAAAATTTTTCACTTAATCTTATTGTTAACAGTCTGTCCGACGAAAACGACGACAACGACGTGATAAACAAGCAGCATCTACTGTGACAGCAGAAACCATTATATTTTTTATCAACTTGTCAGAAACTTGTTTCTTGAACTCAATTTCATTTTCATTGAACATTGTAATGGGTAGTAAAACAAAAGCACAAAGCAACCAAAACAAGTTAAGATAGGTTTTACAAAGAAGAAAAAAAAATAATAACAGAAAATAACGCCACAACAAGAATAGCAAAAGTTATCTCTTACATATTGTTTTCAATAAACAAGTTATTTTTTAATTTGTCTGACGAGACAATTTAGCGCCAATTTTATACTTTTTTTTCTTTTTATTTTTATTGTTTTTGAAGTGTCAAAAAATTTTGTTAATTTTTTGTTGAAGTATTTTTTTTTTGTCGCTCTTCTTGAACTTGCCGTCAATATTCCAAGAATCAAAAAATTGCGATCAGATTGTTGTGCTTGTATTCAAAGTAACTCAAGCATAGGTAGACATTAATTTGAAGCAGCTAAATTAATTTCAAATAGTCTGAAAGGAAATTTAAACAATAAATTTATTTCAAAAGATTTCATGGAATTTTAAAAGTGTCAGTCAAGGCTACCTCAGTCAATTTTATGGAAAATGTTGAAATGATATTTTATGCGCGCTAAAATTACAGAGAACACAAATCTTTAAGCGCTTGAAGGTGGCATGTTGCATGTATACAAAGTGATATAATTTTCTTTGATCCTAGTCATGTTTTATAATCCTAGTACAGTCTTCGTAATATTTTTGAAAAGAAATGCTAGAAATTTATAAGACAAATCATTTAACAATCAAACAAAACATTAACGTTAAAGAATCTTACTAACAAAAAATTAAATTATAATTCCATCAAATTTTTCATTTCTATGAATTTTTTTGTGAGAGTGAAAGTAGACAAGTGTCTCAAGTGAAGACAATTGCACTAAAAAACTGAATTTCTTATGTACTTTTAAGTTAAGATGGCGATGTTTTTGTCAAAATCAAATTTCAAGTCTTGGGACTAAAGATATGGATCAGGGTTATGTATGTTTTCGCCTTCAATCACAGAACATGAGATAATTTGACTCTATCAGCAAAAGTTCCTGCACTTTTGAAATTTTTTTCTTAAGGTGGGACATAACATTTGCGGCAGAGAAAACAGACCTTTTTTTAAAAATTCATAACTCCGTCAAAAACATTTTCATATCCAAATTTTTTTCTCTTATTATTGTAGAGAATTGAACAATTAAAAAAAAAAAAAATTCAAAAAAATATATTATTCACTCCAACATGGTTTTATAGAGCTCCAAACTGGCGGCAGAGAAAAAAACCGGGGCCTCGTGGTTGCAAAAATTGTCCGATCTGGAAAAAAATGACTTTTTTAAATCTTAACAAAATTGGTTATCGTATGACAGCAGCTTTTTTTAATTTTTTTTAAATTTTTGGTATTGTTCCATATTTGAAAGATTTTTCGAAAAAAATATTGACTTTAAAAATTCATAAAAAATCAAAAAAAATTTAAAAAAAGCTCGTTTCATACGAAAGCAAGGTATATTTATAGGGTAGGCTACGTTTTATGCCAACTAAAAATAAGCATGCGAGTATGAGAGCTGATGCGAGAAAATTTTGGTTGCAAGTTTAGTACTTTTATTTTTTTTTTTAAAAAAAAGTTTGTTTTTGAAACAAAAAGTCCGCATTGCGGATGATTGCGTACTTTTACATACTTCTCATAAGACGGTATTAAAATTTCAGAGAGGAGATAAAATAATAATACTTCAAAACCTGAATTGAGCATATTTTCGATTTATACTTGGTCTGTTTCCATACTAGTTTTAAGTAAGGATCGAGTATTAAAGATTAATTTGATTTTATGACAAAATGAGCAAATTTGTCAAGAAGTACAGAAACAGTTTTAAATGAGTTTCCGGCACAACAGTTATTTTTAGAAAAGAATAAAATTTAAGTGCTTCACTTAAAACACTTCCGTTTCCGTTAGTTTTGGTAACTTTACCTTATTTTATTAATTTGCAAAACAATTGCAAACATTTTTTTCACAATACAACACAACAATTTTATCACTCTGACAATCAGGTGTTTAAAGCTCAAGATTTGTGCTCTGAGAAATTTTTCAAGTAAAATTGGAGTAATAGAGAGTAGTAAACAGTGACATTTTGCTTGTTCTTCATCTCTCTCGTGCTGGAAAAATGTTTAAAGAAACGCGTTCGAGTAACTTCAAGTTAATTGAAGTGAATAGGAAAACAGACCTTAAACTTTACTATTTACAAAAAAATTTGCTGTTTAAGAGGTGTTCGACAAGTTTACCTTTCTTGTTATGACACGATGTAAAATTGATTTCAATTCGCCGTATTGATCTATACGCGGCTAAAACAGTTCGACTTGAAAACAAGTAAAGAAAGTCTAAAGTCGGTCTAGGCCGACTATGAAATACCCTAAACCTACTTTTCCTAAAATAAATAATAACGTGTGGTCACTGAAAATCTGCACTAAGTAATAACACAAATAAGTCCTTTTAATCAAAACTATATTTATCCAAATGTGTACTCAATGGAAATGTACTATTGTCTTAAATAAGAAAGAAGTATTAGTTACATTCAATAACTCCGTTACGACGAATACGATCGATTCGTCTGATAGTACTTTCTGCAAGGCGTTGTACAACAGTTTTGTTGATTTTCTGCAGGCAATACTTTATGCGATTAATACGTTGATCCACATTTTGGGCACTCCAGTTGTTTTCATACACTCTGCTTTTCAAATAACTCCAAAAATCCTCAATTGGCCGCGCCTCAGGGATATTTTCGGGGTTGTCAACTTTTTGTACGAAATTTATGCGTTGTTCATTTAAATATTCGATAACCTTTTTCGCATAGTGAGAGCTTCCCAGATCAGGCCAGAAGATGTAATCGCCATTTGGATAATGGACTTTAATAAACGGAACCAAGCGTGATCTTAAGCAATCATTTAAATACATTTCTCCATTAATAGCGAAGCCAGATTTGCGTATCAGTGCGGAACTTAATCCTTTTGGGCTCATAGCTATCCATACCAAAACTTTTTGCTCAAACTTAGCTTTTGTTTTAAATTTTTTTGAAGCATGTGTTAAAGACACATCGCTTGAATAAAAGCCGTCATTTCCATTAATTTTTGAGTGGGTTAGCGTAAAATACGACTCGTCATCTAACACAAACTCACGTTTGGAAAATTTTCGAAAAAGTCGACCACATTTTGTTTTTGCTGCTAAAATTTTTTGCACGGACCGTTTCGGAATTGTTTTTTTCTTTTTATACTGAATTTCTGTCTTTTCTTTAAGTAATTTTTGGACATATGACTTAGATATATTAAATTTTCTGGCCGCAGCGCGCTGTGAAGCCTGGTCGCTGTGGTGTTTTTTCGTTTAACACTTTTTTTTCTTTCTGCAGCCAGATTATTCTCAAAACGTTGCAAAATAGAATACACGGTTCTTTTTGGTATATTTTCCCTAAAAAAATGATGCACTGTATACGATTTTCCCAACGATTTGTTTTCTTGATAAAATTTGTACACGTGGTTTCTCACTTCTAATTCTTTTGAAGACATTTTTACAAAGCAAACGCGAACTGATGGCTGAAAAAATTTGCATATATAAACCATCAACAAAGACAAATCTAACGGCATATACCACGACCAACAACCATATGCCAGTGTTGTAAAATTTTTAATTGAAGTTTATGCAGATTTACAGTGACCGCACGTTATTATTGAAAATGGGCGTGTCCGTGGGCGGATGAAGCCTATATTTTCTATGCATTTAAATGTTGATGAAAAATTTACACATAGCTACCAAGTTTTATTCCTATAGCTCACAGTTGAAGCCTTTATTGTGCTTTCGCTATGGTAGGTGGGCGTTTTCATAGACGGATTACTTCCAATTTTTGAACATACCTTAGTTTTGGTATAATATACATACGTACCAAATTTAATTTCCCCATGACAAACATAACCTTATTTATTGAGTTTTAAACTTTTTGGGTTGTATGGGAGGTAGGCGTGTCCGTAGGCGGATGACTTCCATTTATAAAAACCATCTTTGTCTTGTCATTAAAAACATACGTGCCAAATTTTAGCTCTGTAGGTTAAACAGAGGCTTATTTATTGCGTTTTCAATTTTTGGGTTGTATGGGAGGTGGGCGTGATCGTACGCGGATAAAACCCATTTTCCAAAAACATCTTTGTGTTTCCAAAAAAAACACATACACACCAAATTTTATTGTTGTAAGTTAATTATGAGCTTATTTATCCTGTTTTAAATTATTGTATGGGAGGCGTTTACGTAAGCGGATGATGTTCATTTTTTAAAACCATCTTCGTTTTGCTATAAAAAACATATTTGTCAAGATGTCATTTTGTGTTTTCAATTTTTGGGTTGTATGGGAGGTGGGCGTGTCCGTTTGAGGATGACACCCATTTCTTGAAGACATCTTTATGTTGATACAAAACACATACATACTAAATTTTATAGTTGTAGGTTAACTATGAGCTGAGCTATGCAGTTTTAAATTTTTGCGTTGTATGGTAGGCAGGCGTTTCCGTGGGCGGATTCCCAAAATATTAAATAGTGCAAATTCTTGGGTTCATTTGATTATGTGTACCAAGTTTCATCCAATTATCTCAACTCCTTCTTCTTATCCTGTGTTAACGGACAACACACAGACGGACGGACGGACGGACATGAATATCTCGACTCAGGAGATGTCCCTGATCAAGAATATATGTACTTTTCTATACTGGACTCGCTTCGTTCTATGCGTTACAAACGTGTGCACAAACTTAATATACCCTGACCTTTCAGGTTTAGTGTATAAAAAGGTGAAAATTAAAAATGCGCTCTTACTTATCCGGCTGTAACTTTTGAACCCGTAAGAATTTTTCCATGAAATTTTTTTTTTAGAATTTGAAGAATATTTACTAAAATGCAAAATTATAAAAAAACGGGCAATGTAATGTCCCCCTTAAACTACTATGAGAAAGAAAGAAAGAGAATAGAACACTTATGGACAACTAGTTTTGCTGTAAACAATCTGCAAGCGTATTACTCTTGCTGAAGACAGTTATAAGACTTTATTATAAAATAAAATTTTTCGTAACTTTAGAATTGTTGCTTGAGTGAGGTCTTTCGCAATCAGTTGCGCCGCTCCTGGGGAGTTCAAACGGTAAGTTCTTATCAAAAGTTTTGATTATCATATCAAAATACAAAAAGGTGTTTGGAATGAAAGCCGATGGTCGACGACGAAGAGAAGAAACATGCCTCCAATGAATTGACCAGGCCAAAGACGCCCCAAACGCGCTTGGTGAATGGTAAAGTCAGTCGTTACCCAACCACGGATTGTAATGGTCACATAAGTAAATAAGTAAGCCTGATAATGTGCCTTCATTCACAAATGTGGCCATTTGCATTATCATTTTTGAGTCCGCTTTTTACATCTTATTGAAATTCTATAGATATGTTGTGTACAACTACCTTATATTTGTTGACTTTATACTTTATTTTTTTAAAATCAACTTTTAACCTGCACTTTTGAATATTTTTGGATTAACCCACGGACACGCCTACTTCCCATATAATCTTAAAGTTAAAAACGCAAAAAATAAGCCTATGTTTAACCTACATGTAAGTATAAAAATTTAACTATAATATGCATAAATGGTATTGCTTGATGTCCATACATATTTTAAGATTGCTTGAATCAACATTATTGCGATCTTTTTCTCCTTGGAATCTTTGGGGAAAACTGCTCAAAGTTTGCATTAAAGAATTTCTGGAATCCAGCAGGACTTTAAATTGGGCATCAGGCAATACCATTGAAGAAACCTGTACGGGCTGTACTCTGGATGATGGAACCTCTAATGGTATTTCCGTTCGTGGTGATGAGAATGTTGATCGTCGTGTCCTTGGCATATTGGTTTTTCTTTAACGGAGAGTTTTGAATAAGACGCATTTCGAATTAATTGAAAAATTCTGTAGTTTTTTCTTTCTTTTGCTATTCTATTGAAAGCAATTTAAACCCTGGTAGTATTTTTACCTCTATATAGTGGCATATAATAATTTTGACTATTTTAAAATTTGTTTCACTGTGTGTAATCAAATGAAAGTTTTTGAAGCTAATTTTAAAATGTGCTTTTTTAAAATGAAAATAAACGTTGGAGGAGTAAAATTTTCTTAGTGTACATTTCTATGTAAAATATAATTTCTTGCCTAATGAAAATATGAAATTATTAACTTTGTTTCTTTTCAAAAGGTGACAAGAAAATAGGCAATCGAAAGTACCTTTTCCTGCTACCTAACAATTTTCTTACAACTGTCTTATAGAAGAATTTCCTTACATTTGTATTATATTTGTAATTTAGAAAAGAAGAAGATCGTTTGGTAAGGACGTTATAAGCTGCACAACTGGGTACTGATGTAGCGACCCTAGTACTGACTTTGTCGGTACTCTATTTGTAGCCATATTTTAATCTCCTTTTTCACGCGTCATCTTAATTATGATGAAGCAGCTCAGCTTTTTGGCATACATACAACTTGTTGCTGGTGTTGTTGTTGTTGTTGTTGTTGCATGTTTTTCAATTATTGCTATTGTTGTTGCATGCTTTTTTATACAAGTCATTTCTGCAGTCTATTGCAGCTTCATTACAGCTGCATCCATATCATCAACAACGTCCGCCTCTTCATCATCATTATCAGCATCACCATCATCATCGCCATCATCATCATCATCATCATCATCAACATCATTCACATCACTTCTCCACCTCTTGTGGCCTTCCTTGATTAACCTTTCATAGTCGAGCGTTTGCTTGCGTTGACTTGACTTGTTGTTGGGCTTGGCCTGGCGTTGCCATATCTTAACACGTCTTTGTGGCTTGTTTCCTTAGCTGTGGCGTGTGTGGCTGTCTGACTGGCTGGTTGGCTGACTGCAAGTGGTTTTTGAGTGGGTAGTTAAGGTAGCCTTTTTTTACTCCGCTCAGTTTCAGCCGACTGTACCTTCTTCTTCGTTTTCTGCCTCTTGTTATTCTAGCTTTACTTGATGCATCTCTCTTCATTACTTTATTTGTGCCTCTTTTATGGTTTTTAAAACTTTTTGTTTTTTATTATTTTTTTTGTATTTTTTTAATTATTACAAGTTGTTTATGGAGTCAAGTGTTCCATTAAAGTGGAGACAAGTATTAAGGGTCCAAGCAGACAAAAAACAAAATGAGCATCAAGTTAAAAAAAAGCACGAGTATCAAGAAGCTCTAGCTTTACTGACTGTTGGCTATGAAATTGTGTCAACTGTACTCCACGCGGTCAGCTCGATATCATAACACAACAGGAGATGCGAGTATCGGACACATATAATATATTAAGCTTTGTTTTGAATACAAAATTAATTTGTATGTAGATAATCACCCCTATCCTTGAACCCGCGTCGAGTAAATATCGTCGTTTTATTATTTTTCAAAATCCGTTCCACAATATTTGACGATTAAAAATTTGATTTTTTGTTCGATGACGTTTGTTTAATAATTGAGTTATAAATCACTATCGATAAAGCAGTTTGCTCGACGTCGAAATTGAAAGTTTCAATGATAGAAAACATTTGTTTCGACGCTGTTTTGAGAGCGAGCGCGGTTTCAATGATAAGGGTGAATATTTTTTTTATAATTCTTAAAAAATTAGGCTCGAACGAATTGTATTCTAAGCTTTATGCCGAATATTTATGAAGTCAAAGTGGGGAGTGCAGAAGCCACAGAAGACTATTGATGAGTTGATGTAGCGGGCAACAAAAAAGTCTGAAGATTGGTTTGTGCTCTAAAGAACTTTGATGTTCAACAACCTGTTACTTCATGAATTCTTCGCAACTTATTTTCAAAATTAAATTTTGAAGCTTCTTTTAGCTGCTATAAAAAGTTATTATTATTAGTGTTCAGAGCAAAACTTTGAGTCGAATCTGCCCATCACTGTTCTAGCGATATCTTCTCCTCAAAAAAGAATAAACTTTTAGTCTTCTCTCAAGAAAATTTCTATTGATTGAAGTACTTAAAAAATATTTTATTTCATAAACCAGCCCTTGTTGCCACGTTTAACCTCAATTGCTTTTCTTCCTATTCTGACAATATTTCTTTGAGCACATTGTTACAACACTTGTTATCCGCTTCACTCTTGTTGTTGTTGTTGTTGTTGTTGTTGTTATCGTTGTTGGTCTTTTTTTATGACATTCTTAACTGTCTCAACTTTAATATCAATTCCTTATAACACTTTCATAAGCAGCCAGCTTGTTGTTATCTTTATGTTGTTAAGCTTAACTCCTTTCATAGCTGCTTCCTATCTTGTATCCTTACAAAAAAAAAAAAAAAAAAAAAATACACAACTTGACTTTGCTGCTTCACATTAAATGACATTTTAACTGCCTGCATATAAACTTGAGCTTTTTATGCATACTTATTATCCTCTTATCCTTTCATAATTTTTTTTTTTTTCAACAACCCACATTATAATCATCATCATCATCATCATCATCGTCATCATCATCCGCTCGGCTTTTGTTGTTACCCAGTCAAAAATTGTATTTATTACATTGACAGCTTATATGTCAGCGTTGTGCTGTAGAAGTGAGGAATACAAAAGAAAAAAAAAAAAAAGAAGACAAGCTCAAGTTGAAGCGCATAGCTACGAAGGAGCTGGTTGAGTTTGCTTATAAAATAGCAACAACAAGAAGTAAAATATGTGTAACACCAAAAAAAAAAAACAAAAACATCAACAAAAAGCGTATCGAATTTCATTTTGAAGTTACGTTGTGGTTATATTAAGCTTACGTTTACATTAAAGCTTACGCCATGTGCTCTTACGTTGTTTTTGAATTTTTAGTTTTTTTCTTTTTGTTTTTGTTTTTGTTTTTGTTTATTGCATTTTTATGTTTTGCTACAAAAAAAATTTTTCCTTTTTGTTTGTTAAGTTTTGAAAATATTATTATCATTAGAGCGCAAATGCGGCCAACTTCATTTGTTAACAACAAAGCACAGCCATTGTTGTCGTTACTTTTATTATTTATTTATTTTTTTTTTTATATTTTATTTTTGTTGCTGTCCCTTATTTATTATGCGACAGTGATAAATGTTAGCTTCCTTCAGTCAAAAGATGTGCTGTTCATCTTCTGTATCACCACCACCAGCACTACTCAACATATCTAAAAGTCATCTCTTGTTGTTCTCCTTTGGCTGCTCCTTCTTGCGGCTGCTGTCAAAGGCAATCAAGACAATAAAAATAAAAAATAAAAAACTACAAAAGCAGCTCTTCAAAAAGATTTTCGTTTTGGGTCATTTTGTAACAACTCCTACGCAGTTTTAATGCTGGTCATATAAAAATGGTCAGAAATTTTATACGTATTATTTGGATTAGAATGCAAAAATTACATAAACGGATAATGCAAAAGATTATAACATACTTTTGGCAGCTGCTTAGTACATATTTGTATATAAAATATATGCATATTAAAAAATATCTTAACAATTTTACATAATTTTCTCAGAAATTGTTTTAAGAAAACATTAAACAGATGCTCGTTAAGTTTTTAATCCAAGTTTTGGCTTAATAAACTCTGCTTAATAAAGATTTGCTATTTTGAAAAATAGGTTTAACCCTTTAGTTAACCTTGTCCATTATAATGGACATCCATTTGAAGTGAGTGTAGCGGAATGCAAACCGTTGTTTTTAATAAAGAATACATTGAAAACCGTGCATTGATCTATTCTTTCTTCTATTTTTGACTTTCATTCCGAGATCTGTGTTCAAAACAATAGCACGTGCTGTTTTTATGTGCACTTTTTAAGCCGAAAAGAATATTATATTATTATTATTATATTTATAAATGTACTTATGTGCTTTTTTTGTTTTGTTTAAAAATAGTAGTGAATGTCTATAAAAACATTTTGGTTGTTTTATTTGGAAAACAAAAATTTTTAAGAACAATGTTCATTGTAATGGACATTCGCAAAAACCTACTTCCTTTTAATACATTCATTACTTTTATTTCGTTTTTTTAGAATGTACATAAAAAACAAAAACAAAACAAATTGGCGATTTCAGCACTTGAAAGGACTTTGACCGAGTTTTTTTATGATCAATTGTGTTGTGTGTGTTATTAAATGTTTGCACACAATTGACCGAGAACTGGACCTACATGTTTTATACCGACTCCGAACAGCTAAAGTTCATGTTTTCAAGAAGCTTTACATGGCATTATTTATTCTCTGAGGTTTGCCATTGTCTTGCCATTGAGAGGTGGTGAACGATCAGAAAAATTTTTTTTTTGTCTTACAAATTATAAAATTGTCTTACAATTATAATTACAAAATTTCTTATTTCTTATTCACGACACATACGATGTTTGTTCGATACAAATTTGGAGAAGAAAAGTTTATGTGGGTCGGTCTCTCATTTCAGCCTTTTCGAAGGCACACTGGGAGCGATGGAAGCCGATTTTAGAAAAACAGTGTTTTAAAAAGATTATGTATAGGTGCCCCTTAAAAGGTTGGAAATATAGGTTAGATATGTTGCAATAAAATGTTGGAAAGAAAAACCCAATAGTGGTCAGGCACACATTTTATCCAACTAGGCGCACCCTGGAAGCAGTGGGGTCAAAGTTAGTAAAAATATCTATTTTGTTTGGGAAGCCCCCTCAGGAGGTGGAGATTAGGGCAGGTATGTTCCTGAAAAATTTTGTGGGAAAAAATTTATTGGGGTTGGTCGAAAATTTCACCCATCTAGAAGCGACACTTGGGTAGTTATGGTCTAGTCTAATTTTTCCACTTCCCACTAACCTTTAACACCGATGCGGCACAACTAAACCCCACGCCTCCCCGAATTTGTTGTTTTCTAAAGCAATTTCTTGTCGAACTTCACAAAATTAAAGGTTTCTGAGCATCAAAATCCCGTTACTAAAGATCTCCATGCCACCCCTAGTGCCTCAGCAACAATAACAAGCTTATCTAATAATATTTGTATCGCCTGGGGTTGAAATTCAACTAAAGATCTCCATGCCACCCCTAGTGCCTCAGCAACAAAAAAAGCTTATCTAATAATATTTGTATCGCCTGGGGTTGAAATTAAACCAATGTTTTGTTTGCATTTTTATAATTAAAGTTACAAAATATTTGGTGCACTTCTACTCCGCTCTCTGATTCATTTAAAAAAACAATTATCAATATCGGTTGAGAAACACGCGAGACTATTTTTCTTAACGCCTATTTATATGAAGATTAACAAAACCATACTCTCGCGTCCGACTTTCGGAAGATTAAAAAAACTCCCCTCCAAAATTATCAAATATCATCACTGGCTCCAAAAGATAAATTGGCTGTTGGGCGTTATCAAAACGTAACCAAAATCAAGGTGTGGAGAGCAGTATCACAAAATATGAAATTATCGTTACTTTTCATCGATCAGGGTGTCAAAATTGATGCCTACTACTTCCTCCAACATGTTTTACAAGATCGTCTTCTTCCCGATCGAATATTGTACTATAGACGAGTACTTTTGCTTTCAATAAGACTGCACCTTTCCATAAAGCAAGAGCACTGGTATCGAGAAAGTTTGCGTGATTTTGAAATAGTTGTTCGGTGAAAAATTGTTCTATATTGTAACATGGCAAGCCTTGAACTACACAAAAACAAGTTTGGCTGACATGAACATTTGAAAGCTGCCAAATGCCAGGCCCACACATAACGAAACCCGTAATGGATGTACCTGAGTATCAAAGTGTTTTTTTTTTACGTAGACACCTGCCATGTAGGCTTAAGTCTACGGTGCTCCATAGCATGGGAACGAAATATTGCATCGGTCAATGCCCCTTTGAGGTTTCAAAGGTACCAAATTAGCTAAATGTTGTGATGACATGTCGCAACCCTTGGTTTGGGTGGAGGTCTATCTAACACCTCTTCTGTACTGCGGAGTACGGCGCCCGATTTGAGAATGCAACTCACACACCGAGCTAGGTAGCCGTACCCGCGATATGGGTAGTAAACCACAACCACCACGTAGGGCCAGCCCAGTAAGTTAGCCTGGAGGAAGCTTTAAAGTCAGTCAGTTTTAAAGTCCTTGGTCAGACCTCGTACCAGTTTTAGCCAAAACCTGAGTATTAAAGGTTTTTTCTCAAGGAGACCATTTTTTCCTTCTCCAAAAACCATTGACCTTAAGTGCCCAGCTCCAGTACTTTCCCAAAAGAGCCTTAATGTATTTATAGTTTTATCTAATTGTACTTTTAACTTTACAACTTATTTAAATATGTGATAAAACTTTGTTTTATGAGCCTCAAATTTGATATTTGATTTTTTTTAATCATAAAAAGTACTTGCTTACTTAGGTGACCATGACAACCCGTTGTCGGATTGCGACCAGTGTGTCCAGATTGGGCGATAAAGCGCCAATTGAGCAATCTTTCTTATAATTTTGCGCTTATTTTTATTTAAAAAGCGCCTTGCGCTTCTTTGGGCTACTTTTGTGAAAAGATTCGTGAACAAAATTAAATATATTCAGTCATTCCATAAAAAAAAACTCTTTATAATACCCTACTTGCACCATATGTGTGAACACGCTCACGAGCATAAATATGACACAAAAGAATACACTCAAATCAAAGCCACATGCAACTCTGATCAATTTCATATTTCAAAGAATTCTTAAACAATTTGTATAAATTTTTAATGATTTGTATTCATGGGCAAGTGGGAGAAATACAGAAAAGTATTTAATTTATTATGGGATTCTGTTCCTGAGTTTAAAGGTAAGAAGCAAATGTTCATGTGAGATAAATAACCTATTAATGTAATATATTTGAAGATGGCTTGTGCAAAGCAAAACATAGGATCAAATGTCGTGAAAAATTATTTTTTTCTTTTAAATATTTTTCTGTTTATTATATATTCTATGATTTTATCTTCTTTCCTATGTTTTTTTTAAGTCAGATTAATTTCAATCTATAATCTTTGATATATCAGTAAAGGGCCAATATTGTGTCATATTTTTAAACTGATATATATTCTAACTTTAATCGAAAAAGTTGCCCTGAAGTATATGAAAAGTCAGTTTTTGAAAGGAAAAAAGTTTGTTGTGCTGCCTTTTGTGCAGAAAAAGAAGGCCTGTATGAAGAGCCCTGGTTTAATTGCTTATTGGGTTATTTCTTTTTAATACATTGTACATTTTCAAAACATACAAATATAAACAATTTGTTTTAAAAATGAGTTTATTAGAAAATTTTTGGGACTTAATATTGTAAATTCCCCGAATATGCGCTTTTTTGGGCTACAACATGTAAATCACTAAAAAATTGGGCAATTTTTGGGTGACAAATCTGGTCACACTGGTTGCGACCGATTTCATCAACTCTCGCCAGGCGCCTCTGCTTCGCATGCAGTACTCAGTTTTAAAATGGTTGTTGCCAGAAATTGAAAAAACGATATTTTATATGTTTTATTTTAGAAATTGAAAAGTTTTTTTGGAAATTGAAAGCGAAAAGCATTAATTTCCAAAGTTTACTTTTAGGCAACTTTTAGAAAACTTCAACCTTTTGAAGCAGAATTGGCTTTATGAATACCACTCATAGACGCATGCCATTGCAAAGAACAAGAGGGCTTCGACTTCTCGAGAGCAAGATAGGGCGCCGACATTAAGTGTTAATGTATGGCTCGGAATCTACTTACCGAGTATCTACCGAGTAGAACACTCGTTTCTTCCTGATGGATTGAAAGAGTTTAAGAACTCTGCAAGCTAATGAGCCCCATCGTCCATTTCGACAACAGTATCTAAGGAGTTGTACACTCGTTCCTCACCGGATTTATTTCAGATGCACGGTCGTTTTCGGAAACCGAATTAGCTCGGTCATACAACCAGCGTACTTCTTCCAGAGTAAATTTGCATATTTGGGTACATTTTAAGTGCTGATTGAAAGTTGAAAATTGTTTCTGATAGTGATTAAGAGTGGGAATAACGTTGAAAATGATGCAAATGACGATCAGCAAAATACTTGAAAATTACAGTAATATTTTAAGACAAAGACAATGTTTATGTTTCAATCCATAAAACTGATTTCTTCAGATATGCGTTTCCTTCATTGGCTCGAGTACCTCTCGAGTACTACGGGAAGAGTTT
The DNA here is from genome assembly GCA_958299015.1 of Tetanocera ferruginea. NCBI lineage: Eukaryota > Metazoa > Arthropoda > Insecta > Diptera > Sciomyzidae > Tetanocera > Tetanocera ferruginea. Next base: position 35,127,462 of record OY282640.1, on the reverse strand, counting down.
ATCGGAAATGGCCAAAAGACACAATTGTTAGGCCCATCTTTAAGCATATTATTTGAACAAATGTCTTGTAGAGATCAGTTAAATGCCTCTGATAAGGCACTTAAGCTGTTTTTGGAGCATTTGATGTGTCGACTATTCAAATTGAAATAATAAAGGATGGCTTAAGTTTGTAAATGAAAATTTTTTAAGGTTGAATTTTTATATTCAGTTGAAAATAATTAATTAGATATTGAAAGAGCAAGTGTTGAACGCACCGATGTCGAAAAAATTCTGACTAAATGAGAATGAATTGATTTGTGACCTTTGTTAGAATAATGTTATAGAAAGTCGTACTTTCGCACTTTCATAGACATATTTAGTCGATTAGCGGTTAAGGTGATGATTGTTGTTGTTGTTGTTGACTGTATAGCGATGACAAAGAGTATTCTACTCAAGAAAACGACTAAATGTTCTTTAAAAACCATTATTGTATAATTTTTAAAAATTATTTTTTTTACAAACAATAATTAGCGCTGTCAATATAATATATTACATAAGTATATTTAAAAAAAATGTTTAAGCATATCTTCCAAAGCAAGTTTCTTTCTTTTATTATCTATATAGACAGTTCCGATCTGAAAAACAAACATTTTCAATTCCTGCTTAATATAGTTTTTTTTTCTTTTTGTCTCTTTGAAAATTGTTCTGCCGCATATCAATATTATGAAAGCAACAACCACTCACACCATATTTATGCTTTGAAAACTTTTTGTTTTCGCTTTTGTCGTATAACTAGCTATTTTGCCTAATTTTTGAAAAGTTGTCACCACCAACAATATCATACTCACACCCAAACTTTACTTTATCAACCCGACCCGCAACCTAATCATCAAGTTTACGCTTTCACACAAAGGCAGCCAATGTTGTCACTTTGATTTTTGGTGCTTTTTTCCTCCCATACTCTCTATACCCCTCAACTTATTCATGCGTTTGATTTTGTTAGCACTTGATTTTAGATTCCTGGTCTCTAGTTCTCTAGTCCCTGGTCTCTACAAAAGTAGCATACATCCAATACCAGTGCACACAAAATGACACACACTCACACAAGCTCAGTGCTGAGCTCATCACTTCCTCATGATTTTCCGCATGTTTCAACGCTTGCCTGAACACCAAAAGAAAATCGGTGCTGGTAAAGAGCTGGAGGAGTAGCAGTTGAGGGGTTAAATATGTAATAATAAAAAAAATAAAATTTAACCAAAAAACATAAAACCAAATTTTTAGTAAAAGGATTTCTGCGTTGCAGGAGTTTTTGACATATTATCCCTCTTACATACATACTTCTGCTGCTTTCTTTCACGCCCCGCTTGATTGAAATGCGCTTATGTTAGCACTGCTTGCTAGCGGCGAGGCGTTCAAGCGTTTTGTATGCATAACATTTGCTATCCTGTCGCATTTGCCATCATCGGATTTGCTCAACGAGTAATACATGATCTACCTTCCCTTTCTCCCACGCTCACTCAACGACAAACACACATAAAGCTAATATTAACCGATTTTATATTTTCGCATAAAGTGCGAAATTTTCTTTTGAGTGATTTTTGCAACATTTGGAGAGTGGTTTTTTTTTTTGGTTTTTTTTTCCTTTTTATTTTGTTTGATGGTGTGAATGCTTTTTTATTAGCCTGTGTTGAGGGAAATCATTTGATTTATATGGTTACTGATTGTTGTTGTCATTGCTTTTTTTTTGGTTGTGCGCCATCTTAAAGTGGCCATATTGTAGAAGGCATAAAAAAAATAAAAAATATCAACATAAAGCATTGAATATATTTTATGTAAATTTTTATTTATCTAGTTAGCAGATTTATGCTGATTTTTTTTTGTCTTAAACTGTTGAGATAATCTTGAGTTGTAGCTAAGGCCTACTTAAAGGATATTTTTTCTCGTATATAAACAAGGCATTACTTTTCAGAATCGTTTTGACACTTTTTCCACCTGAATTTTGTAAAAAAAACTTTAAATGTGATGACTTTAAATCGAAAAAAAAATTTTATAATTTGGTTCTTTTTTGGCATGGCTCTCCTATGAAGCTTTTTGGAAGCATTTAAAGCAAATAATAATTAAAAATATTTAAAATTTGATTTTTTTATATTGTAGACGTTAGGAGCTAAAAGGAAGCATTTTAAAGAAATTATAGAAATGAGAGTTAAAATAAATACGTTTTTGATACAAATTATTTTCGAACAATTTATTTTCTGTTGGAAAGCCTGTTTTTTTTAAAAACCATCATTCAGAATTTTTCAAATTTGAACTTTTTCGACAGAGGAGCTAAGTAGAAGCACTGTGAATTAAACCTTATTATTATAATTTTTTTAACTTTCAACTATTGATTTTCACCAAGTTATTCAGAAGCACTTTATAGAAATGAAAATCAGGGAGCTTATTGGAAGCACTTAAGAATTATTACTAAAGGTTTTTTTCTTTTTTACCCTATGTAGCATATAAGAAGCACTTTGAGAAAATTATTATTCCGGATATTTTTTGTTAAATTTCAACTTTTTGAGGTTTAAAGCACCATGATGCTAAATGACTAACAATTTTTAGTTTATTTGGAATTACTTGATTTTTATTTGGGAGCCTGATTTTTGAAATGAATGTCATAAAGGATTTTTAAAATTTACAGCTTTTCGACTGGAAGCTAAGAAGGAGCACTTTGCATAAAAATTAATTTTTAGTTTTTTTTTTTTCGCTTTCAAGTAAAACTCCACTGAGCTTATTAGAAGCAGTTCAAAAAAATTAAAATCATAGAATTCTCATATTTTTGACAAGTTAAGCAATATGAAGCTTATTGGAAGCACTCGAAAATAGTCATTACGAAGGATTTTTTAAATTCTTAAAATTCTTTAAATCTTATGAGAAGATACTCTTATGTATCTTTTTTTATTACCATGATGCTAAATGAAAGCACTATGGAGCTTATTAGAAGCACTTGAAAATAGTCATTACTAAGGATTTTTTAAATTTGTGCTTCGTTTACTATGTTGCTTATGAGAAGTATTTTGAGAAAATGATAGTTCAGCATATTTCTATTTTTTATTTTTTTGAATTTACTTTAAAATATTTAGTTGGTATTTGAAAGCTTGCTTTTTGATATAAATTTTATTAAAGAATTTTTTTAATTTGATCTGTTGAGAACGAGGAGCTAAGTAGAAGCACTTTGAATAAAATAATCAATTGTTTTTTCTTTCAACTAAGAACTGCTACCGAGCAGTTTAATTGCAGTTTAATTGCTTTTAACATAAAAAAATGATAATTCCTATTTTATAGAATAGACACAGTAAGCACTATGGAGCTTATTAGAAGCACTTTGTTGCTAAATGGAAGCGCTTCAAATTACTAACATCAGTACAATTAACTTGGAATTATTTATTTTTTTATTTGAAAACCTGATTTTTATAAAATTAATATTAAGGATTTTTTTTAAATTTGAACTGTTACCACAAAGGAGCTAAGCAGAAGCAGTTTGAATAAAAAAACAAGTAAAGAAAGTCTAAAGTCGGTCTAGGCCGACTATGAAATACCCTAACCCCACTTTTAAAAAAAAAAAAAAAAAATTTATTGTAAATGGGCGTGTCCGTGGGCGGATGAAGTCCATTTTTCCAAACCATCTATGTCTTGTCATAAAAAACATACGTACCAAATTTTAGCTCTGTAGGTTAAACACATGCTTATTTATTGCGTTTTCAATTTTTGGGTTGTATGGGAGGTAGGCGTGTCCGTGATCGGATGACGTCCATTTTCCGAAGACATATTTGTGTTAGTATGAAACACATACATATCAAATTTTATTGTTGTAGGGTAATTATGAGCTGAGCTATGCAGTTTCAATTTTCGCGTTGTATGGGAAGTAGGCGTGTCCGTGGGCGGACGATGTCCATTTTTCAAAACCATCTTTTTTTTGTTATAAAAAACATACGTGCCAAATTTTAGCTCTGTAGGTTAAACAGAGGCTTATTTATTGCGTTTTCAATTTTTGGGTTGTATGGGAGGTGGGCGTGTCCGTGAGCGGATGACGTCCATTTTTCAAAGACATCTTTGTGTTGGTATAAAACACACACATACCAAATTTTGTTGTTGTAGACTTATTATGAGCTGAGTTATGCAGTTTTAAATTTTTGCGTTGTATGGGAGGTAGGCGTGTCCGTAGGCGGATTCCAAAAATATTTAATAGTGCAGATCCTTGGGTACATGTGACCATGTGTACCAAGTTTCATCCAATTATTTCAACTCCTTCTTCTTATCCTGTGTATACGGACAACACACAGACGGACGGACGGACAGACGGACGGACGGACGGACGGACGGACATAGATAGCTCGACTCACGTGGTGACGCTGATCAAGAATATATATACTTTTCTATACCGGACTCGCTTCGTTCTATGCGTTACAAACGTTTGCACAAAGTTAATATACCCTGACCTTTCAGGTTTAGGGTATAATAATAGTATTTTTTGCTTTCAACTATGACCTTTCACCGACCATAAAAAAGTAATTAATGCAATTTTTTTTTTAACTCTATTTTTTTTTTTATAAAGTAAACACTTGAAGCTTATGGGAAGCACTTGAAAGTAAGCAATATTACAGATTTTTTTATATATGTGCTTTTGTCACTACGAAGCTTTTTTGTTTTGAAAAGATTTTTTTGTTCAATTGTTACTTTTTGAGATATTCTAGGATCCTAAATGGCAGCACTAAAAAATATAAAATATTAAAAAATTTTTAGTTTTTTTAAAATTTTTATAATTTGAATTTAAAAAAAAATTATGAAGAATTTTAAAAATTTGTTAAAAAGCAATTTAAAATAAAAACTGTTAAAAAATTTTTCATATATTTGGATTTTAGAAACAAAATTATAAAGATATATTATATATTAACTTTTTCGAGTGAGGAGCTAAGGAGGAGCACTTTTAATTAAACATTTTAAATTGTCTTTTTTTTTACTTTTATATATGAACTATTTACGAATAAAAAGGATATTTTTTAACTTCTCATTTTGTTGACATACATAGCTAGCATTATGAAGCTTATTGGAAGCACTTGAAAATAAGCATTGTTAATGATTTTTTAAACCTTTGCTTCTTTTAAGTTAGAGTTGCTTGGATAGATGCTCTTTAAAAAACTTTAGTTAAGGATATTTTTTATTACATTTCAAGTTTTTGAGATATTTACCACCATAATGCTTAATGGAAGCACTTCAAGACATGTATTATTTAAATTTATAACCCATTCCACATCGCAGCAAAAAAGAAGCACTTTGAAGAAATGACAATTGAGCTAAAAAGAAGCACTTTGAAGAAAGAAGAATGAATTTAGAAGATTTTTTTAATATTGCAACTTTTTGACTTCGTTAGCACTATGGAGCTAGTTTGAAGCACTTGAAATATTAATTTAAAATGTTTTGAAAGTTGTGTTCCTCTGAGTTTAGAGCTTACTGAAAAAGCTTCAAATAAATAATAATTTTTGATATTTCTTCTAAATGTACCTCATTAGAAGCAAATGATTTTGTTAAATTGCAAATATGTGATATATAAATCCCCATGATGCTAAGTGGAAGCACTTGAAAAAAGATGTTATTTAGGATTTCTTCCCCATCAATTTTTTCCAATTTGGAGCTTAAGAGAAGCACTTTAAAGGAATAATAATTGTGAATTTTTTTTTATTTTTGACTCAGTTAGTATTATGCAGCTAATAGGAAGCACTTCAGAAATTATTATAAAGGTTTTTTTTCAATTTGTGCTTCTTACAATGAGAATTGGGGATAATTTAAAAACTGTTAAATTTTAACGAAGCACTTCAAGAAATTTATAACTTCAAATAATTTTTGTTATGCAACTTTTTCGGTTAGTCACCATTCATCATCATAACCATGTTGCTAATGGAAGCACTGAAAAAAAATATTACTAAGGATTTATTGTAAATTAACTTTTTTTAAATACGGAGCTAAATAGAAGCGCTTTTTATATTCCAACCGTTTTGACGTAGTTCTTACTATGGTGCTAATTGGAAGCACTTGAAAGCAATGCTACGCAAAAATACTTTTTATTTTGACATAGTTGCGATATTCTATGAAGCTAATTGGAAGCACTTTAAAGAACAAAGAAGTAAGGACATTTGCTTTCACTAGTAAGGATTTTAAGGCTCTGATATATTGGAAGCGATTTGACGTAGTTATTACTTTGGTGCTAATTGGAAGCACTTGAAAGCAATGCTACGCAAAAATGCTTTTTATTTTGACATAGTTGCGATATACTATGAAGGTTATTGGAAGCACTTTAAAGAACAAAGAAGTAAGGACATTTGTTTTAACTAGTAAGGTTTTTAAATTTTCTCGTTTTGAGCTCAATTAAATTTTTTTTTTTTTCAATTATTTTTAACCTTGCAATATCAACTTTTTGACGATATTTACCACTACTACTGGCAACATTTAATGCAATTTTAAAAATTAAAATTAAGAATGTTCTTTTGATTGAATTTGTTCCATTATGGAGCTAATTAGAAGCATTTTAATGAAGTAATAGTTTGAGAAAATTTGTATAAGATTTTTTCATATATTGTTATATCTTTAGAAGAGATATTCGAAATATTTTATGAGGAAGAAACTCTCCCTACTGCTCTGCTCTATCAACCACCATTGAGCCTTTAGCCTAGTACTCTGTTCGTTTGCGTGAAATTTCGTTGAACTAAAATGAAATTTCTTTTTTTTCTGTTGCGTGAAAATTCTGACAAATATTTTGTGGGATGAATTTGAAAAACTTGAGAAAGTCAAGTTATTTTTCAAAATAGAAAAAAATAAATATATAAAAACAAAAATTTTACGACAACTGTCACTTTTCACTTCAAAATAAAGAAGTGGCCAAAAAAGGCTGCTCAATTAAATTTTCGTGAAAAAATATTGCAAGTCAAATGTTGCGAGTATTTTTCACGGCGGAACAGAGTACTTTTTTGGCGAACATGTTGTGAAAAATTTCACAGCTAGAGTTTTTTTGTATGTAGATTCGATTGAAATTTCACATGAAACTGAGCAGAGTACTACACTGAGAGAAAAATGTGTTAAAATTAAATGAAATTGTGTTCATATCTAACGAATTTGTTTTTCAAAATAGAGCTTGAAACAAATTCATTAAAATTAAACACAACTGTATTTAAATTTAAGTTCAAAACAAAAGTTTTTGTTTTTAAAACAATGTTTTTGTTATGAAAAACAAATTTAAAACAAAAATTTTAAAATTTGCAACAAATATTTTAAAGCATATTTTCGATGCCATTTTTTTAGCTTTACCGAGTTTTTAACATCAAATGCGCAGACAGCTACCCTCGAGACCTCCGAATGTTAACTCCATACGATGAATTTTACATTTGATATATTTTATTATTTAATTCATTAGTTCTTATTTTATCGTATGTTCGATATTTTTCAAACCAATTCAAAAAATTCAAAAATTTTCATTGTATTCAAATTTTTGTTTGTTTTTTCAAAGAAATAATGAGAGAAAATAAAAAAAAGAAAGTAGTTTATAGGTAGCTGAAAATTAAACACATTTGTTTTAATTTTTGTTTTGTAGAAACGCAATGGCGTTAAATTTCTATTTCAAAATTTTTTGTTTAATTTTAAAGTATGTTTTTTTTTCTCAGTGTAGATTTTACCAATAATTAAAAAATTCTTAAATTTTTTCAAATATTTTGCTGTCTTTAGAAGATATTCACAATATTTTCTTAAATAAACGCTTTCCCTGCTGCTCTGTCCTTTCAGTCGTCATCGAGTCTAGCCAAAAATTAAAAAAATCTTAAAGTTTTTTTTTAAATAATTTTTTTTATTGCTTCAGCAATAATGATACGTCCGTCGGTATGTCTATCCATCCGTCTCTATTTCTGCCCAAACGATTTCTTCTGCACTAAAATTGTTTGTAGTTGTTGTAATTGTCTGGATAGCTCTGTTGATGTTACAGTTGCGGTGATAATGAATACAACGTCAATCTTTATTTGGCAATGAATGTCATGTTTAAATAAAAAACAAAAAAAAAATTACCAAAAAAAACACATGCCCAATAAACGCATGTCAGGCCTTACTTAAGCATGGCTACGTTAACGTAAGCTCAAAACAATAACGAAAGAAAACAACCAAATATAACCCAAGTACTGCGTATGCAGTGTGTGCGTTGAGGTGGGGAGGGGTAGGAGTTATACTGGTGCTAGATTGTGACCAGGCCAGTCTGAGACAGACCAGGTTAAATACTGTACATTTCAATAATAAACGTTTCTGACGTTGCTGACGTCAACGCACTAACAGGAAACGGTAACGTAATGAAATGAGCTGAATTGAATTAAAACGATTTGAAATAACAAGCCAGAAAGAGTGCGAGTGAGATAGACAAGTTGTTAAAAACGAGATGCATGCACACAAGAGCATGAAGTCTATAAAAATGCTAGTGCATAAAAATAAACTAGAGGAAAGGGAACTTCCGTAGTGTAAGTGTGTTGTTTTTGTGGTTGTTGCCATCTTTGTGGTTGTTTTTGTTGTTGTTGTCATTGTTGGTCTTCTGTTTGGCACAAATGAAGCTGTCACTTCAAATGTCAATTTGAGTGAGTGAGTGAGTGAATGAGTGAATATGTGTACGTATGTGCGTGCATCCACAGTGCGTTTTACACTGTGGTTCAAATAAAACTGCTGACAATTTCGAATAGTTTGTCAATTGTGTTTGTTGTTGTTGTCATTGTTGTTTTTGTTGTTGTTGCAGCTATAGTTGTATATGTAGCTGTTGTCAACGCTTAATCGCTGGCGTCGAGAAAATTAATTGCCCAAGATGGATTGGTTGGTTGTGAGAGGAATGAGTAATATTTTTTTTGTGTTTTTTCGCACAGGAAATGAGCAAATACTCAAATTTGAGTTTAAACAATATATATGCAAGGCATTTCGAGTTTTTCTTGTTAAATGGCAACAAATTTTAGTTTTTGACAACAAATTTGAGTTTTTCCTTAAAATATGACAACAAATATGATATCATAAAGTGCATATATCGTTTTACGATTTACAAGAAAATGAGCCAAAGTGCTTAAATTTCAAGTATTTCTACTCAAAGTGTAATTAACTCTCACAAAGTTAAATATATGCAAGGAATTTCGAGTTTTTCCTTATTTCTTGTCAGAAAAAATAAGTAAAAATCCTAAGATTAAAATTATTCTTAACGCGATCCGGCTGAGAATTTCGGGGTAACATTTTCAGGGTTTGCTACTAGACTTCCCAGAAAGAAAACTCCATCATCACATTTTACCGCCACCGACTCCCAACCCCCGAGTACACGAGTGCCATATTATCGCGACAACAATGTGTGTGTGTGGGTGCGAAGAAAGTAGAGAATATTTTTCAAACTTGTTGCATTTTTAAGTGTCATATGGCACTCGCGGCTGTGAAAGGGTTAATCAAGCATATGTACGTAACGCACTCAAAAAATATGTTTTTAGTATTTAAAAAGTATACACATTTATATAAACGTGCTTTTTATTAAATTTTTTTGTTACAATAATCACTCAAATTCACTTGAAAATATTCACTCAATTTTTTCTACGGCGTAAAAGCTGTTTAGATAACAAAATTATACACAAAATATCAATAGATTCCTCGTGACAAAAAAATTGTACTCAACAATGAGTAAAAATTGCACACTCATACTTGACTTACAAACAAAAAATAAGAGCACTTTGAGTTTTTTTGTCACAAGTAATGCTAAGTAAAAATGAGTTAAAATTCTAAGGTTTTTAAACATTTGAAAACTATATATAATTTTTTAAAAAGTTTATAAGTGTGCGTTTTAGGGCATAATTAATTAACATATTAAATCACTCAAAAATATTTAAGATACAGAATATGATATACAAAATATAAATTGATTCCGAGCGGAAAAAAATTGTACTCAACAATGAGTAAAAAGTGCACACTCATACTTGACTAACAAACAAAAAATAAGAGCACTTTGAGTTTTTCCATATACCTATCTTGTCACAAGTAATGCTAAGTAAAAATGAGTTAAAATGCTAAGGTTTTATGAAATCGAACTCTAACTTATGTAATGCACTCAAAATATATTTCTAAACATTTCAAAACTATATAAAATTATTTAAAAGTTTATAAGTGTGCGTTTTAGAACAAATCAATTAACAATAATCACTCAAAAATATTTAAGATACAGAAAATGATACACAATATATAAATTGATTCCGAGCGGAAAAAAATTGTACTCAACAATGAGTAAAAATTGCAACCTCATATATAAGTTAAAAAAATTAAAGCACTTTGAGTTTTTTATTATTCCTTGTCACAAGAAACAATGAGTTAAACTGCTAAGGTTTAAAGTAATCTAGTTCAAACATATGGTTGCACTCAAAAACTATTTTTTAAGCATGGCATAACTATATATAATTATAAACTCAGCTTATAAGTGTGATTTTTATAACTTTTTTTAACAGTCACCACTCATATATAATTTGAAAAATTTTCACTCAATTCTTCTATCGTTAAAAAATTTTAAGATTAAATAAAATTAATCCTACCGCGAAACAAGGTACTCAATAGTGATTTAAAACAACACACTCAAATTTGAGTTAAAAAAATCAAAGCATTTTGAGTTTTCCTTGTTTCTTGTCACAAGAAATGCTAAGTAAAAATGAATAACAATGCAAAAAACTTGAATTAATCTAACTAATCTGACATATGTAATGCTCTAAAAAAATATTTTGTAAGTATTAAAAACTAGACATATTATAAACACAGTTTATAAATGTGCTTCTTATTATTTTTTTTGCTACCCTACTCACTCAAAATGCACTTAAAAAATTTCACTTAAGGTTTTTACTCAATCTCGAAAAAATTTTAAGATAAAAAAAAATTATTAACAAAATATATAAATTGATTTTTAGCTAAAAATTGTACTCAACAATTGAGTACAAGTGGAAACTGAACACTTAAAATTGTGTTTAAAACATTGTAAAGCATTTTGAGTTTTTTTTTTATTTTGTGACAACTGTGTGATTTAAATGTGTGCATAAATTTAAAAAAATTGGTAAAATATTTACTAGATACTGACAATGAAGTGACATGACATGAAGTTTAAGGTTTTTTCACTCAAACTTGTGTGTCATACTTCAAAATATATTTTAAACAACAAAAAAAGACATATTCTTCAAACATATCCCTCCATCACCATCATTTTATACATGGCTTCCAATGAAAATTTTATCTCACTCAAAAATCACTCCAAAAATTTAACTCAATTTTTTTTTGACATGACAATTAAATAATTTAAAACTGTTTCATATAGAAAATTTGTACTCAAAACTGAGTGAAATGTGTCTCTGTTTTCAAGTTGTATAACTCAAAGTTATATATTTGCTATGGCTAATTTTTTAAACTTTTTAATTGAGCAAGTGCACTTATGATTTAGTTTTTACTCATCTTTAGAATTAAGTTTTAAACCGTTCACTTATATTGAGTCAAAACTCTTTGTGTTAATCGATTGCTTCACAGCTTTAAATTTTGAGAGTTTTTTTTATGAAAGTTAAGTATTTTATATCAAAAATTAACTTATAAAAACAAATATTATTGAGTTGTGGCTCAAATAAATAAGTGAAAATATAAAAAATAAGTTTAAATGTTCAAAAAAAGTTAAATTTATGTAAAAAAATAATTAAGTAGTTAATAGCATAACCTAAGCCACTCATAAACCGGTTGAAACTGATCAAGACAACTCAAAACTACTTAAAGCGAAAATAGTTTACCCTCAGGATTAAGATAAAAAAAACTTAGTACATTGTACTCAAAAAAAATGAGTGAGAGAAACGAAATGATGCATAAAAGTTGTACAAGAGTGATTTTTGCTTTAAATAAACTATTTTGTTTTATTAAAAATTAGAATTCTATCAATAATATATAATTTTGATTAAAACAATCGACAAAATTAAAGATTATTTCCATAAATTTTTACCTCAATTTGTTCATTCACTCAATCTCAAAGCTCACAGTCAAAATACTTTTATTTTAAAAGCTGAAAAAGGATCACTCAAAATTTTGAGTCAATATTTCGCACTTAACTAACATAACCGTTAAGCACTCATACTTTTTATACTTTGAACTAAGCACCGGTTGATACCGATCCAGACAAACTCAAATTTAATTATATCAGATATAGTTTATTTCTCTCAGGTTTGAGAAAGGGAGACCTATAGAGCATAACTAGATATTTATGTAGAGTGTTTGTTTAAGTTAAACACTTTTCACTCAAATAAAATGAGTATAAACTAAAAAAAATATGTATTAAAAGTGCAAAAGAGTAATTTTTGCTTTCAATAAATCATTGTTTTTTAATAAAAACCAAAATTGTACTCAAAAATAAATACTTTTGAGTGAAACTATGGAGAAAATTGCAGTTAATTGTAATAAATTCTGCTCTAATTTATTTAACTCACACAATCTAAAAGCTCATAATCATATCACTTTATAGTAAAAACCACAATAGAGTCACTCAAAAATAAAAATAAAACTCAAAAGTGATTGATGAACATTAACATCAGACAATTTGTCTCATATACGTTTCTTTTTTACATAAAACTAAATCTTTTAAGAGTTTTGCCAGGATCCAAGATTTATAAATCCAAAATCAGATTAAAATCAATATCCATGCAAAATACTAGAACTGAGTTAAAAGTTCTGTACAAAAAATGCTCTAATGTATTCACTCAAGTTTTTTAAGGTATGAGTGAAAAATAATTTTTGTTTTTTATTAAACAAAAAAATCAGGTTGAAACCAAAATCCTTGCATAATATATTAGAACTTAGGATAAATTATACTAGAACTTAGTAAAAATTCTACAAAAATGCTCACTCGATTCACGTAAGTTTTCTAAGGCCTGAGTGAAGAACTAGTTTTGATAATTTTTTTTTTCTTTTATGGAACACAAAATCGGGTTAAAATCCTTACAGAATAATAGAACTGAGTTAAACATTCTTAAAATTTCTAATTTCTAAAACATTCTAATGAATTCACTCAAGTTTTGCAAGGTATGAGTGAAAAATAATTTTTAATGATTTTAGTTTTTTTTTAACACAGAATCAAGATCATATCGAAATCCTTGCAGTATACCTGCTAGAACTGAGTGAAAAATCATTTTTTATGATTTATTGTTGTATTGAACACAAAATCAGGTTGAAACCAAAATCCTTGCATTATACTAAAACTGAGTTAAAAATCTTAAAAAAATACTCTTAGAGAATCACTCAAGCTTTGTAAGTTATGAGTGAAATGTTAAAGAAAACTGTATAGGATGTTATGTGCATGCCACAAACAGACACATTAATGTTTTACACGAACATTTAGTTTAACATTTTCGTCAACTCACTCAACCTAAAGATTGTTTAATAAAATTTGCGAAAATAACCGTTAAACCATAAAAATTATGCTCAAGTTAGAATTTAATTATAGTGCAAGAAAGACATACAAACAGCCTAACATAGCTAGACAATCAGGAAATCACACAAACACACACACACACACATACAAAGAAACACACAATCACGACAACATACCAAGCGTCAGACCGGCATTTTATAATCCTCGTTCGCTGACCTTTCGGCACTGCTTCTAAGTTTTTACCGAAAAAGTTGTGCAAACATGCCGTTGTTGCCATGTGGCTGCCACCATCAACGCCAGTTGAAACCACTTCGATTTCATGCTTTTTCGCCCGTTAAGAAGTCAAAAGATAGCAACAACAACAACACAAACAAAAAACAACAAAAACAAAACTAAACAACAGCAACAAAAACACAAAAACCGTCAATAATACCCAAGCAAGCAATGCCTGGACAAACGGGATGCCACTTGGCTGGCTCTAAGTAAGCCTCTACGTCTAACTGTCTGTCTGTTTGTCTGTCTTTATGTTTGTCTGTCTGTTTGTTAGCCGTTTTGATTGTCTTTCCATCTGTCCGTTTGTCTGGCTGCACGTGCTGCAAACAATACCATAAAAAGCAGCACATGGCAGCACTAGCAACAACAACAACAACAGCGCATAAAACGCTTCAAGACATGGCTGCAACGGTATGGCATGCAATGCGCCAACAACGTTCGACTAAAACAAAAACAACACCAACAACAACAGCAACAAAAAAACCCAAAACAAACTGAGCTTTTCTCGCAGGGCACAAAAATGTGGAACAGTCGCACGAACAAAGCCCATGAAGCCGAAGAAACAATACAATATAGAATAAGCAAAAGACACACAAATGATAAAACAAACAAAAAAGAAACAAAAATGAAAAGCAAAAACAACAACACTACAAAAACAAAAGGCAAATAAAATGCATTCATGTGGCGTACCCGATGGAGCCCCATATTTGGCACGCTTGATGGCATCGCTGGAATTGCAGTGGCAAATAAGGTTAAACTATGACTTCCACTTGTTGTTGTTCTTCCTGCTGCTGCTGTTGTTGTTGTTGTTGTTGTTTTCACATTTGTTGCTATAATTTTTTGAAGTTCGCTATAATAAAACTAGCCATTAAGGGACACTCTTCACATAATAGAGACATATTCAGCTAGTACTCAAGTGGAACTCAAAACTACAAATGCATGAAAATTGATTTTAAGAGTTGAGTGTGTTTTTATGATTTAATTGTTTGCAATTAAATTTTTGTGATAACTTGAATGAAAGTCAATTCTTTGAATTAATTTTAGTAGCACTTGAATGAATGAATTTTATATCAGTTATGAAATATTTAACAATATATACTTATGTTAAGTTCAATTTTTGGTTTAAATATTTATTTTAACCTAACCATGAGTGAAAACTGAGTTAAAAACTTTAATTTCAAATAAAAACATGAGTCTTCGCTGTTTCAAAATTTTTTGTAAGAGCAACCACATTTGTTTTTGTAAGTCATATTGTTATTTGGTTATGGTAGTGGTAATGGTAATGGTAATGGTAATGGTAATGGTAATGGTAATGGTAATGGTTATGGTTATGGTTGTGGTTATGGTTATGGTTATCGTTTAAGTTATTGTTATGGTTATGGTTATGGTTATGGTTATGGTTATGGTTATGGTTATGGTTATGGTTATGGTTATGGTAATGGTAATGGTAATGGTTATTGTTATAGTTATGGTTATGGTTATGGTTATGGTTATGGTTATGGTTATGGTTATGGTTATGGTTATGGTTATGGTTATGGTTATGGTTATGGTTATGGTTATGGTTATGGTTATGGTTATGGTTATGGTTATGGTTATGGTTATGGTTATGGTTATGGTTATGGTTATGGTTATGGTTATGGTTATGGTTATGGTTATGGTTATGGTTATGGTTATGGTTATGGTTATGGTTACGGTTACGGTTATGTTTATGGTTATGGTTATGGTTATGGTTATGGTTATGGTTATGGTTATGGTTATGGTTATGGTTATGGTTACGGTTACGGTTATGTTTATGGTTATGGTTATGGTAGTGGTAATGGTAATGGTAATGGTAATGGTAATGGTTATGGTTATGGTTGTGGTTATGGTTATGGTTATCGTTTAAGTTATTGTTATGGTTATGGTTATGGTTATGGTTATGGTTATGGTTATGGTTATGGTTATGGTTATGGTTATGGTTATGGTTATGGTTATGGTTATGGTTATGGTTATGGTTATGGTTATGGTTATGGTTATGGTTATGGTTATGGTTATGGTTATGGTTATGGTTATGGTTATGGTTATGGTTATGGTTATGGATATGGTTATGGTTATGGTTATGGTTATGGTTATGGTTACGGTTACGGTTATGTTTATGGTTATGGTTATGGTTATGGTTATGGTTATGGTTATGGTTATGGTTATGGTTATGGTTATGGTTATGGTTATGGTTATGGTTATGGTTATGGTTATGGTTATGGTTATGGTTATGGTTATGGTTATGGTTATGGTTATGGTTATGGTTATGGTTATGGTTATGGTTATGGTTATGGTTATGGTTATGGTTATGGTTATGGTTATGGTTATGGTTATGGTTATGGTTATGGTTATGGTTATGGTTATGGTTATGGTTATGGTTATGGTAATGGTTATGGTTATGGTTATGGTTATGGTTATGGTTATGGTTATGGTTATGGTTATGGTTATGGTTATGGTTATGGTTATGGTTATGGTTATGGTTATGGTTATGGTTATGGTTATGGTTATGGTTATGGTTATGGTTATGGTTATGGTTATGGTTATGGTTATGGTTATGGTTATGGTTATGGTTATGGTTATGGTTATGGTTATGGTTATGGTTATGGTTATGGTTATGGTTATGGTAATGGTTATGGTTATGGTTATGGTTATGGTTATGGTTATGGTTATGGTTATGGTTATGGTTATGGTTATGGTTATGGTTATGGTTATGGTTATGGTTATGGTTATGGTTATGGTTATGGTTATGGTTATGGTTCGTTTATGTTTATGGTTACAATAAATATGTAACTGTCGACACGATTAGAGCCGTAATTTTCAAGCTATTGTAATGAAATTTGATACTTAAGCTTATTTGTATAAAACAAGGATCAAGTTTGAAAATGTTCAAAATCGGATGAAAACCACTCAAACAATTTCATACAAAAAGCCCCAAAAATTAAATTTTTTTTACCTTTAAGAATCAGTCGTGGGGGTATTTTAACTTCGGTCAAGTCGAAGATACACCTACTTGTTTTAATTATGAAGCTATTGATGAGATGAATTTCACTTTGCGAAAATATCAAAGCTCGTAAACGTTTTTCCATTAAAATACGGCGATTGAATTTTTCTATATTTTTTTATTAGAGTTAAAGTTTTTTATTCAAAAAGGCTTACCAGACCGTTTATTCAGATGTATAGAAGCTTGAATTTTGTATTTACCTGTAACGAGAGAAACACAATTTATTAATACTTTTTAATATATGATACAAACATGCACAATGTATATTAAGTGTAAATTAAATATTGAAGAAAAAATTTTTTTTGTTCTAGAATTTATCAAAAGCTTAAAAATACAAAAAAAAAAGTTTTGCTATATCAGTCCTTTAAAGGATGTTGACCTTTGTTTATATTAAGTTCATATTCTTGAGATTTTGAACTTTTCATGGCATTTGTTACTCTCTGAGAGTTGCCATTATCAGCAGAGAGGTGACAGCCGATCAGAAAAATTAATTTCTTTTGAAAAAACGTTCTTTGTCAGATGATGATTCGAACCCGATTCTGTCGAGATTCGTTTGTTCGCATGTCACACACTTAGCACGCACAGCTGAATGCAAGTCGGATAATTCTACTCGAAAATTATTTCAAATAAATCGAAATAATAACTTCGAGTTATTTAAGTAAGTCGAAGTTTTTCAATTTTTAAGACTGTTAAAAGCCTGGACGTAACTTTTTAGCGCCATCTGCCACTTAATTTCTTTCTTATAAAATTTTTATCAACGGAATTTCTTCTCCGGATGCATTGAAAATGTTGCAAAAAAGAGTTTGAGGAGATTATCAAATTCGCAGGCATATCAGTAATACAAATTATTTAAAGAAGGTCGTACAATGTACGTGAAAGGGCAATGGGTGCAATGGAACAATAAGTACAATGGATCTGATAGGGAAAAGTCCCAGACCCTTTTCAAACCCTTTCAGACCCATTTTTCGCAGTAATGTTGACTGTCGTGCACCAGGAATATATTCCGCAAGTTCAATCGGCCAATGATAAATATTATTTCAATGTTTTAAAGAGTTTGCGCAAGAATATTCGACGAAAGAGGACAGAATTATGGAAGCACAGTTCTTGATTTTTGCACCATGAAACGCACCAGTTCCAAACATAATATCAATATCGTTCAATAATCAACATATTATACCGATATGGCACAGGGTGACTTTTTCTATGCACCAACTCGTACTATCGGTTTGTGGAAAGCCTTTTTATCAAAAAGTCTATCAAAAATGCTTTCAACAATGGAAAAATTTTGGCATGTGTGTATCGTCTCCGATGGTGATTATTTTGAAGGAGGAAAATATGCATGGAAGAATAATTAACCGTTCAATTTGCACAGCTCGGTTCAAATTTGAACAAAAATAGCGCAAGTAATTTTTCACCGCAGATATATCTGAAAAAAATCTGCTTAGTGGTGAGATGCATTGTTCCCATATCTTTTTTGAAATATCGCGTTTTTTCTAATACTTTGTATTTTATTTTTATACAAATATGCATATTAAGGCGCCTCACGCTCCATAGACAAAAAAAAGTTGTTCGGCACAGTTACTAAAAATAATCCTAGGTATATGTTATGGTGATTCCCCAAATATTTCGACTCTAGTGATAGCCATCCGTAAGCTGGAATGGTTTGAAATAATCTCAAAAGTTCGAGTTTTTTGTAAAAATATTGGCAGGTATTGTTGTTTAAAACGGTTTGAAATATTTTATATAAAAAAATTTCTTGCAATCTGCATCAAAAAAATATGTTTATTTAAACAAAAAAAAAAAAAAAATAACAAAAAACCAAACAAGCCACATTAAAAATAATTAAGTTATTTGAATTTCAGTGAAAAAAATATGAAAAAGTGTAAAAAAATTCATGAAAATCCACATTATCTTTGGAGTTACCGAAATAATTTTATATTTTTTGTAATTAATATACTTTTTAATAATTTTTATATACATATTGAAAGAAGTATTTTATATCTATTATTTCTGACCGTTATTTTATTTTAAACTACCACATGAGCCAATATTTTTACAAAAAACTCGATCGTTAGAGGTTATTTCAAACCATTGCAGCTCATGGATGGCTATCTCTAAAGTCGAAATATTTGTGGAACATCATAACATAAATCAAGCATTATTTTGAGCAACTGTGTCGAACAACTTTTTTCCATGAGGCGCCTTAATGCTTATAGGTTATTTTTTCTTAAAGTGTAACCTCTTTATCTGTGCGCCCCGAAGTTGCGTTCCTACTTGAAACAGTAAACATTTTAATTTTAGACATACCTCGCTTCCTTTTCTAGATATAGTGTTTGCAATATCAATGTCTAACACGTTACATTATTTATATCTTCTCTTAGCTGCATTATGCTTACATTTCTACTGGGTATGTATTTTTGAGAGAGAGCGAGAGTTGGACGAGAAGTTGAGAACAGGTGAGTAAATAACTCATTCTTGATACCTTCTGCGATAAACAAATCGCACATGTCTACATAATTGAAATAAAATATGATTATTAGCCTTGCATAGATGTGTTTAAAAAGCATTTCCCTTTTACGTCAGAGCTTCAGGTTCAAATCTCGCTGAAGAGATTAATTTATTATATATTAATTTTTTAATTTTATTTCAGAAGTTTGTAAAAATTTGTTAGGTCGGTTGATGATAAAAAATGTCCACACATTATTAAGATTTTTTTAAAGTTTTTTTTAAGTTAAGTATAAGATTTTTAAAGTTAAGTTAAATTTTTTTAGTACAGTCAACTTTTTTTTTATTTTTAGAGATATGTTTATGTCTTAAGTGCCATTGAAAAGATAATTAAATAAATTGCAAGATTTATTGTGAAAAAAAATTTAATTTATTACGTGAATTTCTGAGAAATTTGGACTCAAAGTTGAAATTTAGTAGTTTCCACCGATTTAGTTCATCTTCAGACGAGCACAGCTCAGGAACGGTTAAGTCGATGGGGTTTGTTGATATACCGTTAGAAAGGTGCCTTTATTGCTTTCAAAAATAAGTTTTCTGTGAGTTGGTTTTTGTGCTAAAAACAAAGTTTGAATCAAAATCCTGAAATACTAATTAACCCTGTAGCTCCTAAGAATGTGAAAATAGACCTCCCACTACAATACGATTTTTGCTCAACCCGACATTACCTTTAACCTTCGTAAATAGTTGCACTCAGTTACGCGACACCCTGTATAGTAATTATTTTTCAAGAATTCTTATTTAAATTTATTTATAAAATTAACATTTAGCACAAAGAATTTATTAAATGCAGTATTGAGCAAAAAAGAAAAATCACTCAAACAAAGTATGTAAAATAAAACCTACACTGTATTTGGGAACTATTTTATGCTCATTAAACAATGAGGTTTAGCGACATTTTGAGTACTTACTTGTGTTTAGATCTTCAAAAATAACTTAAAATTGAGTGTAACTCAGAAAGGATATTTTTAATAAATAGCTGCAGTTGAAAATAATAGCGATCTTATTAAATTTCTGGTCTTTGAAGTGGAAAAGACTGATGTTTGAGTGAAATTACAAATACAATTAGTTTTTCATTAAATTCAACTTAAATTAAATTAAAAATATGTTTTTATATTGAGTTAAGTTGAATGCAGCACTACAGTTGTTTGAGTGCAACTGCTCTAAGTAACACTCATTGAGAATTTTTTTCTCAAAATTTGAAAATTTTCCATTATCAAATACATAAGAAGCTAAAACTCACTCATGTATAACATGATAAAAAACATAACACTCAGTGCTTTTAACAAAAAAAAAAAAAATAAAAAGCTTTCTGTCATACATATACTCGTACATAACAGCTAACTCATGCAGAAAAATGGAATCCATTTAAAAAGCATATAAATCCTAATTGCAGTTTATCTCAAATAAATGCTACAGTATGTCGCCATTAAATATGCTAAAAGACATTCACACAAATTGCTTAAATTACTACTTTGACGCCATAGCTACCAACAACAGCCCCACCACCAACACCACCAACATGCCACCCACTAACACTCCATCCAACCCACAACAAAGAGAAAAAACACGCTGCTTGCCAAATTCTATGAAAAAAAGCCTGAGAGAAAAAAAAAAAAAACCAGAACAAAACATAAAACATAACATAAAGTAACGACGAATAAACGTTGAAGACGACGACGCAAGGCAGTCAACGTAAAAAGCAACAGACAAATTTGCGCCTTAAAAGGAAAACCAACTGAGTGCACAAAAAAAAAAAAAAGAAAAACTCAAAGAAAAAAGCTCAAAAATTGCTTAAGTGCTTTGGTAAATTAGTGCAGAGCAACTCCCGCGTCAACGTTGCCGCAATCACCTTACTTAAGCGCGCTGCTCAGTAGGCAACAACCCCAGCTGAAAATTGTGCCATAGCTGCCAAGCATAAAATTCAATGTTGTTTCTTTTTTTTTTTGTCTTTTGCTACGTTTTGAGCAAAGCATTGTATGCGAAACATATCTTTACTTATGTTTTGCCTTTGAAAGACAGTGTATTTTTGTTTTTTTTTTTCTGTTTTCTGATTTACAATTTTTCAGCACGCTTTCTTCTAACTAACACGTTATCATATTCCACGCCATGTTGACACGATTTTCTGTGATTTTAACTTTGATGCTGATTGAAAATGACATTGAAATGCTGTTCAAATGGCAGTAGGTACACGATAACAACAACAACAACAACAACAATGACAACAACAAAACCTGCACATTGGCAACACTGTCTTGCTATATTTTCCGCTATTTGCTACTCCCTTTGTTGAAACTTTGCATTTTTTTTTTTCAAAGTAGCAAATATTTTTTGCACTCATTTCTTTTTTTATGATATGACATTCTGTTTGACATGATTTTGACAGCTAAATGACAAAGTATATAATGTCCAAGAGTTGTTGTGTTTTTTTTTTTTTTTTGTGCTAAAAATATGAGCTATACAGCGACAGCGATATGATGTTAAAATTATTGATTTTTATGTTTAGCCAGTGTTGCCGTGCAATTTAAAATTTTTTTGAATGTTAAACAACATTTAGACACATGTCAATGTCAGAAATTCAATATTTTTAAATGATTTGCCCTGAGTTGTTAATATCAGCATAATTTTTTTTTTAAGTGGCTGAAATTTGTTTACATTTTTTAAGCTTACTTTTGTGCGCTAATTTTACAAGCAAGGACAACAATTTTTTGCTTGGATTTGCTCTAAAATTGAAAGTCTTGCTTTTCAATTTCAATACCACGCCCATTTGTGCCCACACTTATGCTCAAAACTGCACAACAGATTCATTAACTGTCACCAAAAGCCACAGTCTGACGCTAAAAATAGCCGCTTCCTTGGCAAATGCATTCATTTAACCCAATAAATCACTCCTGAATTGCCTCTATCTTTCGACTTTATCTTAAACACATATTTTTAATACTTTTTTTTCAGTCCATGACGATCATTTATAATCCGTTTTTAGTTCATATTATTTTTTTTTTTTCATTTTTATTAACCTTGAAAATTGTTGCCATCTTAATCTTTAGCTGTTACTTCTGTACTTGTTTACTGCTGTTCCAATCATGAATCATTCATTTTAATTCCGTAGGATTTCTTGTTGTGACACTCTGAGGCATTAACATGTGTTCTTTCGTGCATTTCTACGTCGTACGTCTTGACATCGAGAGAATTTTCTTCTTTATTTTTTGTTTCGATCTTGTTCTTGTCATGTGACAAGCATTTTAAGCCCACAGTTGTCAGCGCAGCCAACGCATTACCTACGCAATGCCTCACTTACTAACCCATTACCACATACTTACATTAAATTAATGTCCAGAGAAATGTTGCAAATAAACAAGCAAGCAAGGAAGAATGAATGTATGAATGTATGAAAGCATAATCGAAGCTTATGAACAACCAGCAATGTAATGAATGACAAGCTAATGAATCTCATGTCGCCGGGTTGGTATTAGAAAATAAATATGTGTAGTTTGCCAGAACTTTCTTGACCAACTAAGTAAGTAATAAGTTTGTGCTTCAACATAGATGTTACCCAGGGGACAATATGATTCGTTTGCGAATATGTGAATTATAGCCGAATTATACGAGTAAGTATAATAAATAAGTTCATTTGTTAAAATCGAATAATAATTTCTTACGAATTTATTTGTGGTGCCCATTAAATAAACTCTTATCTAAGTACGTGGTGGAATAAAATAAAATTATTTTTCTTCTTTTTTGTTTGAACTTTTTGTGGCAAAAGCCATGATTTTCCATTTGCATTTGAATTGAATTTACCAAGAATTTCTATAATGATCATTATATAAATTCTTGGTAATATTTTTATCTGGAGTAGAATTGATATACAGTATTAAGAAGAACTGCATTACTAACCATTAAGGTCAGCATTATAGGCCAGTCGAAATCGTCTCAAGTCGACTCAAATCTCCACGTGGTGTCTCGTAGAAACCGCAAACTAACACCCGTTAGTTGACGGCTAATTTGTAAGGCGGACACCTTTGGACTTCCAGCAAAGGTTGTGCGTTGGGTTTGAAGCCCACCACATAAAAAAACATTTCAATGAAACGTACAAGAATAATGAGAAAAATGATACCAAAATCTAATGACGACTACCGTAAAGGAAACACTGATAATGGTTGACGGATATGCACCTGGAATGTACCTTAAATTTTGATGGTGCCTCTATCCAACTGATTGATATCTTGGAAAGATATAATGCTGAAATCCCCACTGCAATACAAGAAATGCGATGGAAGGTAAAGGGTTGTTTGCGGTCAGATATCCTGTGATATCTACTACAGCGGCCATGCGGAGAAGCACGAATTCGGTTGCGGTTTTGTAGTTGGCAAGAGAATACGGCATGTCCTGCGATTCACCACTCATAACGAACGACTAGCCATAATCCTCTCCAAGGCTAAATTTCTTAACATAAGCTTAATAAGTGCGCACGTTCCGACAGCAGAAAAAGATGACAAAACCAAAGATGGTTCTTACGAGCGTCTTGAAGACACATACAAGTACTTCAACCGTCATGATATAAAAATCATGCTTGGTAACTTCAACGCCAAGGTAGGTAAGGAAATCATATTTGACCCAACAGTCGGAAAGCCTCCACGACAACACATCCAATAATGGTATAAGGTTGATTGACTTCGCCGTAGCACGAAACATGGTCGTTAGTAGCACAAAATTCAAGCATCTCAATATTCATAAGGCCACCTGGCTGTCCCCTGATCAAAAAACAGGCAAGAAAATTGATAACGTTTTGATTGACGGAAGACACTATTTTAGTGTACAAGACGTACGCACGATAAGCGGTGCAAACATAGACTCGGTTCACTATTTTGTCGCAGCCAAGATTCGCACACGTCTGTGCGCAGCTAAGAATGCTCTCAATCATACACAGAGAAAGCTAGACGTCGACAAGCTGTAGTCAAAACGGACGGCCAAAGCCTTTGCTACTCGTCTCTCACTTCTGTTTCTAGAAAGCACTCTTCCGATCGACGATATATGCGGACAGTGGACGCACACATAACACTCTATGCGTTTGGCTGCCGAAGGGGTGATAGGCTACCATCGCCCTCGCCGAAACCAGTGGCACGACCAGGAGTGTCGCGACGCCACTGCAGAGAAAGACACCGCCTACAAAGCCACTCTGCAGTCGGTTGTAACGTGTGCTGTTATGGGAAGAGAGACGCATTTTCAGGCGAAAAAAACGAGGGGGCAGTGTGCTCTGCCCAATCCACAAGAAAGGCGATCCCATCATTTGCGCCAACTACCGTGGGATTAGCCTTCTAAATATAGCATTTAAGGGGGCGTCCATAAATTACGTGAGGTGTTTTTTAAAATTTTCTGAACCTCCCTCCCCCCCTGGTGAGATGTCGTGAGATTTTATTCAACCCCCTCCCCCTAATCTCACGTGAGATTTTTCAAAATGTGGATTTCTTACGTAAACGCGTTGGATTGTTATTGTAAAAAGAAAAAAAAATTTGCTTCGTACTTTTATTTACGACTAGTTAAGACTAGTAATCGATATTGCTGAGAGTTGTAAGTGTAATAAAAATTTAACAATAGAATACTTAAATCGAAACTACTGTGATTAAAAAAAAAATATCTACTCCAATTCAGTCCATGGAGAATCATGCGCGGTCTCAAGAGAGACTATTGGGACCAACATGTCCATATGATTTTCAGTAAAATCATCTGCTCCTTCAACTTCGTTCTGATCTAGCCACTCTAAGCCGTTGGCGCTTGCGCACAGTAACTCATTAGTTCGTCTTGTGACAATCCGTGAGGGTCGCACTTTGCAGAACATTCGCGCTTGCTTAGCTGGTGCAATGTGGGCTGCTCGCCTGTGCTCTGCAGCTCTTGTGATAGATGCAAAGTAAATAGCGCATGTACTGCAGCATCTTTTCTCTAAATCATCAAGTACACTTGGGCAATAAAGATCATAATAGATCAAGACCAAAATAGTATAATTTTTTTTTGTTTCAACCAGAAAAAAAATTGCGTGATATTTGCCGAGACCCCCCTCTCTCCAACGTAAGATTAGATGAGATTTGACTCGACCCCCTCCCCCCCTTAAACATCTCACGTAATTTATGGACGCCCCTAAGGTCCTGTCGAGCGTATTGTGTGAAAGACTGAAGCCCATCGTTAACCAACCTTATCAGTGTGGCTTCAGACCTGGAAAGTCCACCATCGACCAGATCTTTGCGCTCCGACAAATCTTGGAAAAGACCCTCGAAAAACAAATTGACACACACCATCTTTTTGTCGATTTCAAAGCCGCCTTTGACAGTGCAATAAGGAGTCACCTCTTCTCCATCATGTCTGAATTTGGTATTCCTGCGAAAATAATATGTTTTTGCAGAATGACACTTAACAACACCAGCAGCGCAGAGAAAATCGGGAAGGACCCCTCCTTCAATTCGATAACAAGCAAGGTTTCAGATAATTATTCTATAAAAGTGTTATGCTGCTGGTGTATGCTGATGATATTGGCATCATTGGCCATAATATGCGTGAAGTCAGTGCAGCATTCACCAGGCTAGAAAAAGAGTCGAGTCGAATGAGGTTTGAACTGAACGCAGAGAAGACGAAATATCTTGTCTCAGCAACCAGACAGTTTCAGCATCTTAGAAACTACGTCACTGTCGGCAGCACCTCCTTTGATGTTGTGAAGGAGTTCTTTTACCTGGGAACCAGTAATAACTCTTCTAATGATATCAATATTGAGTAAAAAGGAAGGATAACTCTTGCCAACGGGTGTTACTTTGTTACTTTGGACTCAGTAATCAATTGAGATGCAGAGCTCTCTCTTGACGAACAAAACTCACGCTCTATAAGTCAGTAAGCATGCCCGTTCTTCTATTTGCGTTCACTGATCATGTGTACTTGTACAAAAGCTTCAAGTATTTATGCATGTCTTGAGTGTATTCATACATAAGCTCATATAAAATATAAGAACAAGTTATGTTTATGTATAAAAAATTAAAAATTAGTTGAAGCAAAAAATTCTGAACCTCGAACAGTGTATTCGAGAATTTAAGCATATATGAAAAGTCTAGTATGTATGAACATGCAGAGGAACGTTAAAAAAAAATTATAAAGGCACTTTTTGCAAGAAACTCCAGGCAGTCTTAGAAATTAATGCCTAAATAATTATGCATTACGAAATTCTTTCGTGATGGTTTTAAGAATGAGCGAAGGAATATTTTAGCCCAGTTTTTCTATTTTTTTTTTAGATTGACTCGTCCTCATGTATCCTACGGAGAAAGCTGTGTCAGTTGGCCAGCCCTGTGACAGTTCTTATTTAACCTGTCATTGGACAGGTTCGATATAACTTAGAACGTGACCAATAGTTTTTTAAATATATTTTGCTATATTTATCTTATCGTTATCAAAAGCTCAGTGGAAATGAGCTTGACTGCTAAGCGGAGGACGTGGGTTCGTATCCTGTCTGCCTAAGTACCAAGTGCGCTAGACTGTTAAGCGGAGGACGTGGGTTCGTATCCTGTCTGTGTAAGTATAAAAAATTTTAATTAAACAATTTAAATTCTAACCTTTTTATTAAATAAATTTACTGAAAATCTTGAGAAAAAATTGTTCACATAATTTTTTTTTACTTAAAAAAAATGATTTTTAATAAAACTAGTAAGGTATATCTTCGACTTGGCCGAAGTTAAAATACACCCACGGCCGATTCTTAAGGGTAAAATAATCTTAAATTGGAGAGCTTTTTGTATGAGATTTTGAGATATTTTATTATTTTTATGTGTCTTAAATACATATATATCAAATTGTTTTCCTGGAGCTTTAATATTAGCCTTTTTATAAAGTTTTCAATTTTGGGATTGTATGGGAGGTGGGCGTGTAAGTGGGTGGGTGACGCCCATTTTTCTAACACACCTCAGTTTTGACATAGAATACACAAATACCGAGTTTCAGTTTTGTTACTTTAATATTAGCCTCTATATAGATTTGTCAATTTTGGGGTTGTATGGGAGGTGGGCGTGTTAGTAGATGAATGACGCCCATTTTTCTAACACATCTCTGTTTTGACATAGAATACATAAATACCGAATTTCAGTATTCTAGCTTTAATATTAGCTTCTTTATAGGGTTTTCAATTTTGGGGTTGTATGGGAGGTAGGCGTGGTTTTCATCCGATTTAGCCCATTCTCGAACTTGATCTTAGTTTTTTAAAAATAAGCTTAAATATCGAATTTCAGCACGATAGCTTCAAAATTACGGCTGTAATCGTGTCCACAGACAGACGGACAGACAGACGGACAGACGGACAGACGGACAGACGGACAGACAGACGGACATGGCTAAATCAACTCGGGTGGTGATGCTGATCAAGAATATATTTACTTTTCTATACCTACCACGCCTCCTTGTGGGCGTTACACACGTCGTGACAAAATTAATATACCCCTTACGCAGTACGCGTGGGGGTATAAAAATATTTTTTTTGGTTTTGTCGGGGATTGAACCCAGATCAGTCGAGTATTAAACGTGAACGCTAGCAAGCTCGGCTAACCATGAACTTTCTAAAAATTGATTCAATTTCATTAACAACGTGCGTATAAGTTTAGGGGAAGAGTGGCATGAAAGAGCCAGTTTTAAAAAAGTTACAAAATATATAAAAATAATTAATAAAATTACAATACTTGTATCAAAAGTATTTTCTCATTCATTTATGAACGTAATACCATGAAATATTTTCCAAAATCAACAATATTCTTGGACCTGTAGCCATATATATAAAAAATATGAAATTCGGCTCTTTCATAACACATGGGCATTGAAAGAGCCAACCAAAGTTTTGAAAGAGCCATCTTTTTATTACAAGACTTAACACGAAAAATAACGAATATTTTATTGAAAATATTAATTGTTATTATAAAAAGTGTTGTTTTTACAAAAACAAATTAAATAAATTAAAAAATTCAAACAAAAACAAAAAATAGTTAAAAAACTTAAAAATATTTTTAGCAAAAAAATTAAATCGCTTTGAAGAAAATCTATAATAATAACACCTATTCCAAAAACAAAATAAGAGGTTTAAAACACTTAAAAACATTTTTGACAAAAATAATTTAAACTTAACGCTTTTTCATTCCACCGCAACCCAGCTCTTTCAAAACATATTGTCCAAAGAAACATAACCTCAAAAATTAGTATAAAATCAAGATTTTACCGGCAAAATAAATATGTTATTCGTACACTCAGAAAAAAGCTTATCGGAATATGATAAAAATGGCATCATATTTAGAGAAAAATGGTATAGACTTTGCTCCAGAGAATGATATCCTCTAATTTCGATACTAAAAATTCTCTAAAAATGGTAAAAAGCTTCCATGAAAAAGAAAACTATATCGTTTTTTGAGAAAAAACTTTTTAATTTTGAGAAAAGATTTGTTTTTATTGAAGAAAATACTTCTCTTAGTGAATTTTTTATCAAAATATAAGAAAAGTTTTTCATTTTCAATAAATTTTTCTTTATAAATGAGAAATTTTTGTGCGAGAAAAATACTTATCATTATTAGAGACATTGAAATATTTCCATTTCCTAGAAGTAAAGAAATAGTTCTTCGAAAATGTGAAAATTTATTCTAATTTAAGAAAATTTTATTTGAAAAAGAGAAAATTTCTATATCGAAAATAGAGAAATTTTTTACCGGAGCAAGGTATGTGTTTTTTTCTCAGTGTAGGCATAATATATACATAAAATTATAGTATAATAATATTACTGTTAGTTTTAAATGTGAAGACGTCACAAAACAAATAAAATGTTCTGAAAAACTTACTTAATGATGAAGAAATCCAAAATACGATACACCAACGTCGTTTATTATCAGTGAACTGTCAATTGTATGAGGGTGCCATATGGCGAGTATTGCTTCTTAAAAATTATAATTTAAGAAGCATTCGTATGAAAACTACCGCGTAAATCATGATGGCTCTTTCAAAACTTAGCTCTGTCATGCCACTCTTCCCCTACCGTAGTCGAATAATAGGCTGGCTGCTGATTAGGTCCAAATGTATATATGACGTGTCAATTGATATCTGCCGATATAAATATTTGCGAACCTGTTCAAGAATTGGTCTAAATGTATCTAGCCGGTGTTGCTTTCATATGTTGGTGGCAGAATTGGAACCGGCTACTACCACCTTAGAACCTATCATGTTATAGGTTCTGAACCGGTTCTTTTCTAAGTAGGGTAGTATGTTTGCATTTTGTTCACTAAATGTACAAATTAGTTCAAGTTTTCGTTGTAAAAGTACATGAGATTTATGCATTTTTACCTCTTATCTTATGAACTATTCTTGCTGCCCTTGTGTTTGTACATGGATTATTTGAGTTTTAGTCAGCTTACTCATAAAGTACTTCACGTTTCTCTTGTATATGTACATGAGATTTATACATTTTTGATCACTTATATCATTAACTGTTCTTGGTCTCCTCGTATCTGTACATGTACTTTATGAATTTTATTCACAAACTTCATAAATGATCAATGTTCCGTTTGTATTTGTTGAATGTATTTATTTGAATTTTGTATTGGTTCGTGTATCTTGTAAACACACTTTATGAACTTCAATCACTACGCTTATGAAATATTCATGTTCTTATGTTTTCTTCGTTTGTGGTTTTTGTATATTGATTTCATAAATAGTTCATGTAACTCATGTAATTATTTATTGGACCAAAATGCATGAATTCTAATCGAGTAGATCAAAATTGTGTATTTTTGTGGTTTAGTGTTATACAAAATTGGTATGATTCCTGGGATATCACAGTCTTCTTCCAGGTAACCATTTTCATAACCCAAACACCTCTTAAGTGGTAATTTGAGCTGCTTAAGTATTTAATTTTGTTGAACGAAATGGCTCTTGTCTTGATTGAAAATTCCCAAGTTTTCTCTGATATTATTATAAGCTTTCTCAAAATAATATATAAAATTTTTGAAAATTTTTAAATTGACTTTAATTATAATTATTATTATTACTATAGGCATCATCGTCAGAATTGTATGAGAAATTTGCTAAGCTTGGCAACAATAACTGTTGTAGTTATTTTTTAAAAAAAAAATGTACTTTATATAAGAAAGCTCATACTTCCTGCTAGGCTAAAAATAAATACTTATCGCAGTAAATAATTGTCATCGCTGATAACATGTGAATGCAACGACAACAGTTTGAACATTTATTTTTGGTTGAAAATTTAAACAAATAAACAACAACAATAAAACCAACCATACATATCAATAAGAACATAGATAAATAACTGTTATTTAACACCTGTTATCTAATCGCTGGAAAGGGTAAAATTAATGTGTAAGTCTTGCATACATATGTGACTATAATTAAACTAAAATATCGGTGGTTTTTGTCAATAATTTCTTCTTTTAGACAAATTAATAAAAAACAAAACAAATTGGCCATTTCAGCCCTTGAGAGGACTTTGACCGAGCTTCTTATGATCAATTGTGTTGTGTGTGCTATTAAATGTTTGCACACAATTGACCGAGAACTGGACCTACATGTTTTATGCCGACTCCGAACGGCTAAAGTTCATGTTCTTAATAAGCATTATTTACTCTCTGAGGCTTGCCATTGTCTGCAGAGAGGTGGTGACCGATCAGAAAAATTGTTTTATTGAAAAAACTTTTTCGCCGTGGCTGGGGATCGAACCCGGGCTCCGAGAATGCTAAGCCACACACTTAACCTGCATGTCACGGTCACCACCAGACAAATTAATATGACATACTTATTATGGAATTTTGAACTTACCGATTAGACGAAGGTAGATATAGTGCTCAAGAGAATTGACATTGCTGATTGAATGCTTATGTATTGACCTTGTAACAAAACAAAATTGAAGTTTAACTACAAACTAAACTATACGGAGTTATAATAACAGCATTTAATTGAAATTTTCAGATATATGGGCTACTAAAAGCCCTCTTATTCAAATTTCTGCTAAAATTTCTGTCATGTCGACACTGGCACTCGCAATCTCTCTCTTTCAACTATTCTCGCTCAACATGAATTCTTGCCAACTGCTCTACAATTTTTTTTCTTAACCACAGTCACGTTCTGAGAAATTTCATTACATTCTATTTGGAGTTCAGCAGCAAAATCCCTGGATAGCCAAATAAATAAATGATGTGTGGAAAAAAACCACATTATAAAAAGGACTTAAAAAATCGAATTAATCGAATACATGTTGGCGATGATGAAGCGAATGATGCTGATGATGATGATAATGATGATGACGACGATCATAAAACCAGCATCAATTTAATTTATAAACAAATCATGTGCTAATTTTTATGACACACAAAAGAGATAAGAGCTGCATAAAGCAAAATTAAGGCAAAAAAAAAAAAAAAAAAAAAATGGCGCCAAAAAACTTGAGCCACGCACATACTCTAGGGATGCGGCAGCGCAATGCGTGCAAGTCTGGCGCAGACATAAAAATTCGTTTCAAGTATCGAGTAGCTTCCAATCAATACACATGCGTATGTAAAACCTTTTACGGTTTGTTTGTTTTTTTTTTTCCTCTTTTTGTTCTACTTCATTTTATTTTATTATTATTATTGGTGGCAAACATGATGTTGCTGCAAGCCAGCAACATTTTATGCGTTGTTGTTGTTTTTTGTTCTTTTTGTTTTTAAGTGTTTACTTGTTGTTTTTTGTTGTTCGCTAATAAACACGCATCGACTGTCAATCAATTTGTCAGCAGTTGTCGGGGTGGTGTCAGGCGACAAAAGTGGGCGGGGGAGTGTAGGTGTTTCTTCGATTTTTTTTTTTTTTTGTTTTTGCCGGATATGCCAAGTACGTGGTACTCGTTATTCTGTTGACTTTGAAGAAGGTTGCCATAATTTTCATGTTGCTGTTGCTGTTGTTTTTGTTGTCTGCTGGCTTTGTGGGTTCACTTGAATGCATGTTATTGTTCTATGTCTTCGTCGTTGTCGTTGTCGTTGTTGTCGGCATCAATTTGGAAAATTGGTATTCATTTTATTATCGGTAGAAATCAAATTAAATTTTTAATACCTCGCACAATATTTACTCTGGCGTTTATGTTTTAAACCACGTTATGGTAATAACTGTTATTGAATGTTGTTGTTGTTATTGAATGTTGTTGCTTTTCTGTCGCGCTTAATAGCTGCTTATCCAACATGGCTAACAACAATTGTTGGCAATTTAGTTGATTTGATTTGATTGAGGTTGAGCATTTTTTGGTGACAATAACGGGAATTCTTTTAAGTCGTTGCTATGCGGTTTTGTTCAATTGCAGCGGTATTGAAGGCAAACAGAATGAAAACGTGCAGTAGCGTTGCAATTTTCAGAATTTTTATATTTTTTTCGTAAAATTTGTTAATAAATCCAAGTTCTCAATAAAAAAAAAAGTAATTTGAAAAGAGCAAATAATTGGAAAAGTTTGCTCTTAAAATACTATTTATTTTTTCATTTCGGCTTTGAGATGGCTTAGAGAAAGACATTGGAGATTAAGTGGAGATCCAGCCTTGTCTCAACTGGAGATCTAAAGTCCATTTTCTTAGAGAATGGCTTGGATCTCAAGTGGAGGTCAAGTGGGTATCCAGCACTAAAGATTGGAGAAATGAGCAGGAGCTCCATTTGAGGTCAAGCCAATCTCCAAGGTAAATGTTCACTGGGAAGTGATTTAGAAGAAGAATTATAATATATTTATGTTATATTCATATTTTCTAAATTTTTCAATTGATTTTTTATAGATTTTACGAAAATGTTGTAAGAAAATATTTAATAAAAAGATATATATATTCATTATTTTTAAAAAAAAATTCATTTTGTTCTTAAAAACGATTTAATATATAAAAATCACCTGATTTATATTCTTTTTAATTGCTGCAGTATATTTTCTTTAGAAAAAAAAATCAATATTACCCATAGCATCTACAAGAGCTGTCTAGTTATCGATTAAATTTGTCGAACATTGTTTTCTTTTACTGATTAAATTTGAGTGAGTTCTGATGTTATTTTGCTCTCTTTTGTAATGCATCAACTTTTTGCCTCACATTGACTTAATTTTCATGGCACTATAAAGCAAAGTATTCACTAGAAAACTTCAAATAGATATGCATTAAATATTAACAGCAACCCTGAATAGACAACACCCACCCTCCATCCTTTTCTCATATTCCTAATAATGCATTTTCTTGCATTCGAGACAAACTCACTTCTTGCCTGCTGTCTTCCAGTTTCTTGCAAAACTCTTAGTTAACTCAAGCAAAGCCTGCAAGAAACTTTTAAAAGCACAGATTTTCTGTTTTTTTTTTTTTGTTTTTTTTTTACTCTTTTCCGTTGTCAACATAGGACTGAAAAATTCAATTTGCGACAACAAAAACATTACTTCTAGCCTTCTGCTTCTTTTGCTATGTTTTACCTTTATAGATATTTGGTTGTTGTTGTAGTTTTGACAACTTTTGACAATCTGCTATGCATGTCTTTGCATCTACTGTATGTATGTTTGAAGGTATGCATGTAGATATAGGTATGTCTAAGTGAGTATGTCTGCTTATGTGCACAACGCGTAACTATTTTTAAGCTTATTTGTGTGCCAGGTGTAGCTTTTTAAGCAGTCAGCACCCCGTTGTGCCTCCTCAGCAGACGACGATGTAAAAAAATTCCTCAAGACTTCCTTGCATGCAGCGAGTGAAAGTAAGTGATTTTTTTGCTGTTGCTGTGACTACTGACGCGCGTGTGTGTGCTTTTCATTTTCGCATTGCATACATTAAGGCGTAAGAAAAATGTTTCCCTCGTTGCTTGCTTGAGCCACAACAGGCGGTAGTAATGTGGCAACGAAGGCGGGGGCAAGACTTTGGCTTTTCATCATTAGCAACAAGAAAGTGAAAAAGATTTCGGAAGCAGCAATTTTTAACACACATGCAAACGCGCACACTCGCATACAAACATGTGTGACAACAAAATTGCGCTGCATACCTCTAGGGGCAGCGCGCTGATTACATTTAACATTAAAGAGTTTTGCTTACTTGCTTAAGTATGCTATGGTGTTTGTGTGTGTGTGTGTTAAGTTGAATAGAGCGTTGGCAGTGAGTGTGTGTGTGTGTGTGTGTGAATGAATATACTTTGTGTTTGCGTGTGAGTTAGTAAAAAGATTTGCTCTTGTGTCTGTGTGTGTGTGTCTGAGAAATTAATACGATTTGTAAGAGTTTGTTTGCAGTGCAAGCAGTTTTGTACAAGAAATTGGATTTTAAAGTTTCAATGTGGGCGGTTGGGCAGAGAAGAATGGGCGTGAAATAGGTTGCTATATACAACAGCATGCTGTGAAGAGCAAAGCATTGCATTAAAACATAGTAGTTGTCATTTCGTTGCAGATAACAGTGAAAGGAGTTACAAGAAGTGATGCATACTTTTAAGCGCCATGGCAGCGGTCTCTCAAAGCACTAAAGCGATTATTTTAAGCGTTGAGCTTTTTAAGAAAAGTTTGAAGTTATATTTGAAGAAAATGTACACTTAATAAAAATATAAAGAAGATGACACTGATGTGACATCATTAATAGATTCGATAATGAAATAAAAGTGATATGATAATGATATGATAATGATAGGATAATGATATGATAATGATATGATAATGATATGATAATGATATGATAATGATATGATAATGATATGATAATGATATGATAATGATATGATAATGATATGATAATGATATGATAATGATATGATAATGATATGATAATGATATGATAATGATATGATAATGATATGATAATGATATGATAATGATATGATAATGATATGATAATGATATGATAATGATATGATAATGATATGATAATGATATGATAATGATATGATAATGATATGATAATGATATGATAATGATATGATAATGATATGATAATGATATGATAATGATATGATAATGATATGATAATGATATGATAATGATATGATAATGATATGATAATGATATGATAATGATATGATAATGATATGATAATGATATGATAATGATATGATAATGATATGATAATGATATGATAATGATATGATAATGATATGATAATGATATGATAATGATATGATAATGATATGATAATGATATGATAATGATATGATAATGATATGATAATGATATGATAATGATATGATAATGATATGATAATGATATGATAATGATATGATAATGATATGATAATGATATGATAATGATATGATAATGATATGATAATGATATGATAATGATATGATAATGATATGATAATGATATGATAATGATATGATAATGATATGATAATGATATGATAATGATATGATAATGATAAAATAATGATATGATAATGATATGATAATGATATGATAATGATATGATAATGATATGATAATGATATGATAATGATATGATAATGATATGATAATGATATGATAATGATATGATAATGATATGATAATGATATGATAATGATATGATAATGATATGATAATGATATGATAATGATATGATAATGATATGATAATGATATGATAATGATATGATAATGATAATGATATGATAATGATATGATAATGATATGATAATGATATGATAAAGATATGATAATGATATGATAATGATATGATAATGATATAATAATGATATGATAATGATATAATAATGATATGATAATGATATGATAATGATATGATAATGATACTTTATGATAATTATAAGATCAAACTATGACAATGATGTGATAATTATATGATAATGACATGATCACATTATAATGATATGACAAAGTCATACTCGACAAAAAATTACGTTCACAAGTACTTTAGCGGTATTATTCAGGTAAAACAATTTTGAGCCTTTTTGAATATGCAAAAGAAATTTTAATATATTTTAAATATTTTTGCGAAATATTTTTACGAACACGGTCACCATAATTTTTGAAAATTATTTATGTTATTTTAAAATTAAAAACAGTCAAGCTGTGAAAATTGTATAATTGTTTTTTGGTTTTTTTTTTTTTTGTAACAGACAAACCAAGTAACTGCCACATGTTCGAAAAATGTTGCTGATTTATTTCCATATATTAACAGCTAACGTGGGAAAAATAAATGCATTTTTAAGATACATTCAACAATAATGAAAAGCACTTCACGCACACACACACACACACACAAATATCAGCGATATTGAAACCTACGACTTGTCATTGAAAACAACTCGAGTGAAGAATTTAATTTATTTGATCCTTTGAACGTAGCAATTTAAAAAATTACTTTCATTTTCAATAAGAAACAATAAAAATAAAATATAAAAAAAAAATTCAAGCGTGGTAGATAAATAAATATATGTTTTTATTTATATGACATTTCTGAAGCAAAGGCAACCTACTTTAAAACTCATTAAAACAACAGCAACAACTGAGGTAGAAAATCCTTGAACAGTACTTGTTGAAAAATAAATATACAGCATCGTCATGACGATCCTGCTTCAGTTACGTATAGCCGCCTCCTACATGTTTTAACAAGCGGCTCGTCCTACCTACATGCATTGATTAATACTTCATGAAGCCTGTATGTAATCGAATCGAACATTTTTTTTTTTGTTATTTTTAACTCTGATGGCAACTCTATCTTGTACGGCAAAAGCAGTGTTATAATAAATTAAATTTGTTTTTTTCTCAACTTACGGCAGATTGCAAAAATGTCCTAAAGGCGTGTGCTGTACACCCTGTTTAACATTAACAATGCATAAGCCAGAATATGTTGTAATTAACTGCAGGATCTTTGCGCGCGCTCAATGCCTCAGTGCAAGCAAATAAATCAGAAAAGAATGAAATGTTGTTGTTGTCGTTTTCTGTTGCTCTCAAAGTTTGTGTGGGAAGTTTTTTTGTTGATTGGATTTTAGTTTAATTTAAAAGAAAAGCTTAAAATTTAAATTCAAAGAATTGTTGTTGTATTTAATGCTGTTGTTATGGCCCACAAAGAAGGCTTACATATTGTTAAATTTGAACAAAATATTGTTATGAGAGTTGTTAGTTTAATTTACACTAACTTTACCTTCATTGAGACGCTTTGCTTGAGCTGCAAAAAAGACTCCATAAAACAAATAAATTCAACATAACATTTAATTAAATTTAATTTTAATGCAATTGATTAGTTTCATTAAATGAATATGATTATTTATTAAATTCTTGAAAACATATCTCAATCTCATTAATCAAATAAGAACACATCAACCGCTCAAACAAAGGGAAATCAGTTTAAGAAGAAAACTGCTGATTTCCGCCACGCCTGCGAACTAGCTCACAGCTGCAATCACTAACGAGCAAAAACAAAGCAACAACATCAAAATGAAAAGAAAAAAAAAACAGCAACTCATTTACTCACAAAGTTAGCGTAGACTGACTGACTGACTGACTGACATAATAAGTAACTGCATGATAATCGTACATAAAATCAGCACAAAGTGTTGCCACAGTTTGCCGCACTGCGCAATACTAGCTGCTGCTGTTGCTGTAGCTGTCCGCCCACTTCAGCGTTTAGTTGCTGCTATCTGGCCACCATAACTGCACCCAATTTTGCGGTCGGTCACTATTCATCGGGCAACTCCGCATGCATCCATCCCATCCCATCCCATTCCAAAGCATGACCACCACTGCATCAAGCTGCGCGCCCGCTATGTTCGTTAGTGCATCCGCGCTGCCAGACGCTGATCTGATCAAAATGGAATTCAATGAATTTAATGGAATACATTTTTTTTAAGTATATTATTTTTTTCATTTACATAATCAGCGAAATAGACAGACGGACGTAGTGGCACACACAAACACATACACAAGTATACACTCAAACATATTTATTCACTTTGACTTGCCACTCAGACAGTTGTGCACACAGATATAAGAAGCGAGACGAACATCAGGACGGACGCACGTACTCATTGACTGAGTGACTAAGTGACTCGTTCGACTCGCTTATTGCTTGCTTGCTTGCTAGTCTCGATGGCTTCCTTTGACTGGTTTTTCTTTGACGGCATCTCAGCTGCATATAAAACAACATCTTGACCGGCCAGCTGCATTGTAACGCTTGTCTGTCGGTAAGAGGCGTGGCGTGAAAAAAATAGCTACAATAGAGTTGAAATTTTGCACGCGGCGTGAAAATTAATGGTACTTATTTTGTGGTTGTGGTGCTTAAAAAAACGCCAACTTTAAATTGAAACTAAGCTGTACTTACAATCTTATTTTTAATATATTTAAAGCAATTCTATTTAGCTAAACCCCTTACTTGAACGAAATGAAGTTTTGATTAAAATTTAAATTTTTTTTAACTGAAATCTTTGAATCCCATTCCCCAAAATGGTTATATTGGCCCCAGCTAACAATTGAAAGTCGATTAAAGTGCGATATTTCTGAAGTTCGATATTGATATTTATTTTTTTCTAAGTTATGTGTATTTTCAAGTTAATAAACTTGTAATCTTATCAAAAGAGCCTCAAAATATTTTGCCTCGATAAAACTTCTCAGGTTCTTCAGAATATAATTTTCAAGCACTTTTGGCTTGCTTTGTTTAGAGCTCTTGCAAAATACTTAAAAGAAGTCTTCGGAGTATGGCCCAATATAAGGCCTGGCAAATACTTCTAAGGAAAATCTAGTCTTAACATCATATTATACTATCATTATCATATCATTATCATATCATTATCATATCATTATCATATCATTATCATATCATTATCATATCATTATCATATCATTATCATATCATTATCATATCATTATCATATCATTATCATATCATTATCATATCATTATCATATCATTATCATATCATTATCATATCATTATCATATCATTATCATATCATTATCATATCATTATCATATCATTATCATATCATTATCATATCATTATCATATCATTATCATATCATTATCATATCATTATCATATCATTATCATATCATTATCATATCATTATCATATCATTATCATATCATTATCATATCATTATCATATCATTATCATATCATTATCATATCATCATATCATCATATCATCATATCATCATATCATCATATCATCATATCATCATATCATCATATCATCATATCATCATATCATCATATCATCATATCATCATATCATCATATCATCATATCATCATATCATCATATCATCATATCATCATATCATCATATCATCATATCATCATATCATCATATCATCATATCATCATATCATCATATCATCATATCATCATATCATCATATCATCATATCATCATATCATCATATCATCATATCATCATATCATCATATCATCATATCATCATATCATCATATCATCATATCATCATATCATCATATCATCATATCATCATATCATCATATCATCATATCATCATATCATCATATCATCATATCATCATATCATCATATCATCATATCATCATATCATCATATCATCATATCATCATATCATCATATCATCATATCATCATATCATCATATCATCATATCATCATATCATCATATCATCATATCATCATATCATCATATCATCATATCATCATATCATCATATCATCATATCATCATATCATCATATCATCATATCATCATATCATCATATCATCATATCATCATATCATCATATCATCATATCATCATATCATCATATCATCATATCATCATATCATCATATCATCATATCATCATATCATCATATCATCATATCATCATATCATCATATCATCATATCATCATATCATCATATCATCATATCATCATATCATCATATCATCATATCATCATATCATCATATCATCATATCATCATATCATCATATCATCATATCATCATATCATCATATCATCATATCATCATATCATCATATCATCATATCATCATATCATCATATCATCATATCATCATATCATCATATCATCATATCATCATATCATCATATCATCATATCATCATATCATCATATCATCATATCATCATATCATCATATCATCATATCATCATATCATCATATCATCATATCATCATATCATCATATCATCATATCATCATATCATCATATCATCATATCATCATATCATCATATCATCATATCATCATATCATCATATCATCATATCATCATATCATCATATCATCATATCATCATATCATCATATCATCATATCATCATATCATCATATCATCATATCATCATATCATCATATCATCATATCATCATATCATCATATCATCATATCATCATATCATCATATCATCATATCATCATATCATCATATCATCATATCATCATATCATCATATCATCATATCATCATATCATCATATCATCATATCATCATATCATCATATCATCATATCATCATATCATCATATCATCATATCATCATATCATCATATCATCATATCATCATATCATCATATCATCATATCATCATATCATCATATCATCATATCATCATATCATCATATCATCATATCATCATATCATCATATCATCATATCATCATATCATCATATCATCATATCATCATATCATCATATCATCATATCATCATATCATCATATCATCATATCATCATATCATCATATCATCATATCATCATATCATCATATCATCATATCATCATATCATCATATCATCATATCATCATATCATCATATCATCATATCATCATATCATCATATCATCATATCATCATATCATCATATCATCATATCATCATATCATCATATCATCATATCATCATATCATCATATCATCATATCATCATATCATCATATCATCATATCATCATATCATCATATCATCATATCATCATATCATCATATCATCATATCATCATATCATCATATCATCATATCATCATATCATCATATCATCATATCATCATATCATCATATCATCATATCATCATATCATCATATCATCATATCATCATATCATCATATCATCATATCATCATATCATCATATCATCATATCATCATATCATCATATCATCATATCATCATATCATCATATCATCATATCATCATATCATCATATCATCATATCATCATATCATCATATCATCATATCATCATATCATCATATCATCATATCATCATATCATCATATCATCATATCATCATATCATCATATCATCATATCATCATATCATCATATCATCATATCATCATATCATCATATCATCATATCATCATATCATCATATCATCATATCATCATATCATCATATCATCATATCATCATATCATCATATCATCATATCATCATATCATCATATCATCATATCATCATATCATCATATCATCATATCATCATATCATCATATCATCATATCATCATATCATCATATCATCATATCATCATATCATCATATCATCATATCATCATATCATCATATCATCATATCATCATATCATCATATCATCATATCATCATATCATCATATCATCATATCATCATATCATCATATCATCATATCATCATATCATCATATCATCATATCATCATATCATCATATCATCATATCATCATATCATCATATCATCATATCATCATATCATCATATCATCATATCATCATATCATCATATCATCATATCATCATATCATCATATCATCATATCATCATATCATCATATCATCATATCATCATATCATCATATCATCATATCATCATATCATCATATCATCATATCATCATATCATCATATCATCATATCATCATATCATCATATCATCATATCATCATATCATCATATCATCATATCATCATATCATCATATAATCATATCATGATAAAAATCAACTAATAAACATTAACGCACTTTCCCGTCCCAAATAGTGATAGAAAATGCGATCAAGTACCACTTTGGTTAAGTGTTCGTAAGTTTGTTGAAGGAGTTTCCGAAAGGACGATATTTATTTCGACTTCTATTGGTATTATGTAGCTACCAACACATAGAAACGCTTTGCAATGGACCAATAATAATGACATAAAATTTTCAACGAAGGTTCGTCATAATTTTTCAGATAAACTACAATGAACTCAATCAACATGCCTCAGACCCATTGTCAGAGGGATTGTACCCAGACTCCCAATTAGTACAATAATGTATTAGTAACTAGTCAGCAGTAATTTTGAAAATCTTCATTATGAAAACTTTAAACATTTTTCTTTGTATTTTTTATTCTATATTTAAAATTAATGCTGTTTCCAGAAGCGCTTCCAAATCAACATTAAGTTTAATCTTAAAAATGTATATCTATTTATTTATTTATTTATTTGTCCATTAAGACTACAACACAAATGCACACACGCATGATCGACTAACAAAATGCAACACAACTGTTTTGTTAATAAGTTGTTTGTGTTATTGTTTTTGTAGCTGCTGCTGTTATTGGTTTTATGCAGCCA
Source organism: Tetanocera ferruginea (assembly GCA_958299015.1). Taxonomy (NCBI): domain Eukaryota; kingdom Metazoa; phylum Arthropoda; class Insecta; order Diptera; family Sciomyzidae; genus Tetanocera; species Tetanocera ferruginea. The sequence continues at coordinate 35,084,747 of OY282640.1, read as the reverse complement.
ACTGCAAACAGCTAAACAAGCAACAGCGCAAAAGAAAAGAATATCAACAAATAAAAAAAAAACACACTACATATACACACACACATATTTGTATTGAAGTTTACTCAAAACGTAAGCGATCAGCAGTTGTTTTTTTTTTCTATCACTTGTTGTTGTTACTGTTTTCTAACACTTTTGGTCTGAAATGAAGACAAAAAGATAAGTTCGAAAAATTGATGCCCGCGCTCACTAATGGTCACAAATAATGGTAAAGGACAGCGTTGCCACCAGTTATTGCAACATGTTTTTTGATTATTTTTTTTTTTTTTTTCTTAAATTTGTGTGATTGTGTAGTAAAGTTGGTGTTAATTGGAAATGTCACTTTTGTACGTTTGTTTGTTGTTTGCTTTGTTTTGTGTTTTTTTTTTTTTATTTATTTAATTTGTTTGTTATTGTAGTGGTTAGTGTTACTTTGTAGCTTATGTTAATGGCGTTAAGAATTGCTGGCACCTTAGCAATTGGCACCCAGCGTTATAGTTATATTACAACAGTTTTAACAACAACAACAATAACAACGCCAACAGCAACCTTTTTCAAAATAACTAACAGCAACATGTTGCTCATGCAACTTGATAAGCGGCAACCAAGTGTTAAGATGTTGAATTAAATAAAAAAAAAAAAAAAAGTTGTAAGGCGTGTTTAAGCGGGCTTTGAATGTGAATTTAGTGCTATATTAAATAAAAAAAAAAAACCAAATTTAACAAAATGCTTCACCTGAAAATAGTTGTAGTTAAAATTATTTTGGTTTATGTTGTTGATGGCATGTAAATTTTAACCGTTCCGCATGCATAAAATGTGCCTTAAAATGTATCTTTGAAAAAATGTTAAAAGAGCTGAGTTTTTTTCGTCTTGTTAAATAAAATGACCAGCACTTTGGTAAAATAGTTTGGTGTTGTGTGTGTGTGTGTGTATTTTATTGTTATGCTGATTTTATTTTTAGCCCACATGTATTTATTTATTTATGCTGTTGTACTTTTAGAGCTGGGACTGTTTGTCGTGTTGCATTAATTTGTGCTTTCTTTAGAGGTTGTTAATGTTTTTTCTTTTGGTGTTGCTGTGAAGTGGGGAATGTCTATTGAAAGGCGTGGTCACAATAAACATTCACAAACTTTTTTTCTTTGCTAGCACTTTATAGAGTTACAATGTGTATGTAAATAGTGATTGTTTTGTTATATGTTTTTTCAGTGTACATTTTTTGACACTTCATGAGTGATTTGAAACATGTGGCAAGGCCGAAAATGCTCAGTAAGGTTTGCCATTTTATCATGAAGTGAATAAAAAACGAACAGTGCTTGCAAATCCTTGAATTTTATTGTCAAATTTCGTGCTCTATGAGAAATGTGTTTCGCAAATTACGTCCATTTTATGATTGTCATAATCGACCCATCGAACAGGCTGTTCAAGGTATTCTAACCAAACTTTGAACCAGTTTCAATTTATTGGACTGCAATCCGTACGCGGAAAGTGCGTACCGAGTAGAAAATTTCAACTGTATCGGTCAGTATCAATGAAGTTCGTGATATGTCAATTCGTCGGCGTTCTAAACAATTGTGCTTGTGTTATTCGACCACCTGGAAAACTGTATGTGAGAACCTCTTGTATGAAACTATAAAAAATACAGCTGGTGCAAGAATTAAATTCGGGTGACTAAAAGGCCCTTAGAAAAGTTGGATCAAGATCCACTTTTTATCGAAAAATTGACTTCAGTGACGAAGTTCATTTTTGGCTCAATGGGTACGTCAACTAAGAGAATTGCCGAATTCGGTCTGAAGAGTAGCCAGAGGCTGTTCAAGATCTATCAATGCACACTAAGCTCTAAGCGCGGTGTATGAACTGGCGGCATCATTGGACAGTTATTTTTCAAAAATTATGAACAGCGCAATGTTACATTTCCCTCAGCATCATAAATTTTTCTTTTTCCATCCATTTTAATAGGAAATCCAAAGAAAAATTTTTGACAGCTTGTTTTTTTTGACAAACATTTTTTGTCAAATTTGCAACTACTTTTTTCTCTCTCACTTTCCTCTCTCGTTGCAAGTTTTTCGAGTACGTGAACGCTTTACTAGTAAAAACTTGCAATAATTGGTAACAATTTGTAACAATTTTTTGTTACTGAACAAGCCTATATTTGAAATAAATTCTTCTTGCAATTCGGTATAAGGTCTTTTTTATAAGATGCTCCTAGCACAGCTCTTAGCTTTTGGCTCGCTAATGCTTTGCAGATCGTTATGTGGTGAGGAAGATGAAGTGGGATGAGGGAGATTAATTAAAAAACGTCTAGGGTTTCCAAGCTCGATGTATAAGCTTATGATTGAATGTTCAGATGTTATTTTTTAGAGAATTGTTTAATTTTTTTTTTAATTGCAAACTATTGAGCCTAAGAGATATTTGAAGAGCTTCACCACTCACGTCATCGCAAAATAAACTTCAATAAATTTCTTTTTTTAAGCACAAGAAGTTTAAATCACCCCGTAGTTTAAATCACACATCTTTTGGTTCCATTTAACACAAAGTTTCCATTTAACTTCAATATACCAAGGTCGATACAGCTTCTTCAAATAAATGCAATAACAAATGTCAAACAACTTTGAAAAGCCATCTATTGGATAATAGTCAAAAAAAATGTGGTCCAAGTCGTTTTTTCGATACAAGTTAAATCTAATCGGATCACAGACTTTTATGCTTTTATTGTTATTGTTTACATAATTAAAAATTGATCTATGAAAAGTATTTCTACATTTTCTACCCAGATTTTTCATTTTTTGAGTTTTGACTTTCAGATATCCATGCATCTAGAAAATAAGAAACCGAGCGATATGCATAAATCTTTATTCCGATTTTTTAACCTGTGCCCCGGTTTTTTCCCTTGATAGGACTTTGACCGAGCTTCTTATGATCAATTGTGTTGTGTGTGTTATTAAATGCTTGCACACAATTGACCGAGAACTGGACCTACATGTTTTATGCCGACTCCGAACGGCTAAAGTTCATGTTCTCAAGAAGCTTTACATGGCATTATTTACTCTCTGAGGTTTGCCATTGTCTGCAGAGAGGTGGTGACAGATTAGAAAAATTGTTTTATTGAAAGAAACTTTTCGCCGCGGCTGGGCGAAAAGTTAACCTGCATGCCACGGTCACCACAACACATTCCGATTTAAAAAAAAAAATCTGGCAGCCCTACACTCGCCACACGGCACGCAATACAATGTACTTATTGAGAGGCGAGTTTGTTGAGCAATTTATCTGACGTTTTGGAACAATCCATTGGCCGCCAAGATCATGCGATTTCACACCAGTAGACTATTTTTTGTGGGGCTACGTGAAGTCTCTCGTGTACAAGGACAAGCCAGCTACAATTGCGGGTGAAAAACTGGCCAATTTGCTTAAAAAAAGTATGCCTAAATTGAAGCCTATTAATGACCACCTCAGTCGCAGCATTTAAATGAATTAATCTTTAAAAAATAAATTGCTGGCATTGGTTTTTCGCTTTCAATAAATATTTCCTTCACTTTTACAAATTTTCTATTATTTTTTTTCAAATTTTCAACAACCAAATGCTAAAAAAATCACCCTTTATAAGTACTCTTACATGAATTTTAAGCATTTTTAACTCTTATCTTATGAACTATTCTGTAGTTTACGTTTTCCTCGTTCACACTCTCAAAACAGATTAACTGTAGGTCCAAAATTTTTGGTTGGGTGTTTCGAAAAATAGTTGCTATAAACATTTTTCGGTTGTTATAAACTGAATTCGTTATTCAGAATCAAAATTTTGTACAAACCAAAAATATTCGTTCATCCATATAAGAATATGTTTGATGTAACAGAATCGACTCATTTTTCAAGTCGTCCTTGAAAATACTGGAAATAAATTACCAAATAATTGATTATCTCAATTGAATATTGAATTTAACAACCGAATAATTTTTTGCACAACTAATTGTTAATAAAAAATATCATCAGTATTAAAAATTTGATTCAATTTCAACTTCATTAAATGTCAATGCAAAATATCTGCAAACCTTGCTTTTATTTTTCTACTATATTGAACTGCGCTATATAAACGAAGAATTGAATAGGGGCTTTCGCATGGTCTAACATATTGGACGACAAAGTCGGATGGAAAACTAACGGAACAATTTGACAGACGAATTCAAATTTATGTTCAGTATGTGGCAAATTCAGATTTATGTTGTACCAATCAACTATCTATCATATCAAGAGAATGGTAAGTTGTAAGATTCGATTTTAAGTTATGAGGAGGGCATGATTTGGTTCTGATTTTCAATAGTTAGTTCATACAACATCAAAAGCATTCATCGCTGACAAAATGTATGCTGCAATAACTTCAGATTTCAGGTTGCAGCAACTTCGAAAATGCGGTTGGGCATTTTTTTTGTTGCCCCAACCAATTCGTTTCCTCAGTGCATGTATATGAGATTCATGCATTTTTATCGCTTATCTCATGAGCTCTGCTTGTTCCTCTCATATTTGTACATGAATTTTATGAATTTTATTCACTTATGATATGAATGATTCATTCGAAATTTTTTATTGGTTCATGCATCATTCAAGTCGGTGTGCTTTATGAACTTTAAACACTAGACTTCGTATGAATTTTAATTATTAAATGCATAAAAAAGTTGATGCTTTCACTGTATAAATACATGAGTTTCATGCCTTTTTTAATTTCATCTGAACTATTCTTACTGCCATTGTTTTTGGTGTAAAAAAGCTATTTTCTTCAAGTTTGACTCTTTCTTGTGAAAAATTCGTTTCAAATTCATTTTTCGTCATCGCTAGCCACTACTTTTTCCCTTACTTTCTGGCAATTTTCGAATACCATATTGAAGAAATTACGTGTCTTCTGATGCAATTCATGAATCGATCCAATTTTAGAGTTCTACAAATGAGCGAAACTGCTGAGGAAGTGCATTATCGACCAAAACAAATAGTAGTCGTCTCCAATCACAGTTTGATGCAAAAGTTTCTTTCTTTTTTCCAGAAAAAAACAGCGTTCGAAATCTTTTGGCTTCAATTCGGCACCCAATATCTTTCCTTTTGGATCTTTCCAAAGGATTTTAAGCGTACAAATGTGGCTTGTGAAGTCAATCACAATGCTTTTGCGAGTTCTTCTTGCGTTTGACATGGCAATCCAATTCGGCATCCTCGATTTTTTGGGCTTATTTCAAGCTCTTTATCATCGGTATTAAAATCATGACTTCTGAAACGTCTATACAAAAACGCACATGTGAGAATTGATGAAGCATGTTCCACGTAAGCTTTTTGCAGCATTCGATTGCCCTCATTTCTTTAAATAAAAGCAGAAAAGTAAATTTTACCGCAAACTGCGTTTTGTGCGCACAGAAGTTGACATATTCGGAGTACACAAATACTATGTTTTGTACACCTCAGCGAAACGACACAAACTGCAAAAAAAAAGCCTAATGATGAGGCTTGAAAACGCAGTTGGTTGCAACATTATCCGGTTCGCTTTAAAACTGGTGCTAGCATCTCAAAAAAAACCTATCAAACATTTTTATACATCTGATATTTGTACATGAATGATATACATTTCGGTTACTAAAGTCTTAAATAAACGTTTCTTTTGTATATGTAGATGAGATTCAAACATTTTTGTCACTTATTTTATGAAATTTTCTTGTTGCCTTGCATTATTCACATATGTTATGAATGCTTCATATTTTTACATTTTTTCATGGCATATTAAGAATTTTTAATTGGTTCATGTATCTTGAACACCCACTTTATGAACTTTAAACACTAAGCTTATGAAATATTCATCTTCACGTAATTTTTAAATTGTGTATTTCGTACATATGACTCATATAATTATTAGTAACTGAACTAAATTCAAGATAACGATTCATGAAGATCATGCAAAAATTCATCATTTTTGTGTACTTTTTTGCTTCAGTGTAACAAACTGAGTTTTGTATCTGTGATTTATTGTAGTAAAATGGCTTATTAAGTTGTTGTACATCATTTCTTCAAAATTGCATTTCATTAGAAGAGTTGCACATGTTTTTTTTCTTCTTTTAAATAAAAATATAATTTTTTTTTATAAAAAATAAACTTTTGTTAAAAAAGCTTGAAAAAAATTAAAGCTTTCAGTGATTTATTTTTAATATGCTTGTTGGTTTTGAAAAGTCGCTTACCAAAGTCGGTGATAAAAAGGATTGCTTTTTGGTATTTACCTGTAATGAAAAAAGAAAAATATGTTTAATGCTATATAATTCATAAAATATATCTGTGTCGACAAGGAATAACCGCTAAAGTCGAGTTAGGACAAAATGAGGTTATTAATTTCTTTGCTTTTTTTCGCAACAAAAAACACTAGTAATCAAGTTTTTATGGTTGTATGTTGAAAATTAAATGTTTGAGTCCATCTAATCTAAATAACAAAAGCCAGGGTATCCCGATATTAAGGAGCAATTTTCATCTGAAAAATGCTTTTCCGAAATTTTTAAAATGAATTTAGCTGTTATTCCTTGTCGACACAGATATGTTATTATGGTGTTTAAAGAAAAACGATGACAAAAAAATTTTTCATAAATAATAATAGTATAAAAATATTTTTGATTATATTTACTTTTCAACTCCGCAGAAAAAAGTATCATAAATGGTTAAATATAGTTTGGCCACCACTTTTTTGTTTTTTTTAACTATAATCAATAGCATGACTTAGGTTGCGGTTATAGTGAACGCGATTCAGCTAGGCAGGCAGGCTGAAATTTGTGTGAAAAAACGAGATGCAAACAGCTATCTATCTCAATTGTTCACATTGCCTGTCTGCCTGCCTGTCTGACTCGGCGTTCACTATAAACGCAACCTAAGATTGCTTCAGATTGCTTCAGGTTATTTAGCATAAGTATGTATCTTATTTCTGCTTTTGAAAAAACCATTTGAGAAAAAAAAATATTATCCTTTGTCCATTTCCTTGCTTTATGTAACCTTAGAAATATGATTATTAAAATTGCATACCGTTCGACAAATGCGAAATGTTACAATAATATTTGTTAAAAAAAAAAACATAACAATTATTTTGAAAAAATGCTAAAATATCAAAGCCTTTTGGCGTGTAATTCAAGACAAGACAGCATGGCAAAAAAAAAAACAATAAATAAAAAACACAAGAAAACTAAACAATTTTATTTTGTTGCAGATCAACTGTCAAAAGCCAGCGTTTGACACAAGAGTATCGCATGACAGCTAGTAATGTTGGTTCGAAATCAAAAACAACAACAAAATGCAAATAAAAACAAAACAAAATAAATCAAAATATTGGAAAAAAAAGAAAATTTAATAAAAATTGAGCAAAAAAAAACAAATAAAACGCCCCTGTATTTGCTTTCTTAGTCACAACATTATTATTGTTGGCTATATGTGGGTGTGTATGTGTGTATGCATACTAGTAAAGGATATAAAAAAAAAAACAAGAAACCGAATCCAGCATAACAACACCGGGCCAACAAAAAACATCAAACAAACAGCATGACTGGCGGTGAAGACGCAGGAAGCATCACAATAAAAAATTAAAAAAAAAACACACTAAAAAAGGCTAATAAACGCTTTTGTAATTTAATACGTAAATTAAAGGCGAGTCAAGAGCAAGGAAAACAACAACATAAAACCACAATAAAACAAGTAAAGAAAGTCTAAAGTTGGTCTAGGCCGACTATGAAATACCCTAAACCCACTTTTCAAAAACAAAAAAATTTTAATTGTAAATGGGCGTGTCCGTGGGCGCATGAAGCCTATATTTTATATGCATTTAAATGTTGATGAAAAATTTATTTTTTATTTTTTTTTTTTTTTTAATTTATTTTTCATGGACGGATTACTCCAAATTTTTGAACAAATTTGAACACACCTTAGTTTACATACATACCAAATATAATTTCTCTATGACAAGCATAACGTTATATATTGAGTTTTAAACTTTTTGGGTTGTATGGGAGGTAGGCGTGTCCGTAGGCGGATGCCGTCCATTTTTCAAAACCATCTTTGTCTTGTCATAAAAAACATATGTGCCGAATTTTAGCTCTTTAAGTTTAACACAGGCTTATTTATTGCGTTTTCAATTTTTGGGTTGTATGGGAGGTGGGCGTGTCCGTGAGCGGAGAACGTCCATTTTTCGAAGACATTTTTGTGTTGATATAAAACACATACATATCAAATTTTATTGTTGTAGGTTAACTATGAGCTGAGTTATGCAGTTTTCAATTTTCGCGTTGTATGGGAGGTAGGCGTGTCCGTAAGCGGATGACGTCCATTTTTCAAAAACATCTTTGTTTTGTCATAAAAAACATATGTGCTAAATTTTAGCTCTCTAGGTTAAACACAGGCTTATTTATTGCGTTTTCAATTTTTTGGTTGTATGGAAGGTGGGCGTGTCCGTGAACGGATGATGTCCATTTTTTGAAAACATCTTTGTGTTGGTTTAAAACACATACATATAAAATTTTATTGTTGTAGGTTAACTATGAGCTGAGTTATGCAGTTTTAAATTTTCGCGTTGTATGGGAGGTAGGCGTGTCCGTGGGCGGATGATGTTCATTTTTCGAAAACGTCTTTGCTTTGATAAAAAATACATACACACCAAATTTTATTGTTGTAGGTTAATTATGAGCTGAGTTATGCAGTTTTAAATTTTTGCGTTGTATGGGAGGTAGGCGTGTTTGTGGGCGGATTCCAAAAATATTCAATAGTGCAGATCCTTGGGTGCATGTGACCATGTGTACCAAGTTTCATCCAATTATCTCAACTCCTTCTTCTTATCCTGTGTATACGGACAACACACAGACGGACGGACGGACGGACGGACGGACATGAATAGCTCGACTCACGAGGTGACGCTGATCAAGAATATATATACTTTTCTATACCGGACTCGCTTCGTTCTATGCGTTACAAACGTTTGTACAAAGTTAATATACCCTGACCTTTCAGGTTTAGGGTATAAAAAACAACTGCAAAAGACAGCCCGAAAAAAAGGCAGCATAAAATCGGGCGCGCAAAATATAAGAAACAAAAAAAAAGAGATGCATGATGCACTCATACAACACTCAGAGCAGCGACTTTCGACACGTTCTTGTTCTTGTTATTGTTTTAGCAATTGCTGTTGTTGTTGTCAATTTTGTTGTTATTTTTAAGGCCAAGGAAATGTCTTGTCACTTGAGTGACAATGACAAAAATTCTTTAAAAAAAAAAAATATTGTTGCATTAAAATATAGCATAAAAAGAAAAACAAATAGGCGCAGAATTGCAATTTCTTCTGCAACTGCAGCTGTGTCTGTGCATTTGTTTTTGTTATTGTTGCCTTTTGGCTTGCGTGGGCTACTAATTGTGGTCTCGTGTCACTCATATGTTTTGAGACGCCCTCTAACACTCACTCACTGCACCACAGAAACAGGACAAACTGTCCAGATTATTTATTGCTGCAACTTGATTTCTTTGTTGTTTTTGTTGTTGTCTCAGTACCTTCAACCATATACGTTATGCTTTCCTATTTTTGACTTTGCACTTTAATTGCTGACATGCTGTTTTTTTCCCTACAAACTGACAAAAATACATTGAAAACCATGGGTTGTTTTAATGGGGGAGAACATAAAATTTTGGCTTAACAGCTGTAGCGAAATTTTAAACATTAATGCAACAACAACAACACCTTCTCAATTTAATTATATGTCTGACACGTGTGTGCATGTCAGGCATTATATATATAAAAATAATAATATGTAATTTTGTGTGTATCAGGCATATCTTATGATCCCTATCGTTATTGGCGAAATGTCTGAAATAATATCTTATTTGCAAATAAATGAGAAAAAAACCACAAAAATTTGAAAAGAATTGCATTAATTTTGATGGTATCGCATAGAATTTTCAACAGGGTTGTTGTTGGCCTTGCAAAAAATTTCACCCCACCAGTACTCCAGTAGGCATACGCAGTAGACCTTAAGAACGACATATGAATTTAACCGCTTTTATATTCTTCTTGACTTTGTTATGAAAATTAAATTTTAAAATCTGTTATCAACAAATTTCCTAAAAATCATCAAATTTTTAGCTTGTACAGTAGGGCCTTAGACAAAATTTCTTTTACGATACGTACTCCAAAATAAGTTATAGAACAGATTCTGACACATAAATTTCGGATATTGTGTGAAAGAAATAACTTTGGCAGGAAGTACTATCTTTATAAAGCTTAAGTTGTGATACATTTCTTTAGTTTGAAATACCTCAGTCCAAGCAATATCATGGCGGAACTAGATTTTACTCTGGGAGAAAAAAAAAAACAAGTAAGCAAAGTCAAAATTCGGTCTAGCCCAACTATGGTATATTCTAAACTTACTATTATACATAAATTTATTTTTTAAATACTAAAAACAAAAAGTAATAACATCTTCTTTTTGTTTAAAATCCTTGCACTTCTTTGAAGAATTATTGAAACAATTTGTTTGAAGATGTTTAGATTCAAAAAAATCGCGAATAGATTGACCGATCTTAAAATTTATTTTTCTGAACTGTTCTACGCATCCTACTTAAGGTTATTCCTAGAAAGAATTTTCAGATTCCATTTAGTTCAAAGTTTATTTAAAATAATATTTCCATGAGTATTTTTATTGATATTCGCTGAAATAGTTTTATTCTAACATGTTTGCGTAGGCATCATTCAATGAAAAAACAAAGGTGAACCGTATTTAATAATTGAAATAAGCAGTTTTTATTCTTATTTTAGGTTTATTTTCTTTCATAAACAACATTTGCTGTTGCTTGACAGACATTTGCAGTTTTATTAATTTCAGCTCAGCGCTGCCAATGTTTTACTGCTAAAGAAACTTGAAGCGCATGCAAATCAATTTTTGTTCTTTACTTACTGTTACTACTATAAAATATTAAGCAATTTTAAATTTGGACAGCAAATATGAGCGCGTAAAATTGTCGCAGAGTATTTTAAGAGAAACAGAGTGTTATTTTGTTGTCATCAGCAAGCCATTTTAGATAGTTGATAATAAATTTTTTAAGTGATATTTCAAAATGAAGCTTAAAGATATATAAAAGCAGATTTATTTCATTTGCAATCGAAAGAGAAATACATTTTTTATCTCTGAAAATTTGTCTGCTTCGTATTTTCTCAAAAAATTTTACACACAACTACAAAAATCAACGAACGTTCGTTTTAACTGTTCATTAAAAATGAACGTTTGAAGAGAACGTTTGTTCAGGAAAAACTTTTGTATGCAGCGCTCGACTATCAGCATCAGCATCGTCATGTGATTTTTTTTTTGTTGTGCATGCGTCATCGATTCGGTTTGCGTTGTTGTTGTTCTATATGTTTTTGTTTTTGCATTGTCGTGGAGAAATGAAAACAATAACAACTAAGAAAAAAGAAAGAAAAGTAAGGAAATCAGTCTGAAAGAAACATTTAAATAATTAATTGCCGGTCGTGAAGAAATTTCATAAATTTTTTATTCAAACGCTCATTTTAAATAAGTGATGACAAACGAACGTTCGCTTATATTATATTTTTCGGGCAAGAATAACAGTAACTTTTGACTTATATTTTATTTTTTAAAAATAATGGTTTTCTGCCGTTTATTTTTTTCAAAGGCAATTTGTATTTTTTCAAAGGTCATTTTACCGACTTAAAAACTATTGATACGAGTATTTTCATTCCATCGGTGAGACATTTACTCATAGTGTCAACAGTACATTTTGTCAAGCGGTCTTTAAAAAAACACTGTTAGTTTTGACCGAAAAAAATAAAAGTCACAAAATAACTGTTATTTTTGACCGATAATATAAAAGTCAAAAGTAGCGCTTATTTTTGGCTGAAAAAAATCCAATGCAAAAAATAACAGTTAAATTGTAACTTTTAAAGAATCAGTCGAAAAGGCATTTAATATTCGTGAGGCTGAGGACATTTGTAACAAAATGGTATATTTGAAAAAGTACTTCGACAATTTCTTCCATTATATCTCTTTCATTTGAAAATTGTAAAATAACAGTTATTTTCGATCACTGTTTACATCGTGTTCAGTTGATATTTTAGTTGCTTTCGAATTTATAATGTTGCAATAAAATTATAAGTTCATTAATGTTATTAAAGCATTTATAAGAGTTGTGAATGAAAGATAAATCTGTTACTCTAAAAAAAATTGGCCCACAAGAAACATATGTTACTCTGTTACTTTTTCTCCACACAGTTGTTATATTATGTAATGTAATGCACAGCATGCCAAGCTTAAAGAAATAAATTTTCCCTGCATACTCTTAAGATGAAAATGAAATGTTACGGACCAAAACGCATTCTTGAGACATGATTTGTGTCTGTGATATACTAGATATACTAGATTATATTTGGTTCACCCGTTCAACTCGGTCAATATTAATAACATTATGTTTGCCTATAACTTAGAGTATCCGATTCTTTTGAAATGGTTGGTAACGAAAGTCCGGGTTCAATTCTCGCTTGCGTCAATAATTTTTTGAAAATTTTCATATGAATTGAAACTGTTTGCCTAGCGTCACGAATAAGAGACCTTGAAATTTCACTCGCCGCCAAAGAAGTTTCACTTCAAAAATTTAAATTTATTCGTTAAAGATAATCAGGGATAAGAGATAATATCTTTTTTTTTATAGTTTTAAGAAAAATTTTTTAAAGCGAGCGACCCAACTAGTTTGTATCCTCAACGTACCTATTTATATGGCCAGCTTAGGCATTTGCTAAACGATTGCAACGACCTTGTATCTATGATGAAATATAAACCTTTTTATCGCAATTTCAATATTGTGGGTTGTATGGGAGATGGGCATGCTTGTACGAGGATACCGCCCATTTCTTGTACACATATTGGTTTTAATATAAACCTGATACATTTATTTTCCCTTAAGGCAAGTTCGTGGAAGGACGACGGACAATTTTGTGTACATCTAAGTTTCAACTGAAAATACATACATGTCAAATTTTATAACTGAACCTTAATTTAATCTCTCTTTATAGCGATTTTAATTTTTAGGTTGTTTTGGAGGTAGGCGTGTCTGGATTCGGATTTCAAAAATATTCAACACCGCAGATTCTTGGTTTCATGTGAATATGTGTGCTAAGTTTCATGCAATTATATCAACTTCTTCTTAGTATCCTGTGTTTACGGACAACGGACATCGAAAAATCGACTCACGAACTTCAATAAATATTTAGACCGGACTCGCTTTTTTCTTGTTGTTACAAAACTTTGCACAAAGGTTATATATTCTAACCTGTTCAAGCTTAGGGTATAAATATATGTGCATAAAGTTATAGTCCCTTTTTTTGGTACCCATAGGGTGGGCTGTATAAAACCAGAAATTAGCCTGGCTCCGAGCCTGTTTTGTGTTCCTCCTTTGAAATTTCTGGCTACGAGCCTATTTCAAGGTAACAAAACAATAATCATGATTTGCTTTGTTCCCCTTTTTCCCAACCAGTTATACCAATTATTTGCAACAAGCCATGCGCTTGTTGTTGATAGTAACTCCGAAGGACCACAATACATGATTTTTAATATTTAACAAAAAATTTCAAATTAAGTTAATATGTCAACCATTAAGACCGCAACCCTTATCATCAAAGCGTTTTTTTTTTGTTGCTATGCAAATAAGTGGCATAGCAGCAGCAACGGGAAAGTTAAACTCAAATATAAAATAGAATATGGCTAGATATGCTGTCATGCTTAAGCATAGCGACAGGTTTAAAGGAAATAAAAAAAAAAATTTTAGCCGCTTGGAGAATTTCATTTAAATTCCTGAGAACTGCAAAATACAAAATAAAACGATTTCTAAGGTCAAATATTTTTGCCCATGTATATAAAATGGTAAAAAGCTTCACAACATAGGTTAAGGCTTTTTATGCTAAAATTAAAGAAACTAAGTTGAAAATCACTTTAGTCAGCTTTAAAAAGAAAATCATTTTTCTTATAAATAAACAATGTTGAAGTCGGGTGCTAAAAGCGGCGCCTTAACACTGTCACAGCATGAGGCTTGCTTCATTTTTCTTTAATGCTTTATTTATATCGTTCTTTTATTTTTTTTTTTTTTTTTGGTTTTTTTTTGTTTGAGCAGCCTTTTAGTACTAAAGCAAACGTGGCAATAAGCAAATAAGGTTCAAAATTGAAATGTCATCGTGGCTTCAAAGGCAGCCTGCCCTAATGTCCTTCAGCTACCTGCAGCAGCGTTTTTCAACAACTATACTTGATATTTTTTTTTTGTTTTTTTTTTATTACTCTTGATTTTAGGTACACTTTTCGTTTAGTTCCTTCTCTTATATCAGGCGCTCGTTCTTTTGCACTCTGGCAGCGCATTTAAGACGGGTTACTTTTGATTGGTTTCAAATTTCAAGCAGTTGAAGGTGCATATTTTGGTTTGGGATTAGCACAAACAAACAGTTTTAAATGGCAGAGTTTAGGAATGAGTCAGTGTTTTTGGCCTTGACGTTTGAATGTGTCGATAAAAAAAATGAATGCCTTTATTTTAGGGTCTTGTGACTTTTTGACAACAACATTTTTCACCTGTTTAAAAGAGGTTTATGAACTTTTTGATCTACCACGTTTTTTTACCCTTTTTTGAATGAGTTTCAATATCTGCAGCTGTAGGGCGAGTTAAGCAAAAATTTGAAAATAACTTAAGTTGTTTGATAAAAAAAAAAAACAAAACAAAAATGAAAGATCAGGTAGCATACATGTGAGTATGTCAAAATGAGGGCAAGTCACACATGCGTCAAACACTTGAATTATGTTTGCGCATTAGTAGGCTTAGCACGTTTTCAATAGCTTGGAGTCAAGCCGTAAAATATGGCTTGGTTTTGAAAAGGTTTTGCAGCGCCTAAATAGTTGGATTTGATAATAGGCCAGCAACGGACTATGATAGAGTGTCTTGATGATACTTTAATAGAGTCAACATAGCACTAAACAGTTAACAATAATTATGAATTTTAACATAATGTCCGTGAATTTTATTCATGACTTTTGGTTCAGTAAGTAATTACGTGAGTCGCATGAACTATTCATGATATCAATGTACAAAATATACCAAAGAAAAAAACGCGATAACATGAATATTTCATAAGTCTAGTGTTTAAAGTTCATAAAGTGTGTGAATAGGATACATCAATAAAAAATTACAAGGGAAATATGTATCATTCATAATTTTTTTTAATAAAATTCATGAAATTCTTGCACAAATACGAGGAGAAAAAGAACAGTTCATGAAATTAGTGACAAATGTGCATGAATCTCATGCACATATACAAGAGAAACTATTTGATAAGTTCTACGATAGAAGTTCATATAATTCATGTATAAATACTTATATAATTCATTTAATAAATAAAATTCATACATAAGCCTAGTGTTTAAAGTTCATAAAGTTTGTGCATAAGTTATGGTCTATAACTTAATTCGTTCGGTTTTTTGTTTTTAAATTTGAACGTTTATTTAAGAAAACAAGTAAAGGAAGTCTAAAGTCGGTCTAGGCCGACTATAAAATACCCTAAACCTACTTTTCCAAAATACAATAATATTATTAAAAATGGACGTTTCCGTGGGCGGATAAAGCCTATATTTTTTATGCATTTAAATGTTGATGAAAAATTTACACACACCAAGTTTCATTCCTGTAGCTCAAAGTTAATGCCTTTATTGTGCTTTCGCTATGGGAGGTGGGCGTGTAAACGGACGGCTTACTCCCAATTTTTGAACAAACTTAAGTTTTGGTATAAAATACATACATACCAAAATTGATATCTCTATGACAAATGTATTGTTATTTATTCAGTTTTAAACTTTTTGGGTTGTATGGGAGGTAGGCGTGTCCGAGGGTGGATGAGGCCCATTTTCCTAAACCATCTTTGTTTTGTCGTAAAAAGCATACATGCCAACTTTTATCTCTGTAGGTTAAACAGAGGCTTATTTATTGCGTTTTAAATTTTTGGGTTGTATGGAAGGTGGGCGTGTCCGTGAGCGGATGATACCCATTTTTCGCAGACAACTTGGTTTTGATACAAAACACATACACACTAAATTTTGTTGTTGTAGGTCAATTATGAGCTTATTTATGCAGTTTTCAATTTTTGGGTTGTATGGGAGGTAGGCGTGTCTGTGGGCGGATGATGTCCATTTTTCAAAACCATCTTTATTTTGTCATAAAAAACATACGTTCTAAGCTCTGTCTCTGTAGGCTAAACAGAGGCTTATTAATTGCGTTTTCAATATTTGGGTTGTATGGGAGGTGGGCGTGTCCGTAGGCGGATGACACCCATTTTTCGAAGACATCTTGGTTTTGACACAAAACACATACACACTAAATTTTATTGTTGTTGGTAAATTATGAGCTTATTTATGCAGTTTTAAATTTTTGCGTTGTATGGAAGGTAGGCGTGTCCGTAGGCGGATTCCAAAAATATTCAGTAGTGCAGATTCTTGGGTTCATGTGACCATGTGTACCAAGTTTTATTCAATTATCTCAACGCCTTCTTCTTATCCTGTGTATACGGACAACACACAGACGGACGGACATGGATAGCTCGACTCACGTGGTGACTCTGATCAAGAATATAAATACTTTTCTTTACCGGACTCGCTTTGTTCTATGCGTTACAAACGTTTGCACAAAGTTAATATACCCTGACCTTTCAGGTTTAGGGTATAATAGTTCGTTCGGTTTTTTGTTTTTAATTTGAACATTTATTTAAGAAAACATATACAATAGTATTATTTAAAGTATTGTCCATCGTTCGCCACTACTTTTTCCATCTTCCTGGTAACGTATGGATTTCGCATCAAAAGAACTACTCCGGTTTTGAGGCCAAAAATGAATCAAGCCAATTTCTGGCTTGATTCCGAATACCTGTTCCGAAGTGATGCGTATCACGGTGAGGGTGTTTTCCAAAACAAAACCGAAATAAATGATAGTCGGACGGGGCAAGGTCCGATCTATAAGGCGGGTAAGCCAAGACTTCACATTCAATATTTTCCAAATAGTTTTTAATCGGTCTTACAACATTTAGATCAGCGTTGTCATGTTGAAAAATTATGGTTTCCTGTCTGGTCGCATATTCCGATCGTTTCTCAGCTATTTCTCTCTTTAAACGGATCAATTATGTTCGATAGACGTCACATGTGATTTTCTTGCCAGCAAAAAAATAAATTTTTGGTGGCCAATAAAACAACAAAGTGGCCATTTCAGCCCTAGAAAGGACTTTGACCGAGCTTCCTATGATCAATTGTGTTCTATGTGTTATTAAATATTTGCACACAATTGACCGAGAACTGGTCCTACATGTTTTATGCCGACTCCGAACGGCTAAAGTTCATGTTCTCAAGAAGCTTTACATGCCATTATTTACTCTCTGAGGTTTGCCATTGTCTGCAGAGAGGTGGTGACCGATCAGAAAAATTTTTAATTGAAAAAAACTTTTCGCCGCGGCTGAGGATCGAAACCGAGCTCCGAGCATGCTAAGCCACACACTTAACATGCATGCCAAGGTCACCCACCACCAATAAGAGTTATAATGAAACATAATTTTGAAAACTTTTTTGTGTCAAAATATTGGTTTGAGTAAGAAATTTAATATTTTAACAGATGTGGATATGCGTTTTAAAAAATAAAAAGTTACAAGCAAAAAACATATTTGTTTTATCAAAAAGGACCTTCCGAAGAATCAAAATTGCTACGGCGGATTTTCTCCGATTTGAAAAAAAAAGTATGCAGAAATTCCGACCGGCGGAATCTAAATTTCGATCCGGTCTAATGTGTATCAATACAAAAATTTGTCAGTATTTTTTTTTAATTTTTTTATTTCTAAAGTGCATAACTTCTAAAATTTAAGAGACTTTTGTGTTAGTAAAAAGTCGCTCTTTTGCTATTTTCTTTAAGTAAGGGTCATTATATTTCCAACAAAAACACTAAAAGAAATCAACAAAATTCTACACAAAAACCAATATTTTTTCAAAATTTCTAGCCAGAAACGGCCCATTAACGCAAAGTATGAAACTAACTATAAACCAAATATTTCCAAATCCTACAAAACAATTAACAGCTTCGGCAAAAATAAATCCTTAAAATACTCAACACCTCAAGTTATCTCATGACCCTCGTCATATTCTTGTCTCGACGTTTTTTTGTCCAATTTTGCTACAATAAAAATATAGCAACAGTTAAAAAAAGTGTCAAAAATGTTGATACCCTTAAAAAAAAAACAAATAATAAAAACCAATTAAATGCGGTAACTAGGTGCCCATTGCAAAAGCAATTACAAAGCAAGTTCAAAATAATTACAAATTAAAGCAATTGCAAAAAATACAAAAGAGAAAAGTAAATTCGCCAAAAAAAAAAAATAAATGAACTCACATAGAAGAAAACAAACAAACACCAACAAGAAACAACAAAAAAAACCCAAAAAGGATATCTACCGTTTTGCTATTGAATGAAAAACTAAACTTGATATTGATGGCAATACCAATAAAAGCAAAAACAACAACAACAACAACAACAACAACAAGAACAGCGTAAAAACGAAACAACAAAAGGACTCACAGTAGCCCGAACACGCAATGATGAATTGTGATGTACAATGTGATGGAAAATTAAGGGCAGAATTGCCGAATCTCTACCGAGACTGATGACAAATCAAACAAGAATTTAAATATTTTAATAGCAAAGGGTTAAGTTTTTCTAGAGCGTTAAAAAAAAAAAAAAAATTGACTAACAAAAAAATCTACACCTAAAAAAAGGGGTTAAATTTGATGGACAAAAAAAATTTAAGAGGATTTATACTAAGAACTGCCAATATAAAAGAAAAAAAAAACGTGGCATGCAAGAAAATTAATATTAATAGCAGCAGAGTGACAAAATTAAATGGAACCAAAAAAAAACAAAAAAAGATATAAAAAAAATTTCAATGTTAATAGAATTTGAAATAGGCCATGACAGTGGGCTGAGGATTAAAAGACTCAACGCCTAGAAACAAGTGCGAAATTAAAAAGGGATTGCTTCAATTTTGCAATTTTTGAAAACCCAAAAGAACAAAAAAGTGAGCAGCACCAAAAATAGAAATTAATTTTATGAAATAACAAATGTGGATTGAGGTTGGTTTAGCTAGAGTGAAGTACGGGACGGCAAGGTAGAACTTAACTGATTTTGTTTATTTAAGTACATAAATTGATTCAAATGGATTTCTTAAAAATTTGATATTATTTTATAAAGATTATCATAATAGAAAGGATAGTTTTTGGATTCAAAGCCAAGCCCCGAAAGAATCTTAACAGTACAAAAAAAAAAAAAAACAATCATTTGAACTGACACAAATAAACCTAAAAATTAATTTTTTATTGATATCAATGATATACATAAATATGAAATATTGACCGTAATACCTGATCCTGAACTTCGAGCGAAAGTCACTGTCATTGTCATAGTCATTGACAATGAACTCTCTTTCACTAATGGACTCGTCGACGACGAATATCAATTCGACGATAAGCTTAACTTCCTGCAGTAGAGTTTTAATTTTTTAAATTTGTATAAGATTATATTAAATATAACTCGAGCTGTTGAACTTTAAGAAATTTTTTAATGATACGTTCTGGCTTTGGAATTAAGATATTAAGAGGATATTTTTTGATATTGAAGCACAGCATATTGATATTGAACATACAGCACTTCAAAGAGAGGGTTCGTTCCAAAAGTACCAAATTTATCACATGCCATGATTATGACATGTCATTATTTGTTGATTGACATTTGGTTTATGATGGCGATCGGCTGTGCTTCCGTGAATGATCAGCTTGCATTGAGAAATTTTGGACACAGAGTCCTTGTTTGTTTTGAGAGCAATACTGAACGTACTATCCGCAAGAGTTGGTATTACAGTGTTGGCTACCGCTGTTCTGTATGTATTATTCTTAAAAACCCATTCCAAAATTGTGATGTGAACTTTGTCAAATAAAAAGTTAAGTGATACGCTTAATATCGGATTTTTAAAAAAATGAAATTAAAACTTAAAATTTTCCATAAAATTTGAATATTTTTATATTTTCTGATTACTTCTAGATTTACGTAAGAGACCATATAAAATTAAAGCCTAGTAATCTGCTCGTTTGAAAAGAGAAATGTTGCGAGTATTTTTCACAGTGGGACAGAGTACTTTTTTGACGAACACGTTGTGAAAAATTTCAGACATATTTCACAGCTATGGTTTTTTGTATGTAGATTCAATTGAAATTTCACATGAAACTGAGCAGAGTACTAGTCTTAAGATCTGAGCATATCTTGAAAAAAAAAATTATTCAGCCGCTCACATAAGGGTATTACCATTTTAGTGTGGACACGGTATAATAAAAATTCGTCATTGCTTTTCAACCTGCAACTTTATTCAAATTAATGTTTATAGAAGCAACATTGCTATCAAGTGCCAAATTTAAGATTTGATTTTGCAATAAGATTTTAGTGACACTTTTACTAAATATGCTTAAGAAGAATCCTGCTATTCGAAAAAAATATATGGAGCTGGAAGAGATAGTTGATGGCAATATACCATTATCTGTATTAAAACGTCGAGTAATTGCAAGCAAAATTATAATAAATATCACTTATTTAAATAACTTATATATATATAAATTGTTTTGCGTTTTAGCCTGAAGTATATATTTTTTTAAAATAAAATTTCGATTTAGTATTGTGGTTTCTTATTAAAATTTAATTTTTGAGTATAAGCTAGAGCTGGAAAAGTTGCATAAAAGCTCATTTATTTGAAAATGAATGTAATGCGAGTTACCAATTTTTTGTAACGTGAGTTACCGCATTATTTGTTTGATTATTTTAGACACTTTGATTAATAGTGCTGTTTTTTATACAGATCAACTTTGATCATATTGAAATATTGCTGATTTTATTTATGACAAAATTTTAAAAATTTTAACGTGAGTTACCTATATTTTTATTTCACTGGGTAAATTGTATGTTACCACTGAATTTTTACAGGAATTTCTTACATAAAAAATTCAGTCTTTTCATAAAGAGTGCATTTGTATTTGTTAATCTAAATACTAAAAATTAAAATTCTAATTTAACTCCATAGAACTTTCTGAATGTAACGCGAATTACCATGAAATTACCCATAATTGAATAAGCAATTTTAGCTGAATTGTTTGACGATATTCTTCCAAAAGCACTTGATTTTTATTTGTCTCTTAAGAAGACAATGTCCTCATGTGATTTAAGGTAAGGTTTAGTTTAGGTGGCGGTCGACCATTTGGTCCATTGTAATGGTCCATTGTGATACCTCAAAAATCTGCCCAAGAGACCATGTGCATTAGAACCACCAAGAAAGTGCAACAAAACCCAGGAGACGTTTTGTTCGTTATGGTTTCATCCGTCCAAAGAACCGTATGCTAGAAATTTGGGGGGGGCTTTAAAATGAGTTCCTCATAAAATCTTCGCCTTTTTCTCTATTTGGCTTCTTAAATACGGAAAATGTCCGGTAACTCGACCATGTTAATATCAGTGTTAATCGTTCCTATATGCCGAGCACATATTTTTAAGAATAAATAGTAAAATTTTTGGACTTATGAAAGTATCTGTTTCAGATAAAAACTATTAAAATTCTATATATAACTATATATATTCTATAATAGTTTTAGATAATCTTTCATCCGCCACATTAAGTCCTCCATTTTGGATTTAGAAATTATCAAAATCGTACTTCAGATTCGTATTCTTGAATTTTTAAATGATTTTTTGAAATTAAAACAATCTGAAAGCTTTAAACTTATTAATTTCGAAATTAAGTAATTTATGTGAATGTGCAACAAACAGCTCGTTGCTTCAAAATATGTATACATATATATGTATAATTGATAGTGGCTTTCAGCGAAACTTCTCTGCACATACATACAAATGTTGCATTTCTCTTCCACTTCTCTTGACACTTCACAACAATTACCGTCTAATAGCTTGAAATTGCACAAAATAATTGCCAACATAATTAATTATTTGGCAACTTTCTATACACAAAAAAAACAAAAAATAAAAAAAAAAATACTCAAAAACACTTGCTATAAAAGTCAATGCTAACGATGACGCTGATTAGAGCTCATCTAATCTATTTTGATTAATGACAAAACATGATGAAAAAGCCTCCAATGGAGAAGGACTTCAATCTTAGCTACCTTTTTCAGTAGAACGAGCATTCAACGTACCGAGTACTCTCAACAGTACAGTGCAAAAAAGATATAAGCCATGTATTTTTGTTGTTGTTGTTGTTGTTGTTGTTTCCCAGTTTGTTGTTTCCCCTTTTCTTTTCTTTTCTGTTTTTCGGTTTTTTTGTTAGTGTTCTTTTTTTTTATTTCCAACCGTCAGGCTGACGAAAATCATTAATTACAAAACCAATAAAATTACAAGTGAAATAAAGTGTAGTGAAGTTGAAGAAGCAGCTCTTTTACTTTTTGCCTTGTTGTTAACAAGTTGTTAATGTTGCAAAAAAAAACAAAATACAAAAAGAAAAAAAAACAAAAGGAGAGAAGCAAAAGAAACCTACAAACAATATGCACGTCAGTGTAACTAATTTTTGACATAAGAAAAAAAAATAAAATAATAAGAAAGCCTAAAATTCATTAACTATTTCTGCAAAACTAGCAACAACAACAACAACAACAACAACAACAACAACAATACCAACAGTCATTTAGAGAAAATTAAATTGACATAAGAACTGGTAAATGACTTTTTCGAATTTATTTTTTTTTTCTTGTCTTTGAATTCTTAACTGAATTTTCTGACTTTTTGGTCGAATCTAATGGCTGAATTAAGCTTTGCATTGAGGAAATAGGTTAGCTTTAACTCTATGAATTGGTCTGAAAATTTACGAAATTCTGCCAGGCCTTATATTAGCAAATACATGCACGTGTATTTATGTGTACGTGGGTGTATTCGAGTGAGTGAGTGAGTGAGTGAGTGAGTGTGCTGACAGATATGAAAGTGCTGTATAGAGTGGGTTCAAGCATGTCGAAAGCATTGTGGTCATTAATCATTATTGCATGAAAAGTCATGGAAAAAATGCTCAAATTGCTTTGCAGCTTTTATGTGAAATATTTGCAATATCTAAGCTTAGGTGGCTGCTATAGGAATATAGAGTTAGGCGAGTGAAAATTGAATTTTTGGCAGAAAAAATGGCAAAAAATATTAAAATATGACAATAACCAATAAAAATTGTCATATGGGCATCTCCCAAAAAAGGTCCACCAAAAATTAAGAAAAACATTAAAATAAAGCACTCTAAAAGCTTATAACTTTCTTTTTTTTTATTTTGATTAGTATGACTGCTATGTAACTTGAATTCAACTTATTATGATATATTTTTATTAAAATTTATAACGAACATCTTTACTGTATTTTACTTCTGTGGAACAATTTGTCGCGTCCATGATGTCGCGTCCGTATTCGTGCTATATCTATTTAAAAAAAGAGAAGAGATAATTTTTATATTTCATAAGTCTACTAAGAATAGTTATCCTTTGACCTCCATTAACATATATATTATATATAAAAAAAAGTTCTCAAAATTTACTAAATTTTGCGTATTTCTATACGAGCTTAAAAAAACTTCTGTTTTTTGTCGCGTCCGTTTCATTGAATGATTGATTATTACTTTATACTAATTTGTACTAAATCTCGCCAATATTTTTATAAAATGTAGCACTCTATCGTCGCGTTAGAGCACTTATATATATATCGGCTCATTTTGCTTCTTTCTTGTTTTTCGAGTAATTAAAACCGTGCGAATGTCGCGTCCGTGCCACTGGGAGATGCCCATATGCGTTGAGAAAATAGTCGAAGAAATATGAATGTATTAAAATAGGAAAGAAACATGACAAGGTACACCCAGGATACACCCACAGAAAAAAATCTGGTTACTTTAAACAAATTTTATTCAAATCTTAGCAAAAAATGTTCCAACAGGAATCGTCAGTTATAAAATATTGTTTTATTTTATGGTTAAAATAAAAAAAAAACAAATAGAGAAAGTCTAACTTCGGTATAGCACGACTATCAAATACCCTAAATCTACTTTTTTAAAATACAAAAATAGTATTGAAAATGAGCGGATGAAGCCAATATTTTGTAAACATTTCAATTGTAATGAAAAATGTATGCATACCAAGTGTTAATCCTGTAGTTAACATGTTAACGTATTTATAATGTTTTCGCTATTTTGGGTTGTATAGGAGGTGGGTGTATACGAGAACGGATTACGCCCAATTTTGGGACACATCATAGTTTTGATATAAAATTCATACATAACAAATTTTGTCTCTGTAGGACAAACATAAGCTTATTTATGAAGTTTGCAATTTTTTTTTGTTGTGTGGAAGGTAGGCGTGTCCTTGGGTAAATGGCACCCATTTTTCAAAAATATCTTCGTTCTGTTATAAAATGAATGCGGAACAAATATTATCTCTGTAGTCCAAACATAAGCTTGTTTATTGGATTTAAATTGTTGGGTTGTACGGGAGGTAGACGTGTTCGTGAGCGGTTTTCAAAAATATTCAATAGTGCCGATCCTTCAGGCCCAAGTCAACATGTATACCAATTTTCATGAAATTATCTGAACTCCTTCTTTGTATCCTGTCTATAGCTGTGTATAGCTCTACTAACGAGGTGACGCTGATCAAGAATATATATAATTTTTTAAACCGGACTCGCTTATTTCTATGCGTTACAAACGCTTGCAAAAAGTTAATTTAAACTTAAAACTTAAAACTTAAAAATTGTTAGTCTTCAAAACCTTCCAATACAAGAATCGCACCTGGAAACCGATATGATAATACAAAATTATTTATTACAGGATTCTCCCCTCGAAGGCGAACAAGTCCTGGGTTCAAAACTATTTGAATGAAAAATAATGTATAACACTTCTTGATATCCAACTGATATCTCGCAAACGTACTAGAAGATTCAACAGCTTTAAATAAGTATTCTTACAAAGTACTCATGGATATTTAAGAACATTATTGACAGTATAATAATCATGGAAATATATGACAGACATATGAGAATGGATGGAGAAACCGTGAAGAAAACTAAACAGTTATAATATTGAGCCTAGCATTGAAAACAACATTCAGACACCTTCCTTCCTTCACCTACTCTGAAAAAGTCAGATTCGAACTGGCCTTATAAAACCCCAGCGTGTTCCCTTCTTTCTCTCCTCTCCCTCCTCTCCCTCCTCTCCGTCCTCACCCTCCTCTCCTAAGATAACCCTTAAATACTTCCTTCATTAAAATTAAAAGATTCACAAGATACACACAGCCATACGAAGTCAAAAAGCAACCATGTTTTCTTTAATCTTACACCGGTACCGAGCCCTACGCCTAGTCATAAAAGAGATATGGTTACCAAACCAGTCGGCAGTAAAATGCCCAAACTTTGAACGTTCCCACTCAGGCTTCCAATCTCGGGATGCTGGAATTTTTCCAGTCTCGATAGACCCGGGATTATAAGACCTAAAATATTGGGGTATTCGGGATCTTGAAATTGCCTTCAAATTTCTGAATTTGGTTGATTTTTTGAACATCGATTTTGTATGGAGCAAAAAAGTCACCCGGACACCGACTCAAAAGTTGGAGTGAGTCTTAAAAACAATTTCTGCATATTTTTTTTTTTTTTTTTTGGATCGATTAATACCATTTTTAGATCGAAGTAGTAATAATGCAACACTTTCGTTTGACATTCGAGGTTTTGCAAAAAAAGTGGCGCTAGGTCTGTTCCAACCATCAATTTAATCAATTTTAATTTAACTCAAATGCTCGAAAATTACATAAAAATTTATTCAAAAGGTGGTATTTGCTGTCAACTGCAAGAAAAATCGAATTGGCAGATAATAATTAACTGCTAATTAGCCAATAAATTATAAGAAAATATAATTATTTGATAACAATGTCGCCGAATAGTGTTGAGTCCGCGAGATTTTTCATTACGGCTGGAAATTTCCTTTGAATTATTTTTTTTTAAAATATCCTAACTTTCAAATCTTGCATATGAAATTGTTTCTTTGATAAAAAAAGTTAGTTTTCTCTGGTTTTAAAATCTCGGAATTCCGGGGTTCTTAATTACTTATCCTGAAATCTCTAAAGTTCTATTCAGTCCTGAAATTGGACTAGTTGCCACATTATAAATCCATCGCTGCCTTCAGCTACTGTTTATATTTAAATATATAGAGAGTTCCCACTCCATAAAGTTTAACGAATTTCTCTCAGAAACTCAATCATACACCATCTACGGCCATGACATCCATTGCAACTCACACCTTCTCTGATGCATCATCTAGATTTCTTTATCTACTTCTCTCACTTACAGTTTAATTAACAACAAATCTTTCCAATATACGTCACAACAGATCTAATGCATAATTCAGCAGTATTTTCATTCTCTCCTTTCTCACAATCAAGCAAACACGCAATCACACAAATATGAAACAGGCAGCTATTGGTATTTCGTGACGGGATGCGCAGATCAGAGCAATTTTTTTATACTGTCTTTGCGCTATCTTGTATTCTATCTTTCTTGGCTTTTTCATGCTTTTGCTGAAAGACCCAAGATTATATGATAACGTGCATCTGTACCTCGCATACTTGCACAAATTAAAACGGATTCAATTTGCATTGACATTTTAACGAGAAGTTTCATGGTTTTGATAGAGCAAGAAGGCCTTTTAATGAATCCTCTAGATCTTAAGAAAATGTTTATCCGATGCAACGAAAGCTTTAACGTCTCGCCAATTGATGTTGAAAATGACCTGCCTGCATTCACCTCACACACAAGTTCAAAACGGCTCTGGCATCTCCAATGAGCAAGCTCGAACTTCATAAGCTTTTATTCCTTCTATGTCAGATTGTTAAATAATCTCTAATCATCAACTATGTACCGAATTAACTATCATAATTTTGACGTAGAATAACGTCTTACAGAGCGGTTTGTATGTGGTAATTTTTTACAAAATTTTTTAAGGACATGAAACGTTTTTGAGTAATAGTTCAAGGTATACCTACAGCCTTTAATACTCATCGTTCAAAGGTTATAGATATGCGAAAATATTAGATATATTGTAAGCTCAATGCATATCTAATTTTTGATATTGTCACTTTTATAGCAAAGTCACAAAATAGCAAAATCTAAGAAGAAAAATTTACATTTTCAGATAAGAAAATCAATCATTGGTTGCTTCTTTCTTTATTTTTGTTTCGTTGTTTTTGCTTATGTTGTTTTTGTTTTGTGTGAACTGATCCGCAGCATTGGTTGTCTACTCAATGTTAGAGGTCATTGGTCACATTGGGCGCATTGAATACTTGTCTGAAGTATTTCTATAGTGTACTGAGTACTCCATTTTAACGCAAGAGCTCAATTAACCTCTTCTGAATGATGGCACCCTTGTTAAGTGCTTGTTATAAAAATAGAATATGTTATTTAAACGTAAAAAAAAGTTTCCAAATACAATGTTTTCTGTCGTACACAAAATTCATGAACGCAAACACTGTCTTCGAGAATATAGTTAATGGTTAAGTACATAGTGGTGACCGTGGCATGCAGGTTAAGTGTGTGGCTTAGCATGATCGGAGCCCGGGTTCGATCCCCAGCCGCGGCGAAAAGTTTTTTTCAATAAAAAATTTTTCTGATCGGTCACCACCTCTCTGCAGACAATGGCAAACCTCAGAGAGTAAATAATGCCATGTAAAGCTTCTCGAGAACATGAACTTTAGCCGTTCGGAGTCGGCATAAAACATGTAGGTCCAGTTCTCGGTCAATTGTGTGCAAACATTTAATAAATAACACACACAACACAATTGATCATTAGAAGCTCGGTCAAAGTCCTTTCAAGGGCTGAAATGGCCAATTTGTTTTGTGTTGTTTTTTTACATTGTGTGTGCATGAAGAGTGCAACTCATAGTTCACGTTTCTCTTGTATATGTTCATGAGATTTATGCATTTCTGTCACTTATATCATAATATGTTTCTATTCTTCACGTGCTTGTGCATGAATTTTATGAATTGTTTCACAAAAAATAACAATGATTTATGTTTTTCTTTTATTTTTACATGGTAATTACCAATTTTTTTTTTTATTCATGCATATAATACGAACACACACTTTGTGAACTTCAAACTTAAAGCTTATGAAATATTCATGTTCTCGTGCTTTTTCTTTTGTGTATTTTATGCGTAGATATCATGAATAATTCATGAACACGATTCAATTGAGATCATGTTAACATTCCTAAATTTTTTAAGAGACGAATAGACTTCACTTTTATATTTTGCTGTTAATGAGAGGGCTGATCGAAAGATTTCTTATAAAAATGTTTCTAAGTAGGCACTGTAGGCACAAAACAACTCCCTTCCCTTCCCTTATAAAACAAAAAAATTTTAACTATCGAAATCTAAAAATGTTCATCATTTTGAATACATCTTTGATTTATTTTAACGTTTCTAAAATTTTCTATAAACTGCTACTTAAAATTGGCTTAACAATCCAACGGAAGTTTTCATCAGTCAAATACAAGAAAAGCAATTTTTACTACAATACAAGAAACAACACAACAAAGAGTTGCCAAGTAAGAAAAAAAACCCAAATGGAAAAAAAAATATCTTAAATGTAATGAAAAGAATTGTTAACTTGTTGAAAATAATGGCAAATGAAAAATAGAGAAATACAAGAAATGCAATAAAAGTAAAAAAGTACAAGAAACAAAACAGAAAAGAGCAACAAAAACAGAAAAATCAGGGCACAATAATAAGTTTAAGCAACAGTGAAGCAGCAGCAAGGGAACAACAACAAAAATGGCCAACTCAGAACAATATCCTAAGATGTTGCCGCTGATGGAGCTTGTCAACAACTTGACAGACAGTCAATTGGTAAGAGCGGACAAATCAAAAATCAAAATAAAATGCAGAAGAACAACCAGTATAGGGCAAAAAGTTCGACATGAAAATAAAGTAGAGAAAATGTTTGACAAAATAAAAATAATTGAAAAAAAGGAAATAAAAATCAAGAATATCAAAACAAAATCAAATAAATAACAAGCAAACAATTTGTCACAATAACAAAGAGCGAAAGAGAGTGCATGTTACTGATAAGCATGGCAGCGTTAAAGGTGATAAGCTTAAGAAAGAGATCGCTACACATAAGACTTTAAAAACTATGGCACAGAAGTTTCAAGCTTTTCTAATAAGTTTTATTTGAAGGCGCCGGCAAGTCTGAAACATAAAAAGCATAAAGCGACAACATAACATAAACTAAGGCACACACAAATTTAGATTTATTTGTATGCAAACATAGGTATGTGTATTTATGTATGCATGAAAAAGTCATAAAACAAGTCAATAAAAACATGCCAAATAAAAATAGCTTCCAGATAGTGGCAGCTATTTTGAGATCAACGCTGATTTTAAGAGCTAGGTGAACACTAAGGAGCGCAGATAGGGGCAGGAAGAGAGAGATAGAGATAGAGAAACAAAATATATTATTTTGTTCACATATAAATTTAATACAAGCACCCATAATAAAGTCACACAAGAAAAAAAAAAACAATCTTAATCTTTATCACATTTTAGCTGAACTTTATTATCATGAGGTTGAACATAAATGTTTTTTTCTTTTATTATTATTGCATTTAGAAAATTTTTATTCGACTGTTCTGAGTTGAATATGCAAATTTTTTGCACATTTATTTAAATTTTTGCTTAAAATTTAATCAGAATTTTTTCAATGTTCCAGTGAATGTTTTTATTTTAAATTTGTCGCATAGCTAGACTGCTTTGATATGTGGCTGTGGTGTTTTTTTTTTATTTATGTATTTTTTTCATATCTCAATTCCCCCTAAATATTTTCATATATTGCCCTCTTCACTTTCAGGGTTGCCATCAATCATTTGCCATGCTTAGTAATTTCAATTCAATTAAAAGCTTTTCCGCTGCTTTTATTTCGCCAACCACAGTTTTTTTTTTTCAACAGACCAGACCGTACTGCCGCCCACCCTGCATAACATAACTTCCATTGGGCGCGCTGGAGTGTTTTTTTTTTTGCTCTTTCTTCAGTTCTTTGGCATTTTCATAATTCGTTCTCGTCCTCGTCGTCATCGTCATAGTCGTCGTCTAAAAATAAGCACTGTATTTAAGCGCGAGTAAAATAAAAGCCGCAAAATCCATTTTGATAAATTGCTTTAAACATAAAAATTGCTTTCATATAAATCGTTACTCTCTCGTTAGTAATGATGTTGCCTCATTTTGATTTTATTTTCTTATTTATTTTTTCTTTTTGTGCCATTTTCTGGCATTGAATCTTTTTAGCTAACCGCAGTTTTCAATTTCAGTCGTTTTTTATCACATAAGCTGATGGTTTTTTTTTAAGCGATTTTGACTTTAGCTGTTTTCAATTTCAATTTCAGTCATAATTTTGTATATTTTTATTTTTCAATTGCTTGTGTGTGACAAGGTCAAACAGAAAAATGTTTTAATATTTCATTTAATGCCAAAGCATTTCATTGATTAAAGCATTTTCGAGTTGTTGAGTATGTGTGGCATATGAGTGGATATATTGCGCTATAGCTGATTTGAGCTAAGACCGTCTGGGGTGAAATATAAAAATTAAATCAATTTTATAAATAAAGTTTATGTGCTTTTTTAAGTAACAAGTTAAGTTTTCATAAATTTAGTACACAATTGTTTTTTTCCGTTTTTCAGATGAAACTGCAAGAGTTATGAACTGAAATAACTCGAAAATAACTTGATTTATCTAAATAAAATTTTCTGTTATGAGTTAGTTTTGATTTATACTTTACTTTTATGGTCCAGAAAGTTGAAATTAAAGAGAGCACTTTTTTTATGTTTTTTTAAAAAAAAGAATAAAAATAATTTTCCAAAGCTTTATGGCAATCAGTTGGTTATAGGAACGCAATTTAATATATTTATTGCAATTTTTGTGTGCATTTATTTGAAAATGAATTCTCATTAGATATCAAATAGATTACCTAGGGTTACCAGATGGTATTCTAAGAGAGGACAAGTCTACTTTTTACACTAAAAATGAAATGTCCTCGTTTTTACATTTAAAAAAACTTTTATAATTTTCCGAAAAAATTGTTCTTTTGTCACATCCAATATTTACACTAATTACGATATTGTGCTTCTATTTTCCAATCTTTTTGAGGACAAACTCTATTTTTGATTTGAATACACTTTTTATTATTGAAATTTATTGTGCCTTCTTCATCTTCCTTAGAAAATGCCGTTCTTTTGGTCATCCACTGTCCTTCCTATCCAAACTTTGAACTGGTACCCTAGTTATGTCAAAAACTAACTACTTTTGAGTTCAACAATTCTTATAAGTATTCGAGCGAAAGTTAAGATATCCTCTTGGAGTTTTGAACATCGTTATAAATCAAATACTAACAGGAATTTTAACACACATCAAGTGTTAAAAGGATTATTAATTATTAAAGTAATACTATATTACATAAGCATTTTAAAATGCTTTTACAAACTTACAGTCGTATTTTTTCAATAGTATGATGTTGTAATATTTTTTTCATATCATATCGTGCAGATTTCATTATATTGATGAACCCAAATAGCTTTTAATGCGGTCATTCAATCACAATCATTTATAAAAAGGAAGCAACTAACACTCATAGAGGAAATAAGAACATCCGAAGGAAGGTAATGAAACAGAGTAAAAATGCAGTGAAGCTTAGTTCTTAGCCTAAGAATAAAAACTCCGTCATCTTTTAATTAAAGCATGGAGCGTTACGCAGATATTTCGTAACTCATCTTAATATCAAGAAAGAGAAAGTGAACTCCCAAGAGTCAATAGAATAAAGAAACAACTCGAATCGCGTTTCTACAAGCCAAAAAAAGTAACAGAAAGAGAGAGTGAAATTCTATATGAATAAAGAAAGGCAGTGTCAAAATAAATTTTGAAATCTGCTTCTAAGAACGTCAATACTTCAGCTCAAAATTGTGTTTCTGAAGAATCTAAGTTATGCCAATGGAGATTAAGCATAGACCCATCAAAGAGGACCTACATAAAAAAGGATGATTTGCTACCCGAGTGCTTGCACTAAGTCAATAGAAGGAGAATAATGTAGTGGAACTGCTCAAAATTTAGCTGACAACCGCTAGAGTTACAGTTGTACCGACTTTCGCTGGTAGTTGGTAGTTCCCCAACTAATCTTTCAAAATATAGATATATACTCTTACTCGTTATGAACGTTAAGGAGAAGTGCTTATTCAAAACCTTACGGTAAGGCATTTCGAATTCCACAACTTCGAACAGGCTTATTATAGAGGTCGGTATACTTAGTTAATGGTATGTCCCATCTCAAAATGAAAGACCTGTATAAAAAACAAAATGCCGATAGAATCTGGAAGAAAGTCGAGAGCACATTCTATGTGAATGTACAGCTACTTATAAATGGAAAATAGTAAAGTTGTTGTCTACAAAGAGTTCACGTGAAACTAGAAAAATTTATTTTCATTAAAATAGCTTTCTATAACAGGGACTTCTGTGGTCTTCCATATCATTCAAAGTATTGTCTTACGGTAGCCACAACTTTCTTCTATCTTTCTGGTAGCTTTTGAGTTCCGCTTCGGACGAACGGCACGTCTATTGAGGCTTTTAAAAAATATGGTTAAATTTGGGCACATAGAAGAGAAAGTGCTGCTTAGTCAGACTATGATTCATCGTAAAAGTGGTAGCTAGTTGGTGTAAGACATTTGAGCGATTACAAACAGGTTTTGTTTTCTTGCACATCTTGTGTAACGATAGTCTATTGAGGACACAAGTGCAGCCCCCAGAGATCGTTAGTTGCTTTCCGAAGATCTTTCTGTTCCGGGATACCTTAAGAGGTCTGACGTATCATGGAAAGAACCCAGCTAAGAAATGCTATCGCTTCTCATGAAAACTCATTTTTCGTATTGCAACGATCCGGATCAAAATGGAGCTTCCAGTTGCCTAGAAATTATGCTATCGGAACCTTTACTGGAAATCCCTAGTATTATCGCAAGGTCAGAAGAAAACGCTGAAGAGAATAATAGACCATTACATAAGAGATTTTCTGAACGATACGGTAAAAACTTTTAAGAGGTAGTTCTGGTCATAAAAGGAACTATTTATTTCAAAGATCAACTAAACGATGTAAAAAATAGGGTCTGAAAACAAAAGTAGATACCTTGATTTCCTAACAGAAGTGCGTGACAGGGTTAAATCCATGCCAGAGACGAGTCAAAAAATGATGATTAATCTTCTTCCCATAGAAGAGTTCCTTAAGCAAGAGCGCTATTCGTCTTGTTCACACGTTTGAGTCATATTTTTTCGTCTTAGTCACATTTTCTAACGAGGCTGATTTCCACCTCGGTGGCTATGTTAACAAGCAAAATAGCCATATCTTGAGCTCGGAAAATCCACAAGTGATTGTGAAGAAGCCAAGGCATACACCACGATCCACTTTTTGGTTATGGTTTATGGGCATCATCGGCCCGGTTTTTTTTCGCTGATGAGGACGAAAACAACGAAAATGCCAACTCTGAGTAGTACCACACTATGTTGGAGGACTATTTTGTGCCGGAGGTTGAAGTTCAGGCTCTGTACGATATACAGTTTCAACAGGACGGCGCAATACCACACACAACTCGCCTCAATTTGAACTTTTTGCGTCGCAAATTCCTGAATTGTGCAATTTTTCGTCGCGGTGATGTGAATTGGCCGCCCAGAACATGAGATTTGACACTTTAAGACCTTTTTTGTGGAGTTACACGAAGGATAAAGTCTATGTAAATGATCCAAAGACGATTCCAAGCTTGAAAAGCAATATAACATCGATGATTCAGATCATTCCGCAGGCCATACTGTAAAATGTCATCGAAAATATGGTAGGAAGAGTGAGATTTCTAGGGTATAGTATTGGTGAACATATCCGCGAAATAATTTTTCAGACAAACTACTATTGTGTGACCTCTCAAACATTGTGTGACCTTTCGAAGGGGTTGCATATGATCCCAGTGTGCCGAATAAGGGTAAATATGTATTGCCATCTCTGTTAAACGTTCGCTTTTGCACAACTTTTTCTGCGGTCGTTTGAAGACTTTCGTTTCGATTTTCTTACCTATTTGAAAACTTTTTCAATTTGTGCAACATGCCATTTATACTCACATCAATTCATACTTCATGAGATGGATTTTTTTTTTTATGAACCATTAGAATTCTATAGATTCATACAATTATTCTTGCAACTTGAGCATTTTTATTGTTATCGACATTTAAATGAAACACGGAATTTTTTCTATTACTATGCTTAAGAGTTGTTAAAGTAGAGTTTTATGAGAATATTTTTATGGCTTTATCAATTTGAAATTGTTGTTTTTGTTGTATTGTTATTGTTATTGTTTTCGTTTTTGTTTTTTTTTTATCAATTTCATGCAGCATTTCTTATGCTTTTATGATTTCTAATCAATAATATTATTGAAATACTTGACATTTTATGAGTTGACAACAATGGGCCACCACCACCATTGCCATCGGCATCGTCACCAACATGTGTAAGAGCCCAAGAGCACAGCATCCGCTTGAGGCAAGCCTTTATTATATGCGTTAGCTATCATCATTCTGGCATTATATTTGTGACCATGAAGCTATGTGTGCATGATTATTTCTGCTGTCGTCTGTGCGATGCCTGATAAGAACAACGACGACGACGACGACGACGACGACGACGATGGCGATGGCGATGGCGATGGCGATGACAATAAAAGAAATATTTTTACATACAACAAACGGCAAACAACAGTTTTCTCTAGCCGTGCTATGCCAACAAATAATTTTTTGACTACCCACAATCCTTTACTCTGGCCTCACTGCGCACCAGTCTATCAGTCCACCAGTCCACCAGTCCGCCCGTCTGTCTGCCTGCCTGCTCCTGCCAGACATCCAGCCCGCTCGCTCCTACTCCTGCTGGTATTTTTACTGCTATGCCGCAATCAGCTGTGTTTTCCTGCACTACTGCCGCGCACAAATTTGCTAGGGTTTCGCCCCGGCACTAATTCTTTAATATCGATAAAGGATTCGTTTTTATCTGACGAAGCATGAGTGTGTAGGTTGAAGGACGACTTGAGTTCATTTATGTATATTGTTATGTTTGGTTTACGATATGCTGGCATGCTGTTCGCTGATTGTTTCTAAATACTACGTATGACAATCAAATAAATCCAGGGGCGTTGGTTTTTTTTTTTTTCTTGTTGCTTTCTTTCTGATTTGTTTCCGTCTTGTTGGACATAAAAATAGAGCCTTTGTGATAAATGTAATTTTTATTGTTTTGACATTTGATAGCGATTTAGTAGGTTTTCTACTTGGATTGTGCGTAGCGATAGGATTGTGCTGTCAAACATGCATGATCTGCAGCATATTTGAGAGATTTAAGGATTTTCCGGTCTCGTAAAGCGTGCATCATTTAAAGTGAAGTGTATGAGTATTTATGTGTGTGTGTGTGTGTGTGTATGTGTGATTACAAAGTATTAACATTGCAGCATAACGCATTTAATGCTTTCTTTCACTCGACATAAATTGCGGCACTAGCTCCACTCCTCAATTTAAAATTTTTTCAACATTTTTTTCAACACTTTTGAAATTTATGCCCAGATAAATTCTCACACCCAATTTTAATGTTGAACTTATGATAATCATTTTGATTCTTAAGGCTTGCCTGTGTTGCCATATGTTAACAAACTGTGCAAACATTTCAAAATTTCTGTATTAGTTGCTGCTGGTGCTGCTGCTGCTGCTGCTGCTTATAGATGGAGCAACAGAAAAAACCCTGGGAATATTTTTTGAAATTTTTTTTTTTATTATTCATGCATTAGTTTTCAATATAAGCTAGCGAGGAGTTCACACAAAGGCACCCCTTTTTTGATTGTCTGACGCAACATCTTCAAATATTGACTGTTGATTTTGTAGCTTCTTTACTTCTGAGTTGTTGTTTTTTTTTTTTCTATCCGAATTTGGCTTTTTTGCTTTGTGTCTCCCCAACAAGATACTAAAGTTGTTCGATTGTGCATTCAATTTACACACCCTTGAAATTTTTTATACTTTAGCATAACACAAGCATTACTTTAAGATAGCTACAGCATTTGAATGGCAGCTATTTTAAGCTGTACCATTGCTTTACTTGCCACTTTAGCGTGTTCTCCCCTATTTTATAAAACATAGAACATATATAGTTGTAGCCTTAAAGGCATTTATTGTATTTTTTTTTTGTTTGCTAAATTTAAATTGATTTTTGAGCGCCATTTTGTTTTATTGTTTATTTTCATTTTCTTGTTCTAACTTACAGCATAGAAACAATCTTGTTATGATATGAGCTGTAAACTTCGTTTGATATTGGCACCATTTTATTTTAGTTTAGTTGAAATTAATTTTTGTTTCCTGTTAAATTTTTTCCCAATTTTATTGGATTTTCCCCAATTCATTGATATCCCCACAAAGTAGAGAGATTTTTTCTTTTCTTTTCCATTTTCTATTTCTAAAATATTGACGCTAGCGTAGCAACCAATTTAATTTAGTTTTTTTCTTTAAATTTTTTTTATTACATACTTTATTAAACTAATATTATTTTTTTTTTATCTGGCTATGCTAGATATTTTATAAATGGGCAACATGTGGCTCATGTTTGTTTAAAATTTTCATATGACCGGATATTCTCACAAAATTTAATAAGAGTCATAAAATAATATTTGCATAGGCTTCAAATATTCAACTCAATAACCAATATAAAATAATTTTTTATTGATATTATCTTTTTGATACACGAACGTTTATTTCTATTTAAATTGAGTTAAAAATAATAACTGAAAATTTCTAAATGAAAACTAAATAGTATGAAAATTAACAAGTTTTGCCAAAACTTCCAACTTCTATGAATTGTTGCTGATAGAAAAACAACCATAGAGTTAAATACGGCGTCTAAAAGTTAAACGTTCAGTTAAACTCAGTATGAATTTTAAGTAAAAACTACATAAGCCATTCAAACACTAGCTGAGCTATCGGCTGGTTTCTTTTTTAAGGAGGGACATGACCTCCTTAACATTGGATGTTTTTTGAAATCGACTTTTTTTATAATTTTGTATTTTAGTAAATATTCTTAAGATTTTAAGAAAAAAAATTCGATTTCATGGAAAAATTCTTACGGCTTCAAAAGTTACAGCAGGATTAGTGAGAGCGCATTTTTAATTTTCTTTGTTCACAAACTTTGAACGCGTTTATTTCGAAACCATGTTTTTCGTACTGGTTGCGCACTAGCGGGTTCATTTTTTGACGTAATTTTTTTTTTTGTATTTTTTTAAACTTAATTCACTATCGTATGACACGAGATTTTTTTAATTTTTTTTCGATTTTTTATGAATTTTTAAAGTCAATATTTTTTTGAAAAAACCCACTTTCATATTTGAAACATCACCAAAATTAAAAAAAAAATTTTAAGAAAAGCTCCTGTCATACCATAACCAATTTTGTTAAGATTTAAATAAGTAATATTTTTTCAGATCGGACAATTTTAGCGACTCTCAGCGCTGCAACCACGATGCCCCGGTTTGTTTCTCTGTCGCCAGTTTGGAGCTCTATAGAACCATGCTGGAGTCAAAAAATATTTTTTTTAATTTTTTTCTTGTAATTTGTTCAATTCTCTACAATAAATTTTGGAAAAATGTTTGTTTTTGACTGAGATATGAATTTTTAAAAAAAAGGTCTGTTTTCTCTGCCGCGAATGTTATGTCCCACCTTAAGTAAAAGTAAAGAAAACTCAGTCTTATAGTTCTATGGTGTGAATTTCTAGCTTATCACTTGAACAACGTTTTGAAAAGTTGAACTGTCAATTTTAATTAAAAAACTTACAATTTAACTTCCAACAAGCTATTGCGAGGAACACTTTCTTTCCTTCTTAGAGCATTTGTGACCAACTAACAATTGAAATAACGTTTACGTATGAAACAGCCTCGATACCGCTTCTCTCACTGATGCTCAGCTGGTGCTTTGCTTATGCCTTTACGAAGCAGCTTAACAATGATTCGCTCTCACATGAACAATCTCACTCTCACAGGCAATTTAGAAACTGCTTGGAAGCAGGGTTGCCAGATGCTCTTCGCTTAAAAACGTCAATAAACTTTTCAAAAATCGTCATTTGGGTGTAAAAATCGTCATTTGCCCGTCCCAAAAATCGTAATTTAAGTCCTAAGGTCGTCATAAAGTGTAGAAGATTTTAACCCTGGATCACTTACCTATAGCTAAGTTGCGTCACAACTAACTCTGGGTGTCTTCCACCCACAAAAGAAATTCTCAATAATAAGGACATAATGGCTT
The DNA here is from genome assembly GCA_958299015.1 of Tetanocera ferruginea. Taxonomy (NCBI): domain Eukaryota; kingdom Metazoa; phylum Arthropoda; class Insecta; order Diptera; family Sciomyzidae; genus Tetanocera; species Tetanocera ferruginea. Next base: position 35,046,256 of record OY282640.1, on the reverse strand, counting down.
CAACCTAAGAAATGTGGTAGTTTTCAATAAATTGCAGATTATTTTCGGTATTTTAGAATGCTTTGTTATGAAAAGAATGCATCTTTCTTTGTAAAACAAAAAATTTAATATTAGTTCATGTTTTATTGTAAAAAAAAAACAAGGAAAATAGAATAGGTTTTGAAAAAAGCGTGTCGTTTCTACAGTTTAAGAGCTAGTGAAATAAGAAATATACGATTGTAAAGCTGAAATTATACAGACAAAACATTATATAAGTACTTTTTTCTCTTTAGAACAAATTTCTACCTCAAAAAGATCAGCTAAATTTATATAATTTTCGCTGTAATATAACGCTACTGGAAGAACTTTCGTCTGTAGTTTTCCTATATTTGCTATATAAGGCGTTAAGTTGAAGGACATACTGTTGTTAGTGTAAATTGGATATATGTGTCCTTATCAAATGTATTTATCACTGTTAGAGCACGTTGTCTTAGTCTTGCTACTAAGCTTACTGGGTGTAATTCACCCAAAACAAATATTTTATAACTAACCTGGGTGTATAGTAGACCTGTTCATAGGTCTATTCTATGTAATTTGCTAAAGTATCTCAGATTTTCGCTCCCCGCAAAAAATCTGAATAATTGTTCTATAAAAATAAGATTTTTTTAGAAAATTGCATAAAAAAAAGTTGAAAACTGGGACGTCTCTCTTCAAAAATGTACATTTTGAGAAAAATTCAATTTGTAAAAATTAGCACTTTTTATAAATTGCCTGAAAATGAATTTGGTAAAAAAATTGTATGCTTTAGTTAAACATTTATGAGGTATTTGGATATGGTTAATAGAATAGATAAATAAAAATAAAGGGGTTTCAAACAAAAAAGATCACTTTTTAAATTATTTTTATCATACAGCATGAAAAAAATATAAAATTTTTTATGAAATTTTGACTTTGAATCCAGTTTTTAGATTTGTCCTCCGCCAAAAACTCAAAATGACTTGCCCATGTTCTGAACGATCTTATTGACTTTCAAAAAAATTAAAGAATAGATCCGAAGCACTTACCTTAGTGCTTACAAATACACTGTATAGCACCCAAACGCTGTTAATCGCGCTGTCACGCTTATATCTCGAAGACCACTCAAAACTGAAAGAAATTACACTAGAAAACACTAGAAATTATTGAATTGCAAATATTGAATAGAGATTAGATTTTGAATGTTAGTTCGTCACACAAGTATTGCATTAGATTAAGGTGGATTCCACCCTAAGGTGGTATTACTTTTATTAATTTATATTATTTTATTTAAGACTACATTTTTTTAAAAATTTTTTCTACGTTTGCCCCATAATTATTTTATTCAAGATTAATTTTTTTTAAAAATAATTTCAACGTTTATATAAACTTTGCCAATTTTGCAAAAACTGTACAAGAATCGCCTCGTTTGATATTTTAAATAGTTTTCCAAAAGATGTTTACTGTTCTTTGTTTTTTATTGTTTAAAATGTTATCAAAATCTGAACGTTTTATTTCTCCAAACTCTATGCAATATCTTGAAGATCTTGTTAATAAATTCTTATATTCATTAGCGATTGCAATAAAGATTACATTTTATTGGTTTTCATTATAAGTGTAATATTTAAGTTTTTCAAAACTAAATTATTGAAATCGAAACGGTTTTTAGTTGGTTACACAATTTAATGTAAAAGAAAATACAATGATTTGTATATTTTGGTACATAAAATTTCTTAATTTTTGCTACACTCAGAAAAAGACACATATCGGTTTTGGTAAAAAATTTCTTTATTTTCGATAATAGCAATTTTTTTTTCTTTTTCAAATAAAATTTTCTTCAATTAGAATAAATTAGCACATTTACGAAGAAATATTTCTTTCCTTGTGAAAAATGAAAACATTTCAATGTCTCTAATAATGATAAGTATTTTTCTCGCACAAAAAATTTCTCATTTATAGAGAAACATTTATTGCAAATGAAAACTTTTCTTATATTTTGATAAAAAATTCACTACGAGAAGTATTTTCTTCAATTAAAACAAATCATTTCTCAAAAATAAAAAGTATTTTTCTCTAAAAACGATATATTTTTATATATTTTTCTTTTTCATGGAAGATTTTTATTATTTTTAGAGAATTTTTAGTATCGCAAGTAGAGGATAGCATTCTCTGGAGCAAAGTCTATACAATTTTTCTCTAAATATGATGCCTTTTTTATCATATTGCGAGAAACTTTTTTCTGAGTGTATAATATAAATTCTTTAATAAATTTCATACTCTTTTTGAAATGATCATGGTTTTTTTAAATTCTAACTTCCATATCGATAGAATTTATGGTTTTAAGCAAATTATCTACAGTTTTGACAGAAAAAAATATTGAATAATATTTTCAGATTAAACAATTTTAAAAACAAAGAGTTTAAAGTTCATTCATATATGAAGTATTTATGCATTGAAAACCACATGTTGGTAACCCACTTCATATCATTTCTACCTTTAATTTTTTTTTTTACATTTTATTTAAAAGCGCTTAAAAATGTATTAAATGCGATCAGTCTAGTCGAGTCTGTGGTCATTCACGCAAGTTTTTTTAACTCGTGAAAAATATCGAACTACGAGCCAACAAAACAGCATTTGCAGTAAGTTGGCACGGGACTTTTTGAACGAGTTTTTCTTTTTGGTAATATTTAAGAGTTGGCCATGGACGAGTTCTGATTTCAGCACGAAGGTGCTATGTGGTTCATAGATCTTTTGCGTACTCAATAATCGTGTTAGCAATGGTTTAAGTGACACCGTTTGAACTTTTTTGTGGCGTGCCGTTAAAAATCAACGTTATGTCGACAACTCAGAAACGATTTAGGTACCAAAATAAAAAATTATTCATGCTTTGCCTCAATTGGAGATCGCTACCATCGAAAATGTGCTGAATTAGTATCTTGATATGAAGGACAACATCAGGTTTAGCCAAGAAAGCTAACAGAATGAAATGATATTTCATAATTATCCAAAAATATTTTCTTCTTAATAACATAAAAATCATGGAAGAATATTGATCGGGTTTTTTTCATAGCATTCTTAAAAAAAAAAACAGCTGATAACCCACACTTTATACACTTTCGTCATAGTTATTCTGTTTAAAGTCCTAAATCAATTGGAAAAAAAAACTGATATCACTGCAACCTAAGAAATGCGATGAAAGGGTCGAATAGGTGATAGGCTATCACCAACCTCACCGAAAGTAATTACACTACCGCCGGAGTATCGTAACGCCTGATCTAGTGTAGGCACGACCAAAATTATTACTAGGCCACTGTAGAGCAAAACGCCACCTATACATCTTGGAGTGATACATACTTGGATTGATACAAAGAGAAGAGGAAGGAAGAGGGACATGTTGTACAGCTGAAAAATACATAGATGTATAGCGATAGATATATGAAGACTAATAATTTGATGACGATGAAAGCATGAACCTTATGACATATATCTAGTGTAAACGTTGATGTCATGAAGGGAACACTTCTTTAAGATTTTGAATAGCTTAGCTGACAACAATACCATAAAAAGTGTTGAGAACAGCTAAAAGAGTGAAAACCGGAAATTCCACCCAAGCGTTGATGAACTTCTGGTTCATTAAAAATGAGGTATTGTTGGCTACAGCGCGGTAATCAGGATAGCTTGAGACCTGGAGAGTCTAACATGGACCAAAAGCTTACGCGGCAACAAATCTTGAAGAAGTCCCCAAAAACACAGTTCGGAGTTCACCATCTATTTGTTATTAATTGTCATATATTCCACCATGACTGAATTTGGCTTATCTGCAAGGTTGATTAACCTTAACAGGATAAATTGCAAGTACCGCTCCCACTTTTTCAACAACAGGGATCGGACAAGGTGATTCCTTATGGTATACATTTACCCACTAGTGAGTGGGTTTAAGTAATAGATAAGATGCAATAGCTTGTCTTAAAAATCTTTGTTAAAGACACTTCCCTTAAGGTTGTCTCAACCAGCATTAACTCCTTCCATGATATCAACATTGATATTAAACGAAAGCAAATTTTTACCAACAGGTATTTCTTTTAGCTCCGAAGAGAAGCAGAGCCTTCTTTGACGAACAATACGTTCACTATTAATATTTCTTTAAATAAAGGTTTTTCCAGTTATACTGTATCTCATCGGAATGTACCATACAAGGTCGTTTTTAGAAGAGTTTAGTTTTTCGTATTTCTAATTCGGTCTAGGGGGATAACTACGATAAAGTTTCTTTTCAAATCAGATTTTGGTAAGCATATCTTCTGAAAGCAAGCTGAATTACCTTGCCTGTTTTATGGTTTCGATTAAGGAAAGATGTCCTTTTGATGTCCACGTTTTGGACAAATGTAGAAAGAGAAGTTTCCAGAGCAAAAAGTGAAGGCAAATTCTATCAGAATTTGTATGTGAATTTGGGTAAGCCCTAAGATGATATTGCGCGTCACTATTGGGTTGGGCCTGATATGACCGGTCATATATGACCCCGTATAACACTGTACTCTTTCTTACCGCTTGATGGTTGATTCTTTTAGGGTTTTCGACCACCACACTATAGACGTATATGACAGTGTGGGTCTAACGATCACCGTGTAGAGACTGTACATCATCTTAAGCGCTATTCGATTTCTCCTAGAGGTCCGGAAAGAGACTGTGAATCTCTGATGTAATCTTTGACCTATGCTGGAAATGCAGTTATTGTGTATCAGGACTTTTTTGATTTGGAGAAATTTTTTTTTTCTCCCGAAGAGTTCACGGTTGGTAAGGTCAAGTTTTATAAAGGCACAATAACTGTATATTTTGGGTTGCAAGAGAAAAGCATGCCAGAGTTTTACAATCTCTGCACCGTTAACAGTGCTGCTTGTAAAACGTCAGACACTGTACTTTCAAAGCTCCCCACATAAAATGACTGCTACGTCATCAATATACCTACTATCCCAGTTCTTTTCAGATCAACTTGCAGACTATTGACAACTAGGCGAAGGAAATAGTGATAGAACGCTTCCTTGGGGCATGTTTTGGTTGTAGTTGGTTTATCCAACTAGGTCTGTACTACTCTACTACTAAGTGTGGTCATAGTTCATCTGCTTATGTCTAGTGGCTTATAAAAGTTGCTAATAGCCCTTGTAGTGGACTCATATAACGTATTATTGAAAGGTTTTTTGATGCCAAAGAAAGTGACAATTCATATATTTTTGCTGTCGAAAGATTTTTCATTGGTACTTACTAAACCTCTGCACGAATGCACTCGTTTTTTCTACAACAGTAGAGCCAACAGTGCAGAGTTCAGAGCTTAACAGAACTCTGTTAGTCAAGCAGAGGTTATCGAATTCATTTAATGACAACAAACGAATACTGCAGAGCCCTCGTCGGCTTCAAACATAACCATGCATGCTGTTTGCGTTAACAGAACACGATGTTGTTCGTTTTATAAAAACAGAACACTTTGATAACAGCGAAAAATGCATCAATCACACCTAACACAGCAGAACCTTGGCGAAGCTTGCTTGTTTTTTGCATTCCTTTTTGTGCGTTATTTGTTTATTTTTATATATATCTTAAGGGCAGTTAATGTCTGCATTGTTGCTACTTTTTTGCCGAAACCGAAGCCGAAGGTGAAAATATCGGACGATTATGACGATTACGGAAGCAGAAGCCGAATAATCGGTCGGATCCTACTAAAAACAAAAGAACACAGCACGACATCAAGCGTTCTGCTGTTGTTTACATAACTTTCCAGTCATTGCATTCTTCTTTGTCGAATCGTGCATAACATTGATTCGGTTCGCGTTTGTTCTTGTTCTACTCAAGCGACGAGTGCTCTCTGCAGTGTTATGCTTGATTTTATTGATGAGAACATAACATAGCAAAAGCTTGTACCACAAACTAGTGGCTTGAAACGCATTTCAAGCGCACTCGTGCAGAGGTTTAGTACTTACATATATGACTTATGTATCACTCACCTTATATAATTACCCGTCTGGTTGACATATTGAGCACATTCTCTCTAATATATTTTTCAATGATTTTCTCCATATTTTTCAGAATAAAGGACAAGGTAAAGGTCTGGAAAGATTTTGACTACTTAGAAAGATGGCAAGATTTTGGACTACTTTCCGAGCTTCTGCCGGTCTAAGGAAGGTAATTAACTATCAGTTTTCTACAAGCTGCAGCTACTTAGCTGGTCACAAATCAAACTGCAGCTGAACTGATTTGATATTAAGAGTGTTGGAAGCTCTGACCGTGGTGAATAAGTGGTGACCGTGGCATGCAGGTTAAGTGTGTGGTTTAGCATGCTTGGAGCCCGGGTTCGATCCCCAGCCGCGGCGAAAAGTTTTTTTTTCAATAAAAAGCCCTTTCAAGGGCTGAAATGGCCAATTTGTTTTTTTTTTTTTTATTAGCTCTTATTAGATAGTATTAGAAAATCATCTTCTCCAGCAGATTTGAGGAGTTTGAAGGTCAAACCTCCTAAATTGACCTCTAAACTGCTAATATATTGCATACTAGTTAACAAGCTACCTAATTTTCTCTACCTGGTCTATTTATCTGTTTCTAGTGAAAATTCTAGTTAGGTTAAGGGTCGTTTTGAAGAACGGAGTCCGATAAGTGTATATTAAAAAGGAGTTTAAGGAGCTCTAGTTTGGTTTTTGTGAATTTATCAGATATAAGGCTTGCTATGGATCAAAGAAGGAATATTTAGACTCGAACATGACCACCTTAGTATGTCTTCGTTAGGTGCACTGTACAAGAGACCTTTTTTTATACGAAACTTTATACAGCATCTTTTCGCTCTTAAATTTTAAAATTTTAAATTTTTCTTCTCGGTGTTGGCCTTGTTGGTAAATCCACCAAAGTTTTCGTAAAAGTTTTATTTCTACTCACCGACTTGTTTGACAAACATCTGAAATCAACTTAATTCATTTTCCAACTTAATCATATTTATATTAATTTTTATTTTTTTTTTTTCTACAATTTCGTAGATACTTCAAGCAATACAAATGCATTAATTTGAGTTTAAACCTTGTTAAAGAACTCAACACACACACATATAAATTTATACAATTGGTACAAATTGTATTTTGAGGCAAACGAAAAAAATAATAATAAAAAAAAACAAAATAAGAATGATTGTCGAAGTAGAAGAAATTTCCAGACATGCATGTATATGTAGTAGGTACGTATAACCCACATATTTCTAACTCAGCGCACCGTTCTGCCTCATCATTTGTCTTCAATGTCAACTTGATTATTATTGAGTTACAATTTCTTACACACTCACGCTTAGACATACATAGAAACGCATACATCGCATAGCTTTTCGTACTTTTTTGTTTTTTTTTTTTCTTTTTTTTATAAGTATAAAGCAGATTATATACAGATATTCAACTACATGTGCGTCATGTCAGTTTTACACGCTTCAAGCCAACAACAAAGGCAGCAACACCAACATCATCACAACCACTAACAGCACCAACACCAACACCGCCTTAATGCCGAAAAAATTGCTGACAACATCCCTTAAAGCCAGCCTTTGTGCCAAAAAATTTAACATAAACCAATTTATACAATCTAGATATACTTTTTCTTTGCCCCCTTCTTCTTCTTCTTCTTCTTCTTCTTCTTCATCATTTATCCAACAAACTCGTAAAATATCTGTAGTATTGGCAAAAAGTTGTTGCCTTGCAACATGTCTATGTTTTTACGCTATCTCACTCTAGTGGCAACAACATCTCGCTCAGTCTACGATATGGATTTGTTTTTTTGTTTGTTTGTTTGTTTGTTTTTTTTTGCTTTGCCCGGCTGGCTCCCGGTAGGTTTGAGCAGTGCGTGTGCACGTGTGCAAATTTCAACATAGCATAAAAACCTTATGCTATACAGTCGCCATATGTACAAACACTACAGAGTGTATGTAATGGTGATGGTACAGTTCTGCCGAGGGTGTCCTTTTTTACGCACCTCACACCTAGCGCTCCAGCTACAACCTGCTCTCATCAACCTCATGTTGCTTTGTTATTCATACAAACGTATTTTATTCTAATTCTTCTTGGCATTGAAGTTATTTAGAAAACAATAGAATGATGTTTGCCGAAAGGAATTCAGAAGCTGTCGAATTTCAAATGTATACCCAATACCAACAAACCTGACTGTTGTTGTCTATATTTATTGCTAGCTGACAACTATGGTAGTCTCGTAGTTATTCCGTAACTCGCACGTTGTACTAGTGCTTTAAGAGAGAGATTGCTTTGATGTTGATATTGTATTTATGTAGATTCGGATTAATTTCGAAAGGCTTAGATACACATATACTTACTACACTAAAGTTAAGTTCTACACGTAGAAGTTAAGGCTGTGCTTTACACTAGGCTGGATTTTTTTTTTGAGTTATGACAAGAATATTAAATTTTTTCAAAAATTTATTGAAGATTTAACTTTTTATTTATTTTATACATAAAACTGTCACTTCCGGGAAGAAAAAAATTGTGGGTTTGACTTTAAAATATGTGTTTTTCCAGAGAAACTTCGCACAATGGGATGACAGATAGTGTGGTAAACATGAATTTAGATGTATTTATTAATATACATACATATATATATGTATATGTATGTTGGAAGGGGTTTTGATTATGGATTCTAAATTGTAAAATTACTGATACTGGACCGGTTTTCAGACCAAAATTAATTGCAAAATATATATTTTTTAAAAAAATTAACTTGAATAAAAGTTTTTAAAAGTACTGGAATCAAATCCGTTATCAGAATTCGAAAATTTGGAATTAAGATTCCCTCTCAAGACCCCATTAATTAAAAAATATTTTTGCTTAAAACTGATTCTGGCGCTTCAAAAAGTTTGTTCTAATATCAAGTCAGAATTTAAGCTTTCGGAAGATTCTTTAACTTCTTAAAATTCAAAATTAAGATTCTTGGATTAAAACCCGTTTTATTTCAGAAATATTTGGTTTCAGCAGAGAGTCAGCGTTCTGCAATTGCTTTACAAAAAATTTTAACTGTGCTAATTTCAAATCAAATTTCAGAAATTGGAAGTTCAAAATAGAGGTTCTGGACTTAGACCTCGTTATTCACAAAAAGTGGTGACCGTGGCATGCAGATAAAGTGTGTTGCTTAGCACGCTCGGAGCCCGAGTTCGATCCCCATTCGCGGCGAAAAGTTTTTTCAATTAAAAAATTTCTCTGATCGGTCACCACCTCTCTGCAGACAATGGCAAACCTCAGAAGAGTAAATAATGCCATGTAAAGCTTCTTGAGAACATGAACTTTAGCCGTTCGAAGTCGGCATAACACATGGAGGTCCAGTTTTCGGTCAATTGTGTGCAAACATTTAAAAACTCCTTTCAAGGGCTGAAATGGCCAATTTGTTTTTTTTTTTTGTTTTATTCTAAAAAATTATTTGAACAGAATTTGCTTTTACAAAATATTGTAGTAATTAAATAGAAGGTTTCAAATTTGAAAATCAAAAGGGCGGTGTCGGGGTCAAGACCTCGTAAATTTTAAAAAAATTTGATTTTTAACTTAACTAATGTTACTTTAAATTTGTAAGAGTACTCGTATCAAATTCAAGATAAAAATTTTAAAAGTCTGTAATAGAGGTTCTGTAATCCTAGGCTTGGAGCTCACGTTTAAAAAATGGTTTTTATTTTAAATCTGCTTGCATAAAAATTCATTAGTGTTTTTTTTTTAGAATTGTTGACTTTGGATGTGAGGAGGGTCTTGGGTCTAGATCAAATTCTAGGTCATCATTTAACAATGTAAAATACAAGTCTTGAAATAAGACTGGGTCTTATAAAGGGTGATTTTTTAAGCGTTCTGTTTTTGCAAATTTAAAAAAGCATGCAAAAAGTTTGCAAAATTAAATTAAGGGGGGACATGACACTGGCCGTTTTTTAAATCGACTTTTTTATAATTTTGTATTTTAGTAAATATTCTTAAGATTCTAAGATTTCATGGAAAAATTCCTACGGGTTCAAAAGTTACAGCCGGATTAGTGAGACCGCATTTTTCTTTTTCAACTTTTTTTTTCTTTGTTCACAAACTTTGAACGCGTTTATCTCGAAACCATGTTTTTCGTACAGGTTGCGGTACTAGCGGATTCATTTTTGACATTTTTTTTGTTTTTTAAACTTGATTCGCTATCGTATGACACGAGTTTTTTTTAATTTTTTTTTCGATTTTTTATGAATTTTTAAAGTCAATATTTTTTTGAAAAAAAACACACTTTCTAATTTGGAACATCGCAAAAAATTGAAAAAAATTTTAAAAAAAGCTCCTGTCATATGATAACCAATTTTGTTAAGATTTAAAAAAGTAATTTTTTTCCAGATCGAACAGTTTTTGCGACACCTAGCGCCCCAACCACGTGGCCCCCTTTTTGTCTTTCGCCAGTTTGCAGCTCTATAAAACCATGTTGGAGTGACAAACACATTTTTTTTTTAATTTTTTTTCTTGTAATTTGCTCAATTCTCTACAATAATTGGAAAAATGTTTGTTTTTGACTGTTATGAATTTTTAAAAAATGTCTGTTTTTTCTGCCGCGAATGTTATATCCCACATTAAATATTTATGTTGTGCTTTACATCAATGCCTGCCATTTACTTTTTAAAGATTATTTCATTTAAATGTGTTTCGGGCTTACGCCTGAGGTGATCCTTCCGTAAGCTTCAATTTTGACATACTTTTTCCAGCATTTTGGCCGGTATTTCACCACAGGCAACTATAATGTTGTCTTCCAGGGCTGCAATTATGTCTGGCTTGCCTCTTTACAAGAGAGACTTCACGTAGCCTCACAAAATCTAGTCTAGAAATGAGAAATAGCAAAAAACCACCCTTTATATGAACATGAGATGTATGCATTTTTGTCACTTATCTCATGAACTGTTTTTGTTCTTCTCGTATTTGTACATGCATTTTGAATTGTGAATGAATATGAAGCACAAATGTTATGAATGATACAGGTTATCCCTTTTTTCAGGTCATTTTCGAAATTTTTTAATTGGTTTATATTCACCTGTGCACACATTTTATCCTTTTTAAACACTATTTTTATGAAATATTCATGTTCTCGTGTTATTTTCTTTTGTGTATTTTATGCAAAGATATCATGAATAGTTCATGTGACTCATATAATTGGTAACTGTACCTAAATTCATGATTGCGATTCATGAAGATTTTGTAAAAATTCATAACTATTGTGTATTTTTTTGGTGTAATGTAGTTAACTGATTTATTATCCGTGATTTGTTTTAGTAATGAACTCCCTTGTGTTGTTGTTTATGACTCTTTCAAAATAACGCTTTATAAGTACAGTTTCACATGGGTTAACTTCTTTCAAATTAAAGTAGAAGGTTTTTATAGTCTTGAGAAAAAGCAAAGTATACACTGATTTATATATAAAATGTATGTCAGTTTGAAAAGCTTACCTACATAAGTCGGTGATAAAAATCTGGTATGTATTTTGTATTTACCTGTAATGAAAGAAGAAAATATATATTTAATGCTCATTTTTTTGGAGAATATGTACTTAAATAAGAATTTTTTATAGCACCTTTTTTCAATTCATGGTTTCAGATTTTCAAAATTCAAAATATTTGAAAACTAAAATAAAAAATCCTGGGTATAGACCTGGTTGCTCTTTAAAATTTAGTTTAAACTGAAGCTACGTTCAAAAAGTTTGTTAACGTGCTTAGCTTTTGTCGTGTAAATTTCAAATTTTTTAAGATCTGAAAAGAGGTCATAGGTCAAAAAATCATTGAACAATTTTTTTAAGCACTTAAAGTGCGCTTAGAATATTTTTCTCCAATACAAGCATAATATCTGGAAACTATAAAAGAATATCCTGACACAGGATTTCGTTTTAATCAATAAAACATGTTGTTTGTTCTCAATACGTTTGTAATACGATTTAATTTAAAACCAAGAAAAATTTTGAAAAACTCCATTTAAATAGTCTTTTAATTTAGGAAACCCGATATTGCAAAAATTATGTATTTTGAATTGAATTTACTGAATTATAGTTCAAATTTAAATTTTTTTAGATCAGTTTAGAAAACTGGGCTAGAGAAAAGTTGGATTAAGGTTAAAAAATTGAAAGTATAGGTCTTAGTATATATAGGTCTTGGCTCAAGACGCTTTTTTTTAAAATTTGGTGTGAAATTTTAAAGAAAGTTTCGGGAACAACTCAATATTTAAAAATATTGTATTTAAGCTAGTGCCCAGCAAAATTTTTGATACAAACTGGACATGCATTCTTAGATAAACTGCTTTCTAAAAATCTAATTGTGCTTCTTTTCAGCCTTATCGAAAAGTGCTTTCAGGAAACATTCTCATAAACTTCTAAAATACTATTGGAATGGAAAGCTAATCATTAAATATTTTCTTAGCACTATTTTTTTTTCTGAACCATGGAATGTCTTCTTAAAGTTTTTCTAGAAAATACCTACTAGAATAGTTTCATTGAAGACATTAAAGAAAACTTCCATTGAAAAATTCTAAAAGCACTTCGAGAGAAGACTACAGAAAGCATTCCTCTCAATGACATGCGTGTGTTAAAAAAAATGCCTTCTGGGTATGAAAGTAGAAGGGATGGAACTAACAACTTTTCCATCCACTTTACCTTATTTTGAAAGCACTTTTTTTCCTGTGTCCAATAAAAGCCAATAAAAGTTTCTAACAGCAATTCATATCAAATTCGTTGTCAAAAGTTTATAATTAAGCCTAGAAGTTCTTGATCAGTACTCATTTGTAAATAGTTTTATTTGCAATAATTTCAAATCTAAGACAAAACTTTAGATGTTTTAAATGGAGGTTTCTGGGTTAGACCTCAATAATTTCATATATTTTTTGATAAGACAAATTTTGATTTAGAACTTTAAGTTCGAGGTGAAAATCGGAGCACTTTTTGTGAAGTTTGTGGATCTAGACCAAGAATTTACATAAAACGTTGCCTATTATTGAATTGTATTAAGCTTGACTCGGTAACTTAAGCTTGAATCAGTGCTTAAAATAAAGACAAAATCAAAAATTGAAAGCGATAATTAAAAAACCCAGTCTTAGTTACAGTTTCAAACTTAATGAAAGTTTGTAGTAGCTCTTATGACAACTCCAACTGAACTAAAATAACTGACTACGTTTTTATAATTCTAAAAAACAAATAAGGTTTCATTAAAGCTCGAGGTCTACTTGTTTCAAGAGCAACAATTCAAAAAATTCTTAACAAAGAATCACCAGTAATTATCGATGGCTTTCCGTCATTTTGGCAGTCCACAAATTTTCGAAGCTATTTTTACGCTATAACTTTTTGGGCTTATATTATGGAGAACATTTATATTTCAAGACGCTTCAAAATTGATTTTTTTCCAATAAAACGCTATAATTGCCCCAATGTGCGTCGTACAAACTTCTCCCGCTTCTTCTACTGCTACTTCTGCCTTAAGCCTTACCTAAACAAACAAGGTACAGTTAAGAGAAAAAAAAGTCAGCAGCTGCAGTAGCAAGCAAGTCAAATTAATTACCTTAAACTTTGGCGCTTAACTTGATGTATAACGTTAATAAGTACAAATTTATCAACAGATTATATAAATAGTGTGAGTCGTGTGGAAAGAGTAGGTTGGCTAAATAGCACCCAGTGGGTTGTTTTCTTTGGCGGGGGTTGTGAGTCAAATCGGGTGGTTGCAGGCAACCACAAGCTGCTCAGAGCTTCATTACACGCAGCAATTAACTATGACAATAACTCAAACCTTAGTTGTGATGTGAGAGAGACATGCACGGAATATTCAACTATATGCTTGCTGTCTAAGGTTTTTAGATACTAATAGAGAGCACTAACGTTATGTTGTGCGCCTCTAGTTAGTGTGTTTATTAAAGCTAAAGAGCATTAACTAAAAATGAAGGCTAATGCCTGTCTAATAAAAACTAGTAAGGTATATCTTCGACTTGGCCGAAGTTAAAATACCCCCACGGCCGATTCTTATGGGTAGAAGAATCTTAAATTGGAGAGCTTTTTGTAAGAGATTTTGAAAGATTTTATTATTTTTATGTGTCTAAAATACATACATATCAAATTGTTTTCTTGCAGCTTAAATATAAGCCTTTTTATAAAGTTTTAAATTTTGAGGTTGTATGGGAGGTGGGCGTCTTAGATTGTGTATGACGCCCATTTTTCTAACATACCTCAGTTTTTACATAGAATACACAAATACCGAGTTTCTGTCTTGTAACTTTAATATTAGCCTCTTTATAGATTTTTAAATTTTGGGGTTGTATGGGAGGTGGGCGTGTTAATGGGTGGATGACGACCAATTTTATAACACACCTCAGTTTTGACATTAAATACACAAATACCGAGTTTCCATCTTGTAACTTTAATATTAGCCTCTTTATAGATTTTTCAATTTTGGGGTTGTATGGGAGGTGGGCGTGTTAATAGGTGGATGACGCTCAGTTTTCTAACACACCTTAGTTTTGACATTGAATACACAAATACCGAGTTTCCGTCTTTTAACTTTAATATTAGCCTCTTTATAGATTTTTCAATTTTGGGGTTGTATGGGAAGTGGGCGTGTTAGTAGGTGGATGACGCCCATTTTTCTAACACATCTCAGTTTTGACATAGAACACACATGTGCCAAATTTCAGTATTGTAGCTTTAATATTAGCTTCTTTGTAGAGTTTTCAATTTTGGGGTTGTATGGGAGGTAGGCGTGGTTTTCATCCGATTTAGCCCATTCTCGAACTTGACCTTAGTTTTTTTAAAAAAAGCTTAAATATCGAATTTCATTATGATAGCTTCAAAATTACGGCTGTAATCGTGTCGACAGACAGACGGACAGACGGACAGACGGACAGACGGACAGACGGACAGACGGACAGACGGACAGACGGACAGACAGACGGACATGGCTAAATCAACTCAGGTGGTGATGCTGAGCAAGAATATATATACTTTTCCATACCTACCACGCCTCCTTCTGGGTGTTACACACATCGTGACAAAATTAATATACCCCTTACGCAGTACGCGTGGGGGTATAAAAATAAAAAAAAAACACAAAAAGAAGCTGTCAGCTGTTTGGTCGGATGGTGGTACCAAGAAAAAAGTCAAAATAATCATGATTTATTTGGCATAAAATAAAAAGCAAGAATAAAACAAGAGCATGAGTAATGATGGTACACTCAGAAAAACTTCACACACAAGTCAAGTTAACAAAAGTCAAAATCAGCAGCTATAGTTATGTGAAAAGGCAATGGATGTTTTAAAGTGGGAGTTCCAGAAACTGTATCTATATGAGACGCCATGCCAAAATTTTAATAATGTTGTGTTTTTAAAAAACTATGATTTGTATAGGACTAGCGTTAAAGGTATGCTAATTTTGTGGATATTATCTAAAAATATTTAATCAAAAAGCTCCTTAACTTTTTTGCTTTAATTACAAAGTGATAACATTTAGCTATAAACATGATAGATTTTAAAAAATTTATAAAAACTTGAAGTCTTTTCTTTTATTTCTCAACTTCAGAATTGAACTACGACTTGAGATTATAGAAAAAGTTAAGGCTGTTTGGAAACACCAAATAACGTCTTATGACTCGCAATGCTCACTGTCACTAAATTTTTGCCAGCTGCGTTCGCATGACGTCACTTTTTATATTCAGTCCATAGTTGCAAGCCATATAAAAGAACCGAACAGACAACTTTTGCCAAGAGGAGTCCCCTACTGCTCCTTATTCTTCCGATGTTTGGCAATCTGGATAGTGAACTGTATATTTATGATGTCTTCTTGCAGGCATATTCCGTGTGTGTCCGAAAGTTAAGTCTGACGTCAATCATAAGACCATATTGAATGGCTACCTTCGTTAATATTTCATGGTCACCAACTTTGAATTTAGCCATCTCTCTAACTTTCGGCTCCTCATAAGGACAGCTTTTGTCTTGTGCTCGGCCAGAGAAAGATCAAAAGATTTGATCCAACAATTAATTAGAGTATACTCTTAAAAGCATTATGTAGTCAATAGAGATTTCAACATGTACTCAATACATAAAAAATTTAAAATTTTTGTGTGCAGAAAACTATGCGATGAGTACATAAATTTATGTATTGAGTCCATAGGTTTTTCCCTCTGTGTAATGCTTTTGATGGCTTTCACTTCCACCTCATCTAATCTCGCGATCGACTACCTTTGCTTTTAGAGGAATTTATCTCCTCAGGAATATTCCAAAGTATTGCTCAATTCTAAATACGGAGTCCTGCGGAGCACCTGCTGTTATTTTATACTTCTTACTTCCTTCTTCGCTATTATACTCGAGTATTCTTTACTCTAAGTAACTCGAAATAATTTTTTTTTAAAAAAAGCCGGGAACCTTGAATATTTCGAGTCCATTAAATTTACCGCTGCAGTTTAAAAGCGTTTATCACGTCTAGCGTTACAACTAGGCAGACATTTTTTTAATCTTCATTCTATTATTTTTCTTTATATGACTTGATTGGCCAAGGATACTACTTTATTAATGGCATCTATGTGTTGAGTGTGCGTTGTGAAACCCGTATTTTTGTTCCGATAAGCCGTTATAACTGTTTGTGAATGGAAGGAGTTTTTTTTGATCACGCTCTGTAGCAGTTTTCTTATCTAGCAGGGATATTGGGCGATATGATGAATGTTCACGTGTTTTTTTTTTCAATTCTGGCAGAAGAACCAGGTTTTGTCTCTTCGATCTGCTGGGGAAAACTTCTTCATTTAACCCTCTCAGGAAAAAATTCACTTCCCGTTGTAGAAAAAATCGGCATGTTGATTTTCGGAACTAGGCCCCTCTAAATAGTACAAAAAAATTTTTCTTAATATTAACCTGGCCAAGTTTACTCCTAGGCGTACTTTCGTGGAACTTTTATTGCAGAAAATATCTCGATATCGATATCAAACGATTTTTTTACAAACTTTTTTATTATTGGGTGTTTATATTTTGAGAGCTATGCTTTCCGAAGACGAATAAAAAACACGACGTTGCCCAACACAGTTTTAATGTTTATGCTTGGATCACGCCAACGTTTGCGCCAAAAGATAGAGGAAGAAACTACGAAAATAAGAGCATTAAAACTATGGCGTTGCCATATAAATCAAAGATAAGAAGAATGTCATGCCAAATATCAGATACACATGTGTGTACGAAAATACGGAAAGGGTTAAGCAGCAGTGAAGGATGTTGACGAAAAAGGTGTCCGAGTTTCATTTGACAGGCACTTTCAATGCTTTGATTGAGATTCCATTCGATCCGGATGCTATGTTCTTTCTTTTCTTCTTTAAATATACGATGACTTCCTCTTTTGTGACATTGTGTATCGACGTTGGCTCCAGTTGTTCCTATGGTTCCCTGATGACGGCTTGGTGCTTTGGAAACAGTGTTGACTGAATAACATAGTTCTAGAGTCATGTTTCCCGATGAATTTTAAATAAATTAAATGGGAGCGGTGGCGCCAGAGTGAGAAAAACAGTAGTGCAGTATTCTCCGTATATTATGGTATGGGGGGAGGGGTAAGCCCTGCATAGTTTTTTTGCTATAATTTTACAAATAATCTGTACAAATAAAAAAAAAATATAATAAGGAATTGAGAATAAATTCATTGCAATGACTTTCATTTAGTCCTGACCTTAACGAAATTGAAAAGTTTGTTCAATAATGAATAGGAAAAATCGAGAGAAGGAGCCTCAAACCATTGTAGATCTTAAGAAAATCTTCGAAATTATCTGGTTTAGCTTAGGTTAAGCCGGTTGTCTATCTTTGGAATCTAAGATAGACTATACAGTCCTTACTGTTGCCAGTTGTTGAAAGTCTTTAAGAAATCAATCAAAATCTTTAAGGATTTACGTGGAATTCGCACATCTAAGGAATTAGTCTAGAGCAATTTTAGATACAGTTTTAAGTAACGATAACGTCGGTGCGCCTAAGTGTTAAAGTGAAGATCTAAATAATGTGGAATATGTGTAAATAAGGCACTCCAGCGTTTCTAAGGCACCTGGTTCCTTGCATTACTTGTAGTTGTCATCTATGGGAGCACCCAGCTTTTTGCGTAGGCCACCACCATGCAGTGATAGGTGAGAATACTCACTTTCCTGGGTATCCTCATGGATGTTCTTCTATTCATTCTGGGACGTGCTGGGATGAACAAATTCGGTTTTGCACATGATATATAAGACATGATTCTCGAGATTATGCTTGTTACCGTATCTGTTCATATATAAGTCACTTCTTGATTGGCTCTAGTTTCGATGTTTTTGTACAATTCCTGTAGTGGAATAGTTACGTGTTCTATGAGCTCTGATCCTAGTCTGGTAACTTGTTTTGCTGGTCTGTCTGCAATCTCGTTTTCGCCAATGCACGGTTAGTTTAAAATCCAGTAGGTGCGCACTCTCTTTGAATTTCTTAATGCCTCTACTGCATTTTTGGTTGTTAAAACATTTATGGACTTGACAATCGATGGATTTGATGAGAAGGTGATGAGTATTTGTGCTAAGAGCTATTTCTGTGGCTTCTTGATGACCAAAACCTCCGCATGGAAAACGCTGTAGTGGTCCGGTAGTTTGCATGGCTTTTTTCAGGCTCGGCGCAATACACTACCGCTCACACTCCCGTACTCATTTTTACGTATCTGTAAACATGTTGTCCGCCCGCTGTGCACTATACTTGCTCACCAATCAGTTGGATCTAGGAGTGTTAGTATTTTGGTTCGAGAGTTATACGGAGGATCATGTAGGCTGTGCTACTAATTAAATCTTGTCAATTCTAGAGTATCCAAAACTCGCATTGCGGTTGTTGGTAGATGCCGTAACCTATGAGGTATTGCGTGTATTTTTAGAGGTTTCAAACATAGAATGCTTTCAAGAGCTTTCGCTGAAGTTAACTTCAGCGCAACCGTTATGCATTGCGGAGTTTGCTGCTGAGTTTTTCCAAGCGTTTAAGATAAATTGACTTATCCTCTACCGGCAATAACACGAGGGATCCATAGAGTAGTATTCGACGAATTTTCGTCGCGTAGATCCATTGCATTAGAGAGGGTGAAAGGCCCCAAGTGTTGCCCAGTATCTTTTCTGTAGCGCATTGATAGGTTTCCTCACCATTTCATCTACGGGTTTTCCAATAAGAGGTATTATTTTGAATAGTCCGCTATTTCTGTAGTTGTCACTTTTGAAGCTGCTATTTTTTAACATTTGACAAGTAGATACTACCATTACTAAAAATGGAACGATACACGCTTCAACAGACGCATTGAAATTATAAAAATTCACTACAAAAAAGGTGAACATTTTGCAGTCACAGTTTGCAAAACTAAAGCATTTTTTGACATCGTGAAGCACCTTGTCGGACCGCAAAATAGAAATTGGTGGACAAATTCGAACTGTTGGGACAAGTTAGTGAAGTGATGCGAATAAAAACCGTGCACGTCGCTCAAGAACAACTGAGAGTATTGCTGCTGTAGCCCAAAGTGTTGAAGAAAACCCAGGTTTGTCCATTCCTCATCGTTCTTTGGAATTGGGCATTCCACATACGTCATTACACCGTATTTGGCATAAAGACTTGGGTCTTAAGGCTTTATAAAGTTCAGTTAACACAAGAACTCAAGCCGGCCAATCTTCAACAACGTCGTATCTTTGCTGATTGGATCCTTGAAATGCATGAAAAATATCCGGAATTCCATTGAAAAATCATCTTGACTGATGAGGCCCATTTCCACCTCGGTGGCTACGTCAACAAGCAAAATTGTTGCATCTGGGGCTCGAAAATCGAAGAGTTATTGTTGAGAAGAATGTCCATCTGCAACGTTTGACTGTTTGGTACGGTTTATGGTTCGGCGGGGTCAGTGGACCTTACTTTTTCGAAAATGAGGTTGGATCAACAGTTTCGGTGAATGAATTGCGCTATGGAGAGATGATAAATGATTTTTCTATGGCCGGAATTGGCTAGTAATGATCTGGACAACGTTTACTTTCAACAAGATGGCGCTACGTGCCACACCATCAACGAAACCATTGATATTTTACGGGAAAAGTTTCCGGACAGTGTTATCTCTCGAAGAGTTGTTCACAATTGGCCACCGAACTCTTGTGATTTAACACATTGCAACTTATTTTTTTGGGGACACGTTAAAGATAAGGTCTGCGCCAACAGCCCAGCGTCGTTTCAAGACCTTACAGATGGAATTCGTGAGTCTATCGAGGACATAGGACAGCCATTGTGCGATTTTGTTATGGAAAATTTCATGAAAAGGATATGGTTCTGTAAGCGTGGTCGTCGTGGCCATTTGGCTGATGTTGTTTTTCATTATTAACGGCACACCTTCCTCTTTATTATGAAATAAACATCTGATCATTTATCTCAGAAATGACATTTTTCTATCAATATCAAAATAACACCTCTTATTGGAAAACCCTTTATATTGAAACTCTACGCCATTTTGCTGATTAGTACAACTAATTGATATTTCGTGTGTTTTTTCGGGATGAGTTCAGTGTTTTTCATTTTTGGTGGTATCCGCGGTGGTATCCACGGTGGTATTTTGAATTTGTTCTTAAAAAAGATCAGGTCGTTTTCTCGGCGTTTATATAAAGGCCATCTAATGTCGGAACTAATTTTTCAACTTTAATTATGCTCTTTTCGTCGAAATAAGCTGTTATCTTCGGAGCTCTGCCTTTAAAGTTTTTGATTAGTTCTTTGACAACAAGATCATATTGTAGGGGTGAGAGAACACCTCCTTGAGTTGTTATTCTACTTACTTCTCTTACCATGGTTGTAGAGCTCCACTCGGCTTGGACCTTTCTACAATTTATGAGACAGTCTATCCTGAAGTCGATTGCTGGTGGTTTATCTATCGCACATAATCTGTTAAGGATAGCTGAAGTTGATACACTGTTGAATGCACCTAAGATGTCTAGAAAAAAAAGTGCGATTTCTTTATGCTGGAGCGATTTCTGTACATGTAATATTAGGGATGTAATAATATGTAATACCTAGATTTAAGTTACAGACCACTTTAACAGTGAAATACCTCTTTTTAATTGTTGATGATGCTGTAACGTTACGTTTTTGTGTCTAAATTCCGTCATTATTGCATTGCTTTTTTAAAATTTTCTAAGAAACTCATCCGTTTTTGAGTTTTCAAACAATCTACAAACATTTGAAACCTCTACAATCCATTGACTGCTAATTTTTTTAACCAGTCTCATTTGCTGAGTGTAGCTCACTTCGTCTTTGAAATTGAAAGCTTAAACTATCCGACAACTCAATTATTAAACATACATTCAAAATAGCTCAAAACCAAACTGCTTGCTCATGCCTTGTGGCCATATTTTCCATAGCATCCGTGACTGATTTCATCTACCCTTCTGACAATACTTGTTTATTGCCAAAAATATATGTAAGTATATCGGCAATAAGCTCGTAAGAAAACTATCAGCTTGTATAGCTAGTTAATATATTGAAAAGAAACAAATTTGTGCTGAGCAGTCAAGCAAACTACAAGCTGTCTAAATTCCGCCACAAACATTGTTACTTTCATACTCATATATTGCCAAATAAGACACTGAAGCAAACAAAACTGCTAGCTGTAGGTTTGATTTTCTTCCTGACTCTTCTATACGATATAAAAATTAATACAGATTTATATATAGCAGAACAGTAGTTTTGTTTTCTATGAGTTTTTCGTTGTTTTGATGCCACTGTGCAGCCAACAGCCAGCCATCAAGTAAATTTTTGTGCGCCCTTCTCCAGCATTTCTGCCGCTTCCTGCATTTGATGATTAATTGCAGTTAACATGATAAATGAATGTGAAGTGTATGAAGAAGCATGCCGTACATTTGCTATTTTATATTTTGTATAACGTATTCTTGGGTCACGTTATGGGCAAAAATTCTACCACTCTGCTACTGGCTGCATATTGTCGTAATTCGGTTGTTCTGTGTATATTTTTTTTTCTTCTTCTTTTTAGTGGTTGTTGTTATAGTTGTTTGTGTAATGGAAATACGAGTTCTAGTTCCTTTTTTTTTTGTTTTTTTTTTTGTGCCCTTGCCTTGGTACGTGCCACTTGTGCGTTCACTGGTTTTTAGCACCCAATTTTGTCATGTCTTCTTTAGGTTTATCTTATTATGGTACTTTAACTGAGGGTTGGTTGGTTGGTCGGTTGGTTTCCCTTAAATTGTGACAGTGTTGTTTTTCTTATAGTTTTGTTATTGTCATTGTCATCGATTCTAGCAGAACTCATTTATATATACATATACTATAGCAATTTTATGAGACATTGTTTTGGGTTTGTGTTTTTTTGTTTTTTTTTTTTTTTGTTGCATCTCGTTTCTTTAAAGTGGTGTTTTTTTTTTTTTTTTTGGATGTAATGTTTTTAACAGTTTTTATTTTGAGTTGGAAAAATTTTATTCATAGCCGTTATGGTTGTGTTAAGTGTAATTTTCAGCTCCGTACAGCGTTATGTTAAAATTTTCATGTTTGTTCATGTATAAATGTTCAAGAGATATTCTTGCCTTTAAGATAAAGACCATTTAATTCTTTATTGTCTTTTAAATTTTAAACGAATTTGATTTATATTTTTTTTTTTGCTATTTTTGAGAATCGAAAATTAATGCAAAACAGGTCATGCATGATTTCAATAATTTCTGAATAATTTTTTTAAATAATGTGAAAGTCTTATCATATTCAAGATTACACTATCTTAATAACTTAAGTATGTCCAAAAACAAAAGTATTGTTCTCTGGCTATAACTGTTAATAATTGGAAATTTTCATAACTGTAAAATTAGTATTAATTATTGCCTTTATTTTCAAACTGAATGCAACATGATGCTCACGTAAATGAATGCGTTTTTTTCCCGTTTAGTTTTGATTTTATGCGAATAAGCAAAACATTTTTATTCCATAGAATTGCTGACATACTTTCTCAAGTTCACGTTATAAATTGATTAGTTTCTACTATATAAATACAGTTTCGAATAGCAAAGAAATTCCAATGAAATAGAACGCCATCGATTATGAAAAAAATTAAATCAATTGATATACATATGAATTGGTTTCTTAAAAACTAAAACCAAAGTATTCATAATTATTTTTCTTGTTTTTGCTAATCATACGGTTTTATACCGAAAAAAATAAAGCTTGCTAAGTACATGCGCTGTATTGTTTATTCCTCACATACTGCGTATTTATTTATTTTTTTTTTTTTTTAATTTCTTCTGTGTTGCATTACTCACTGCTTCAGCTACTACTTATGTACTTTAAACAACTGCTACTTTAATCAAGATATTCAAGGTTTCAAGAATGCTGTTGTTGTCGTTATTGTTGCTGTTGTTGGTTGTTGTTGTAGTGTTGTTCTTGTATATCTTCTGTATTGCTGCACTCGTTCAATATGTTTCGCTTCTTTGCCTTCGAGAAAATATCAACATCAACATCAGTGAAATGTCGTAATTAATCAGCAAAACGGATGTTTTTCTTTTATTTCCTTTAACTTCCGTTATTTTTATATATGTTATTTTTTGTTTTTTCTATCTTTTTGTTTGTTTATTATTATTGTTGTTGTTGTTGTTTTAATAACGCTACCAGCTCCTTGTTATAAATTTTGCTTATGTTGTAACATATTTGAGATCTATTTATAAATTGTTGTGTTTGTGTTATATTTTGTTTTTTTTTTTTTTGTACTCTTGAATTTTACTGTAATTTTCCACATTGTCCTTAAGTGTTGATTTTATTTTTAACTTTGACTTGTTTATATCAGAGTATTGTTG
This sequence comes from Tetanocera ferruginea, assembly GCA_958299015.1. NCBI lineage: Eukaryota > Metazoa > Arthropoda > Insecta > Diptera > Sciomyzidae > Tetanocera > Tetanocera ferruginea. The sequence goes on along the minus strand of OY282640.1, from coordinate 35,022,452 downwards.
ATATAATGTCTCAATGTTTGTGTTATTCTTGATATTTCATTTAACTTTGACTTATATTTTTCATGCATCTACAAACATAGCTAAAGAGCGTGTTCAAAATAATATTATATACTAGACTACTGGCCCGTAACCAAACTGGTATGTTTTGGGGCTCAAATCCACTCTTATAGGTACCGTAGACAAGAACTTACTTCAACTCAAACATATAAAAGCAAATGTTGATATTTTTCAAAAAAAAAAAAAAAAAAAATTATATAAAGATGAAACATAAGAACTTTTTAAGTGGAAAATAAAAAAAAAAATTTTAATTTTCAAAAATTCTATAGAAAGTTTTAATCAGTAAGAAATTTCCTAATAAGAAAGGTTGGACATTAGGTTGGGTCGATTTGTATGGAGGCAAAAAATCTGATGTTGCCTGGGCGATTTTCGGTTCGGGCATGAAAAGTTATTAAACAAAACACAAAAAAAAGGCGACTGGGGGTACACTTTACCCTATCGCCCCCTCAGTTTTGTGAATTTTTTCAATAGGAATTTTTTTCAAAATTATTTTTTTAAGAAACGTCCACAGCTAGAGAAAAACTAACGTCAGATATGAAATCCTCACACCCGATTCAACCAAACAACGGTCTAACATTTATACGTTGTCATACAAAAATTTACCGTAACAAATTCCTAAAGAAAATATTTCAGTAAATTCAAATTATATTCTTATCGTTGGTGCGTATGTAATTGTGACCATCACGGCTGAACCACTTTTTTAAATACTCAAGTCAAGTAAGAATGTCACCGGTAAATTAGTTTCGGACACATTCCAGGTATTTTTTAAAACCTGGATGCAGAAGTGGCGGCCGTGGCCATGCGCGCTAAGTATGTGGTGAGCCAACGAAACTCGGCAAAACCGGTTTCGAGTTACCATCTGACACAGAAAGATTTTCAATAGAATATATTTTTCTGATCGGCCGTCACTTCTTTGCAGACAATGACAAACCTCAGAGAGTAGTCATTAGACTGGTCCAAAGTCAAACATATTGTTTTCTTAAGAGCGTGTCAACTTTCTAAAAGTTCAACTTTAAATGAACACAGAAAAACCTTCTGACCAAAAAAAAATTTGATCCACTAACTTTAGCAGAAATCGCAAATTTTGAAAATATACAATACCTGAACCACTTTATAAAATATAGTTTCAAAACCAAAACAAATATTAAATTTATTTAATTTTTTTTTTAATATATTTTTGAAAAACCGTTCTGATTATTTTTGGTGAAATGTTGATTCTCAAATTTTTTTGCCCAACAATACAAAACTTCAAACATAATATCGGTGTAGTAAAATAAGAAAATAAAACTTGTTGATAAAAAATTAAAAAACATTTTCTTTTTTATAAATTTCAGGATCAAAATTTCACCAAAAATAATCAGAATAATTTGTTAAAAATAAAAAAAAAAAATAAAAAATTAAAATAAGTCCAAAATATAACTTAAAATATGCCATTAAAATAAATGTAATATTTTTTTTGGTTTGGAACAGTGATGATATCGGATGATTTTCGAGAGTACTTTTTTACAAAGGCAAATAGTACTTTTTTATTGTTAAGGGTACTTTTTATTAAGTAATGATATGTGAATAAATATATACATTAAAACTAGTGTCCGACCGAATGTGAATTTTTGCCGAAGCCGAAGCCGATTCTTCGGCAAAATGTAAATAATCGGCCGAATACCGAAGCCGAAGCCGAATAACAAGCAAATGTTTTGAAGTGAAAAAAATTATAACAATTTATTCTTTGCTTTTGTTATATATTCATTTACAATTTCAGTGCAAAAAAACGTAATGAAATCATTAAATTCGAATTAAATGTAAGAGTTTTTCTACAAAATTCGGATGTTTCTGTAATTCATTTATTGACGTCAGGATAACGTAAAAAAAAAATGTTATCAATTTTCGACCCAGTTGAGAAAAGGGTCATTCCGCCGAGATTGATTACAAAATAGCAAATTCGGTCGATCAACCAATTTAAAAAACTTTTTTTTAACCATTAATTTCGTTTTGTTTCGGCACCTTAGAACTTCTTTTAAAAAATGTTTTTGTTGTATTTAAAAAATGGCGACCATGCTTATCATGCAAACACGAGCGATTTTCGTATTTTATAGAGTTTGCGGTAATGATTATATCTCAGCTCCTATTAAATATACAGTAATAAATTTATAAATATAATATTAATTATACCTTAGGCTATTTTCTTGCATATCAGAAAAATTAATTGGGATGTTACTTAATTTAAAGTAACTAGATCATAAACTTTTTGGGTTACATCGCTTTGAAAAATAAGAAATCTCAAATTTGCCCAAACTTTGGGGTCAAATATCTCCAACGGGCACGAGTGAAAAAAATTTGAAAATAATGTTAAATAGACAACGTGATAAGAGGATTCTGATGATATAAAAACTAAAGTGATTTTTATGATTCATTAGAAAGATAGCATTTTAAAATTTGTGCATTTTATTACATGATGTATTAAGGTGGGTCACCCCATATGGGTAAAAAAAGTTTGCATTTACCGCCCCTAATATGAAAGCTTATGTTGAGAGGATTTCAAAACAATACAGATTTTTTTTTGTGAACCCGAAATCTGCCCCAAATGGTCTTTTTTGTATAACTTCAGCAGTTTTAACCCGATCGTGAAAAGAAGTATATCTTTGGTTAGGTCTCAATTAGTACACAAGCACCCCCAAAACTTTTAATTTTTTTTTTAATATAACAAAACTTCATAAAAAAGTATTAAACTTTTGTGAAGAAACTATTAAATTTCATTCCTAGGAAAAAAAGTTACAGCGAATCAGAATTTTAGTGAAGTTCGTTTACGCTTTTGGACGTAAGCCTTCGGTTCATCTTCGTTTGGGTTCGTTTTACATACCAAATTTCTTTACATTTGGGCCAGGCGTTATTAAGCCATATTTATTTTATTACTTTAAGAGCTCTCTATCGAAAGTTTTTATAACTCCTAAAAGTCTATCTTGTATTACTAGGTCAGAAGAATCTTCGTACAATTTTACCAACAACTCATGAAAGAACAGAAAAGGAGAGAAAAACAAAACGAACAATGAAAAATGTTCCAAATGTGGAATAATGAACGGAGGTCGCTGAATAATTCAAAAAAATTCTAAAAACTTATAAAAAAAACTGTTTAGCAAAGCAAAAACATTCGGCAAAAATAATGCCGAAGGTCCAAATATCGGCCGATTATGCCGATTATGCCGATTACCGAAGCCGAAGCCGAATAATCGGTCGGACACTAATTAAAACCAATACTTTTTTTAATTTTATTATATTTATCACCTAAAGGAACAATAAGTTATCAGGCTTTCTTTCAAAACCCGTTATATATGTATGTTGGGTGCCTCAACTTCTATGGGGAAAAAAAAAAAGTTTTCATTGTCACCAACTTAAAATAAACCTTGATTCATTCTAAAACGAATGCACAACATTTTTTTGTTTGCTGTCACAATAGCCGCCAGTGAGCGGAACCATTTTGAAAAACATCCAAAAACCATGTTTTTCGTTAAAATATAAGCTGGTGTAGCATTTACAAATAAACAAATGGTTGGAAATAGTAGTACTGAAGAAGATCTTACTATCTAATCAAAAAAATTGCAAATCTTTGCCGCCTGACCAAAGATATTGAGAATTTTAATGAAATGTTCGACTTTTTTTTTAAAAAAGTTCTTGTTCAAGAAACATTTCTAAAATCAACGGCAAATAATACGTGACTGACGTTTTTTGACGTGACTATTTTTTGAGAACTTTGGCAAGAAATTTTTGACTTAATTTTCAAAAATGATTTTTTTTAACTCTTGACAAAATTTCAAGTAAAATTCTTGAATATACCAGAGTACTTCTTTCGGCAAAAAGGTACTCGGGTACTTTTGTAGAGTCAATAGTACTCAAAAAAAGTACTATTCCACTCAAAATTTCATCCCTGGTTTGGCATCATATTTTGTAAGGTGGTTCAGGTCCTGTATACTTTAAAAATTACCTTATAGTGATTTCTGCAAAGATCAGGAGGTCAAATTTGTTTGGTCTGAAGGTATTTCTGTATTCATTAAGGGTTGAACTTTTAGAAAGTTGACGCGCACCAAAGTATTTTAACAGTTTTGCAAAATGAACCGATCTAGTAGTCATCCATGTAGAGCTTCTTGAGAACATGAAAATAAACCGTTCGGAGGCGGCTTAAAAAATGTTGATCCATTTCTCGACCAATTGTGTACAAAAATTTAAAAACAACACAATTGGTCATAAGAAGCTCGGTCAAAGTTCTTTCAAAGGCTGAAATGGCCAATTTTTTTTTCTTGTTTAGCAAAATATTCTTAAATATCATTTGAACACTTCTCTCAAAATTTGTGCTTTTTAGTTTCACAAATCAAAATAACAACGACAAAATTTTGCCCTCGCTATGGGGTGAGAAAAAATTTATTAAAATATTTTCGGAAATGATTTATTGCAAAAAAATGCTCAAAGCTTTAGTGCAAAGCTTTCATTTTAGTATTAATATAAAAATTCAATCAATCATCGAGGCCAGGCAGAAATTTATCATTTTAAGAGTTCTTTAATGAAATGTTTGCTTTTCAAAACATAGCGTGGGTTTATTAAAAAACAAACCACATGTTGTTTAAAGCACTATTTTTAGATAAAAAACACTAGAATAAATTGTTTGGCTTTTCGTAAGAAACAAAACGAAAGTATGCTGCCTTTAAATTTTTTTAACAAAATAGATCTCAAATCAGCGAAACGTTCTAAAACTTATGTTTGTACTTTATGGCCAGTGTTTATGCTCAAGAGTTGCTGTTAATAAACTTGAAAAACTTTAAAAACTAATGTTTGCCTCTATAAAACACATAAAAAGAAACAATAACGCACCTTTACCACAAACAAGACACAAGCCAAAATTTGCAAATTTTGACTTTTTAATGGAAAGTTTTTAAAATTTTTAAGAAATGGCCAAAGTTATCTTTTTCATTACAGTAAATAGTTATAAATCATCTGCATCGTCTCTATATAATGTTTTTCTGATATTCTTTCTTTTAAATATTAAAGAACTACTTTTACAGAGAGAAAAAAAAACACATCTATCTTTATGCGATCAAAGATTTGTTTATTTTCGGTTATAGCAATTTTTCTCTTTTTCAAATAAAATTTTCTTCAATTACAATAAATTTTCACATTTTCGAAGAAATATTTCTTCACTTGTGAGAAATGAAAATATTTCATGTCTCTACTAATAATAAGTATTTTTCTCGCTCAAAAAATTCTTATTTGTAGAGAAAAATTTTTTGGCAATGAAAAATATATCCTATATTTTGATAAAAAATTCATAATGTAGTATTGAAGTATTTTCTTAAATAAAAACAAATTTTTTTTTTCAAAAATAAAAAAGTCTTGTTCTATAAAAACGATGTATTTTTTGTACATATATTTCTCTTTTTCGTGGAAGCTTTAAACCATTTTTAAGGAATTTTTCGGATCACATTAAGAGAAAAGCAATCTCTATACCATTTTTCTCTAAATATGTTGCCTTTTTGTATCATACTGGGATACGCCTGGGAACGAAATTCGACCAATTAATTGATTGCCTATTTATAATTATATGCAAGATGGTTCAAATAAATTCTTAATTGATTGGAGATATAAAGCTTTTCAAAAACAGAAAAACAATATTTTAAAAAAATTTAATTTTGTCAAAGAAATCATAGGGATTTTTGATTTTTTTATGGCACAAACAGTTTATTAATTTAGTGTCGAGACAAAATAAATTCACCTAAAATCCGGTTGAGACTTTGAGAGAAAATCAAAAATGCAATTTTGAGTTTTTTTTTTTTTTACAACAAAAATCATTTTTAACTCATATTTTAAGATTAAATCAAATTTTGTGGTGCCTTTTTAAAAGGAATATTTTTAACATACACAAAAAAAAAACGCGGTATTATTTTCAATAGTTTTTTAAGTTAACTGATAAGACTTAAATACAAAAAAGAAATAAATGAAATCTATTCACAGATGGCGGAGATATTGGCTTCCCAATTTAGAACATTCAATTTGAGACAGTTTTTTTCGCTCTCTTGGCATTTGGTTGAAACACACGCTAAATAACTAACGATAATATTAAGAAAATTCATTAAAAATACTTTTGGTTAGAACTTTGCTGTAATTTTTATCACATTTGAAAAAAAATTGAACAAAATTTTAGAAAAAATTAGAAAAATTGTAAAACCGTCAAAATTCGATTAAGATATTGACAAGGAAATTCAAATTTTTGAATTCAAAACACATGTTTTTACAAATTTTACAATTGACGAATGCATAAAACTACTTTTTTTTAAGAAATTGTTACTTATAAAAAAAATTCAAATTCGACCAACTCAAGAACTCTTCCCCAACCAAATTTAATTTTAATCAAAGAGCATATTTTTTCTCAAAAATTTAATTTCTCTCTTAGAAGCTTGGGAACCATATATATTATTTCATATATATTGTTCCCAAGCTTCTGGGAACCATATATTATAATCATATATATTATTTATATATACATTCTGCACATCTGGGCAACATAACCTTTCGAATGATATAAGTTTAAATTATTTAAAGTTTTAATTAATACAAAAAAAGCGGACGACAAATTTTAATGTTCACGTATTAATATATAAGATTCCCAGAAATTTTTTCTGAGTGTAGCATACAAAAAATTTCTATTTTTTGCATTTTGGTAGTTTACAAAAAATATCAAAGTTTTGCATGAAATCTTTTGAAAATTAAAATAAATTTGTTGCTGTTATTGAATACTTAAACATTTTAGTCATGCTCTTTTGTAGTAAGAGTGCGTTTTATATTGAAAAAAAATTTGTATATTATGCTGTAGATATTTATAATAAATATTTTCAAGTGCTGGAAATCAAACTGAACAGATGCAAAATATACACAAAACAAAAAGAGAAGCTTTGTTTTTAAAAAATCTTTTAAAATTTTGTAGTCAAGCATACTGAAAATAATTTTCAAAAACGTTATTATATACAAGAACAAAAAAAAAACAAAAACACAACGTGCTTAGCTCTCAACACTTTGCGTATTTAATTAATATTTATATTTAAAGAATTTTTAATAATAATAAAAACAGCTGGAAAAATTTTTTTCAATACAAAAAACTGTTTAGCAACAAATCTATTGCGTTTGTTAGAATTTTTGGTAACGAAAATTTTGTGTTTAATCTACCGAGTGTTAGAGAGTGTTAGAGAAACTTTTGTCTATATGATTCAATAGCTTTCAGATGTAGCAAAATTTGATTTTGCTAGCTGGAGGAATTTAAGTTTGCACAAAAGCTTTCAAAGAAAATCACAAATACTTTGCTTGAAAAAATATGGCAAATAAACAAAGCATTTTTAGTTTTCTTCTCTTTATTTTTGAGATCAAGAAATTAAAAGCTTTTTTTCTTAAATGTTTTTTAATTTTTTAAAAAAAATTATGTTAGTATTGCTTAACTTCATGATTGCGAAAATAAAATTTAGAAATTCATAAATTGTTTTTTTTTAAATAAAAACATTTTTTTTAAAAATATGTT
>OY282640.1:34767346-35009846 GCA_958299015.1 Tetanocera ferruginea | reverse complement strand
TTTCTGCTCATTGATTAATTCGCATAAACGAATGATTTAAATAAATTCATGAGGCTCCGATATGAAAGCAATGTGCAGTTTGTATAAAACATAAACTTTATTACAAAGAGTTAAATTATCTTTGAACTGAATAAGAACAAGGCTAAGGCTTGCAATCACTCGAATTTCTTTTATAAGAAGCTGTGAATATCACTTTTTTATCTTAAAAATATTAAAGTAAAAATGTCATTCGTCATTCATTCAGTATCTGGCATATTTATATTTTAATTTTGAGTTATTTAAATTTTTATAAATTTTTATATAGATACTAACTGAACGTTATGACCAAAACCAACATATAAACTCTTTTATATTTTATAATTTATTTTCCTGACTTACCTGTTGCCATTGATCCTCGATCGAGGGCTGTGATGAAAAATATCCGGTGGTGCAGATGCGCTCCAGTTCGCTAAATATATTCCCACTTGGCAGTATGTCCATGTTGAGATCCATTTTAAACGTTTCCAGTAACTGTGATTTGATGTTTTTCTTGTTTTGAATTTTTTTTGTTTTTATATACTTTATTAGGTTTTTTGCTAAATTTTATTTAAAGAAAAACTTATTCTTCCTTGTTATTATATTTTCACTATTTTTGTTTTGTGTTATATATATATATGTATATATATATGTTTAATTGATTTGATTTCAAATTATTTTTGATTTACTTCTATTTAAATTTAACACTTTCCACTTTGATACTTTCTCTTCGAATTTTTTCAGTTTATTTTTTTAACACTTTTCGTCTTGAAACGATTACACTTTGTTTTTTGTCATAAGTTTTAAAATTGTTTTATATTTTTTTATATATTATTTAATTTTTGGAAAACGTTATGATGCTTTTTACAATTATCATTTTAAATGCATTTTTTTTTTTTAAGATTTTAATACAATTTTAAATTGAATTTTATATTGTTTTATTGAAAACTTTCTACTTTAACTGAATTTCATTCTATTTATATATTTTATTATTGAGTTATGTTATATATTGGGTTTTTTGTTTAAACTAATCTTTTACTTTTTGCTTTTAGCACGTTTCAAGTCTTTTGTGCATGAACTCAGTATTTAATTTTCACGTTAAACTTTCTAATTTTTATTTATTTATTTGTTTTTTCGCTTCTCACTTCTTGACTTCAGTATCAGTTTTCAGCAACTGCAATGAAAATATAAATTTGTTAAATTGTTTTTAATGTATTTAAAAGTAAAAAATAAAAAGTTGATTTTCTTACAAGAAGTAAAGTTTGAAATTTTCAGATAAATCTTTGTAAAAATTTCAATGTTCTTAATTAAATTATATCTTAATAAAATACTTTATACACTTTAATGCTTTGTAGGTTGTAGAAGTATATTGTTGATTAAATTTGGTGGTTCTTACCTCCGTCACAAGTTAATATTTTTTTGGACTTTAAAATCTTGCATTTTATTATTTATGCATTAAGTTTTTGGGGGAAAAAATAAAGAATATTATTTTGAAACGTTTATTTGATACTTTGTTCTCATTTTTTCATGTTTTTAGTTTTTTTTTTTTTCTTTTTGTATAAATTAGTTTTTAACTTGAATAATTGACTCATTATCCTTCAATGCTTATCTTTACTGATAAGCCTTAACTCCTTCAAACTAGTTGAAGTTCAAGCAAAACAGCATTTATTGATTCAAAAGAAAGTGTAAGTGGACAAAATATGGTTAAAACATAACTAGCTATATGTCTATCGGCATCCACAACCCATTCATCAGGGCATAGCATCATGACATACTCATCACATTATCCATCACATGAAACCCATCATAATACTATCTAATCTTTGACATGATATCCAATATACCATAATTTTATACCCATCATATAAAACCATTCAGCACTATCCGTAATACCCCATTCATGAAAACATCATAACAACCATTATATATGATTCCATCTAGCCAGACCATATCATTCTGTACCCATCAGTGATGATATTTGGTTATTTTGGAGGGGACTTTTTTGACTCTTCTGAAAGTTCTTTCTCGGACGCGTGAGAACTTTTTGTTAGTCTATACATAAATAGGCGTAGCGAAAGCAATTCAAAACAATTTTCACCCATGTTTCTCAACCGATTTTGATAATTGTTTTTTAATTCAATCCAAGTGCGAAGAATAAGTGCACCAAATATTTTTTGTAGGCAATACTAGTATGATTAAATAAGCTTTTGTTTTGTTGCTGAGGCACTAGGGGTAGGACAGTGATGTATGGAGATCTTTATTAACGGGATTTTGATACCCAGGAAAATAAAATTATGTGATTTTCGATTAAAAACTTGCTTTTGAAACAAACAAATTTGGCGTAGCGTGGGGTTAAGTTGTGAATCGGTGTTAAAGGTTAGTGAAAAGTAGAAAAATTAAAAAACCTCCATAACTATCCAAGTGTTGCCCCTAGAGGGGTGATATATTCGACCGACCCCCATTACATCTTGTTCGCCAAAATTTTTCAGGAAATTTTTCCCCTAATGAGGTTCCTAAATAAAATTGATATTTTTAGGAAATTTGACCTCACCGCTCCCAGGGTGTGCCTAGTAGGGTAAAATGTGGGCGTGACCGCCATTGGTTTTTTCCTTTCCAACATTTTATAGCAACATACATACTCTCGATTTCCAATCCTTAAAGAGAGGGGCTCCTGTACACATTTTTTTTTTATTTTTTTTTAATTTTTTTTCTAAAATCAGCATCTATCGCTCCCAGGGTGCCTTCCAAAAGGCTGAAATGAGGGAACAACCCACATTAACTTTTCTTCTCCCGATTTGTATCGAGCATACCTGACGTACATATATAAGAAATAAGAACTTTTATAATTATAATTCTAAGAAAATTTGAATCAAATTAATTTCTTTTTGTAATGGGATGAAAATATGTATATCTTTCGATTTTCGGCGACGACTTGAAGCAAAAATATTCTTTCCTAATTTTAATCCTTTTTTGCTGGCGTCGTTGACAACGTGTAGATTACGCAGTATTTCTTGCGCTTGTTGGTAATCTTCGCGCTCAGTCCATGTTTCTGGATCAGTAGCAATCATATCTGTTGAAAATCCGTAGCTTGCGAAAAATATTGCTATCTCAGGAACGACATAATGGCTCAAATCTTTTTATAATTCCTGATTCACTTTCTCCGATGCTAATTGAATCTTTTCTACACATCTTTTAAGTCAGCAATGTTAACTGGACGAGCACGTAATTTCCGTTGCTGCCGGTATTCTCGCTATCATCTCCCTCGTCTCCTTCGTTGACATCAACGACATTATCTGCCTCTATAACTTCTATCATCTCGCTCTGTTCATCGTCAGACGATTCGTACATCTGGAAATTTTTTGATCGGATAACCCAAATAAATACTAATGAACTTCTCTTTGTGAAAGTAATTTAAGAGAACAATTTTGTTAGTATCAATATTGAGAACAAAATCTTCATACGTGATGTTAACTTTTTTTGATGGTTAGTATTTCCGAAAGTACTTTTTTTGGGCTAAAGGGACTTTCGAAAATAGAAAGGAGGTAAAAAAGTGGATATCAAAAGTGGACACTACAAATATCATCTCTGGTACCCAACATACCTTATCCCCTCTCTCATACCGTTCCTTTAAAACAAAGCATTATTGAGTTCCTATCATATCATACTCATAATATTATACAACCATGCAATAACCACATTTAAAAGCATACTATTATATCATAACACCATATCACAAGGTATCATTCCCATCTTTCTATGTACTAACATCAGGGCCGTAGCCAGGAATTTTCTTTGAGGGGGTTTTTGATAAAACCTCGAACTGTCGAAAATTACGAACTATATCAGAAATACGTATGAAAGATTTTATTGCAGGGACTGAAAATAACTGTAATCTTACAATTTTTAAATGAAAAAATTGTCAAAGGGTGTTTTCAAATATACCATTATGATACAAATGCTCTCAGCTTCAGAAATATTACGTGCCTCTTAAATTTTCGCCTGATTCTGTAAAAGTTAAAAGTTAACTGTTATTTTTTGCCTTTTATTTTTTCGGCAAAAATAACGGTCACTTTTGACTTTTATTTTTTCGGTTAAATATAACAGTTACTTCGTGACTTTTATTTTTTCGGTCAAAAATATCAGGCAATTTGTGTTCTCTTCAAGGCCGCTTCACTAATTAAAAAACCATGTGTAATATTTGCGCATCGATGAGATGAAAGTAATGGTGTCAATAGTTTTTTACTCGGTAAAACGACCTTTAAACAAATACAAATTGCCTTATTCTGACCGAAACAGAAAATAACGGTTATTTTTGACTGTTAAAATACAAGTTTAAAGTAACTGTTATATTTGCCCAAAAAAAATATAAGACATAAAATAACTTTTATTTTTGTCGGAAAAAATAAAAGTTTAAAGATAACAGTTAATATGTGACTTTTTCGATAAAAACCATAACCGTTACGGTCCCTGTTTTATTGTTATTTTGAAAATAACATATAAAATAGCAAGTTTTGAGGATTCATGACAAAAAACAAAGCTATGTTAAAATGCGAAAAAATTACATTTTCACTATATTTCGGTAAGAACCAACCTATGAAAAAACGCGGACAAATAAAATTTTTTCATAATTTGGACTTAATGACGGGGTCCAAGACAATTTTGTACGTGTGTAGTTTAATATTTTTCTGCACTTTGCAAGTTTTTGCGGCTTGTAGTCTAAAAATTGTGTAAAAGTCAGAGAAAAGATACAAAAATTTTTAATTTTTACCTTAAGGGTCCAAGACTTATAGTTTTAGGGTTTGGTATATTCACAAAAGATAAAGCCTGAGACATTCTTTACAACTTTTTCAAAGAAATTGGGCCAAAAAAGGCAACTAGCTAGATAAAAAAAAACTATCAAAGTGATTTTTTTGATTGCCAATTTTTGTCAATTTTTGGTACATGTTACATGGGTATTTATAGAATTTTATAGGTACATCTGTTTTAAGAAAAATTTATTTATTTTGTGTGCAGTTATACTTATGAATAATTTTTTGTCTTAATTTTAAGAAATTTAATAATGATTTTTCATTATAATATATGTTCTCAACGTTTAATTGTAACATAAAAGTACAAAAATTCAATTTTAGTTTCGTGCTTCGAGCTTGTTACCTCGGTAACTGAGTGGTATGTGCACTTGACTGCCAACAGACAGGTCTTGAGTTCGAATCCCAGCCAGACCTTTTTGTCGAAGACCGGTTCTTTGCTTTTTCTTAAATTTTCTTTATTTTTTCTCATTTCTAATCAACCAAAATTAAAAATTCATCAATATATACTACTTTGTAAGTTGAACGACCTTGGAAGTTGTAGTTGATGATAATAGTATGTAGATTAGATTGTGGATTGCTTGATAACTTGAATTGACTGAGGTAAGGGCATAACATTTGCCTCAGATTTAAATTCGCATATTTATGTAACTTTCCGCCACACATAGAACATTCTTCACTTGTTTCACTTGAGTTTCCTGTCATTCCTACCTATCTATCACTCCATTTCACGAACCAAGGCAAGCTTGACTGAATAGGTTTGACACCTGAAATCCTACGTTTATAGATAAGAAAAAAATATAGAATATTACAAAATAAAAGCATAATTTGAGAAACACAAGATGATGGTTCCAATATAATGAACCTCAATTTGAGAAATTTTACATTAAATTATAAAATATTAAACATTAAGCTTGAAACGGTTTTTCCTAAAAATATCCGAGAAAAATATCCTATTTTGAGTGGACTTAGAATATTTTTGAAACTTTTTTATCGATGACGTTCAGGCTTGATACAGTTTTTTGAGGATTAAATTGACTAATAATAATAGAAAAAAACCAATTTACCTAACTTTGAACTATTTGTTTTATGAACATAGTTCAATCAGAATCTTTCTTAATAGGAAATTTTAAGATTTTCTCTCTTTGTACGTTTCCCAAATGTTGTATTGGTCCTAAATATCCTTTAATTTTGATAAGTTTACCATTTTTTTTTATCAATATGTTTGAAAAATCTACAGATTATATAACAAAGTAACTGCTTTATAGCATAGCATATTCTTAGTCACATACGTTACAAGTCAGTAACGCACTTAAGATGGCTTTTCTTCAAATTTGTTACATTTTATGCCAATATAATATAAATAAATAATGTTTTATAGCAAAATATGCTACATGTCACATCCGTTACAAGCTATTGAAACACTTTTGATGCATTTGCTTTTAACTTGTTAACTAAAATAATTAAAAAACTTCCGATTTCATTGCTTTACTGAAAGAACACAGCAGCACATATGAACTGTTTTGCTTTTTAACCTTGCTCCATAATACTATAATATACTGAAAACCAAAACAGAAAAGATTTCTCAAGCAAAAAATAAACAAAAAAAAAAAAAAACAGAAAAGAAAAAACACCATTCCGATCATAATAATATCAGAACACAAGAATTCACATAATTGCGAAGCAACGAGGAACTTGAGCCGACATCAACAAATTTCTGGCTTTGTTTACAAGTCAAAATTTTGCGCCCTTTTTACCCTCACTACGTTCAACGAAGTAAACAATAAAGCGTCGAGAGCAAAGGATGCAATAAAAACAAGTTAACAAGTGAGATTGACACAAAGAATGCCCAAGAAGCAAAAAACAGAAGAGCTGAACATCGAACAGAACCGAATGCAGACATTTTGAACATAATAAAAAAACTGTACTCAATCAAATACTATCGAACTCAAAACTATTCGAATCAAATTTGTATTTTTTTGTTTATTTTTATGAAATAAACGAAAAATAGCAGCAACACAAATAAATAACTCAACTCAAAGAATAAATATTTTGAGATATATATTTTTATGATATTTTAAATAAAATAAACAATTGAGGTATAAAATAACAAAGATGCGGTAAAAAAAATATAAAAAAACAAAAAAAAAACATCTCATGTGAATAAATATTTGTTGCTAGATGCAAATAAAACGTGGACCGTTAAAACTGGTGTTAAATAACACAATAACAACAACACTTGAAATAATAGTCAAAGAGTAGCTAAAAGAAAAAAAAAAAAAACATAAAAAAAACACTGAGAATCACTCGACCATAAATCATATTTTTTTAACTACTACTATTTCTACTACCAACAAAATGATGGTAAAAATATAAAACGGAAAAAATGCCTAAAAGTGACACTTATAAACAATGGCAACACTACACAGCCAACAACAACAACAAAAACAGCCACAACAATAACAATTTGACAACTATTCAAATGCGTTCTTCCTCTGTTAACTTAAAAAAGTAGACACCAAAAATTTATGACTACTGTGGTTGTTGTTGTTGTTGTTGTTGTTGCAGTTGTTATCATCATAGCCAACATCATATAGCATATATATGGAAAATATTGAAAAAAAAAAACTGTACTAAAAATGCACAAAAACAATAAATATGAACACAAAAGCAAGCCAGAAAAAATAAGAAAAATAAAAAACAATATCGTTGTTGGTAAAAAATGCATGCAGCTCTTACCAACATTTTATTAACACATCGGAAGAGACAAAAACGCATGTATTAAAGCTACGTATTTTTTGGGTTACAACCAACAAGCGGCTGCCGCTGCCGCTGCTGTTGCTGCTGACCAACTTGAGTGACGTGTGTAGAGGGCACGAAAAGCTGTTAGCCATATAAAGGGAACTACCAAGAAATGGTAGACAGCAAATAACAACAACTACAATGGAGTAGAAATTAAAGTTATACTTGGAACAGAACTGAAAAAATAAACAGAATATATATATTTGTATCTGTTAAAATAATGTTGAACCTGGTTAATAAAAAAAACCAACACAACAGCGTAGACGAGGTCATTGGCCCAAAATTTTTCATTATTGTTAGTGGTGTTTTGTTGTGCTTTTTTTTAAGTTTTTCTTCATAGTAACTATCTAGTTGGTAGTTTTCTCAAATAAGCTTGTGTGTTGATTTTTTTTTTTTTTTTGTTTGTTTTTATTTTTTCTATAGAACAAAAGAATTACGCTGAGAATTTCAGTCAACAGTCAAACGTAAAAAGGGTCAAAATAGCGTTGATGTTGAAATGAAAAGTTGTACGCTTTAACTGTTGTTCTATGCAGTTTTACAGTAGCAATAAACGGTAGGAGGCAGTGAAGAAAAACGGGGTACAGTAGTAGTAGTAGTAGAAAGTGTTGAATATCTACTTAGAAAGTGCAGTTGAACTTATAGAGTAGAAAAAATTTTATGTAAATAGTGCATTTGAAAATGAGTTCTTAAGAAATTTTAACAGCTACAAATAATATGTTAGTCGTTCAAATTAAATTCTATTCAAGTAGAGACTAAAGATTTTAATATATAAATTTTCTTGAAAAGTATTTTCAAGGAATCCAATATAAAGATCCAAGCATAAAGAAGAATACGAGTAGATCATGGTAGATCATGGTAGATAATTTCAGTTTCAGTTTGGAACTAAGCGGATTTCAAAATGTACTAAAAGTACTGAATTCAGAATTGAAATCAAAATTTACAGTTGTATAACATATGTACCTATTTATTAGTAAACCATCAAAAAAGGTAAAAAAAAACCTTAACAAAGTTTTAATTGTCTGGATTAATATTAACATTTTACGAAATAGAGATTTATAAACATAAATTCGAAATACAGATTTATAAACATAAATTAATTTTTATATTATAAATATATTGCATTTCATGCAAGAAACTTTGAATAAGTTACATCACTCGTTGATAACACTGTGAAACACTGAAAATAATTCCTATATACCACTATACAGATGTGAAATTACTACCCCATGAGAGCAAAACTCTAGCGAGGTTTTGCAAACTTAGATGCGAAACATATTTTTTTTTTGCCATATTTAATTTGGGTGAACAGTGGATTTCCTTGCGACTCAACGCATCATGTTTTGGGCTCTCACTTGTGCAGTATTGGTCTTGACGTGAAACCATTACTAGCAAAAAACCATACCATTTCTGAGTTCAGAGACAAGACACTTCAAAAAAATTGTAAGATTATCCTGTTTTTTTTCTTCTTTTCTAGCCAGACCAACAGGAGTGAATTTTTGGTATGAATTGTTTGGAAAATTATTATTTAATCTCTTAATCCCAATACTTGAAAAATTGGAGACCCAAAAATGATGCGTTGAATTGCTCATTTCACTTTTGGACAAATTATTGCGTCCAAAAAAAATATGTTCCGCGTCTAGGGTTTTGCTCTCATGGGGTAGTAGAGGATGGTTAAATTTTAAAGCCCTGTTTTGAATGTGAACCACACCTAAATGTCAAGTTTTTTTTTTTGCATTTCATTTCACATTTCTCAATTTCAGACTAACTCAATTTGAACCATGAAAAGATACCTAATCTAACAACGCATTAAAGTTATTCAGGCTTTTTGTGAAAATGGGCGTTCCAATCAAAATGCATATCGTGAAAATCATCTTCAGTGATGAGGCACATTTTCACCTCAGTGGATTTGTTAACGTTCAGAATTGCCGCATTTGGGCAAATGATAATCCAAGAGTGATTGTCGAAAACCAATGCACTCACAAAGAGTGACTGTTTGGTGCGGTTTATGGGCTGGTGGCATCATCGGGCCATAATTTTTCCAAAATGAGGCCGGTCAGGTAGTTACTGTGAATGGTGTTCGCTATCGAGAGATGATAATCAACTTTTATGGCCCGAATTGGTAGACATGGATATGAACAATTTGTGATTTCAACAGGACGGTGCCACTTTCCACACAGCTAATGAAACAATGGCTCTTTTGCGGGACAAATTCAATGGCCGTGTTATCTCACGTGGTGGCGATGTAAATTGGACGCCAAGATCATGTGATTTGACACCGTTGGACTACTTTCTTTGGGGTTATTAGAAAGTCGATAAGCCAGCAACAATTCAAGAGCTAAAGGATGAGATTATTCGGCACATTAACGGCATAGAATCTCAATTATGCCTCAGCGTTATCGAAAATTTGGACCATCGAATGGAGGTGTGCCGCCGAGGTCGCGGCGGCCATATGGCCGATATTTTGTTTCATACATAATTGTACCATACCAATATCATAATAAAAAGAAAGTACAATAATTTTTTAAATAATTTATGTTTAATTCACAATCAACATCGGCTCTTAAAATTTAACCACCCTTTAGATTCACCTTTATATAGGGTATATAAGAATGTTTACTTTTTTTGAAAATTTGTGTTACTGTGTATTATTTAAGATTCAAGAATAAAAGTATAGCTAAAATTAAAGTAAGAATAAATAATATCATATTATCATATATGTATATTAGAGTGGGTCGAAAAAAAAGTTTGAAAAAACCACACCCTATTTTAAAGTTGACCTCGAGAGGATTCCGAAAACAAACAAATTTTTTTTTTTTGACCACCGGAAAAACAGCCAAAATGGTCTTATTTGCATAACTTAAGCATTACATGTCAGATCTTAAAAAATTATGTGTCGTTGAAAAGGACTTTACGAGCACTACAATGTCTTGTTAGAACATTTTTACTTCTGAGGTCATATTCAACTAGTAAGCCCCATTAGCCCAATTTATCCCCCCTCAAAATTTTTTTTTTTTCACATAAGATTAAATTCCTACAAATTTGTTTAATTTGTGTTCAAAAAATTATTTATTAAGTTAATTGTTCGTTGACTTAACTTAAAGCAAATTTTTTATAAAAAAATATAATAATAATAATTTTTTGAACACAAATTAAACAAATTTAAAGGAGTTTAATTATATGGAAACAAAAATTTAAGGAGGATAAATCGGGCTAATGGGGCTTACTAGTTGAATATGACCTCAAAAATAAAAATGTTCTAAGAAGACATTGTAGTGCTCGTAAAGCCCTTTTCAACGACATACATGTTTTTAAGATCTGACATGTAGTGCTTAAGTTATGCAAAAAAGACCATTTTGGCTGTTTTTCCGATGGTCCAAAAAAAAAAAATATTTTTGTTTTCGGAATACTCTCGAGGTCAACTTTTAAATAGGGGGTGGTTTTTGCAAACTTTTTTTTTTGTATGGAGGCCGACCCACTCTAATGTATATTTCAATATAATAATTCTTCAATATCTAGGTTTTTTGATTTTTTTGGATTATAGCTCCATTTTATTTTAAAAATTCTTTTGTTTGCATGCATCTTGAAAATATGCTTATAAGCTTATAAGTATACTTGAAGCCTATTTCGAAATTTGATAAAATGTTGAAAAGAAAAAATACGTTAAACGATAGCCTACGAATGAGGCGAATGATTGAACCAACTTTAGGTCAAAAATCTGTCATTTTAAAATTTTTTAAAATTTCTACATCGTCAACAGTTCTTAATTCGGCATTAATAAATTCAGTGGTTTACAAATCATGCGGAAATACTTTATTTTGAACTTTCAGTTATACTTTCAACTATATATTTTCAACTATACAAGCAAAATTTTTCAAGGGCAACTTCAAATTGCAATGTCCTGTGGAGACCAAACTCGTGATGCGCGTACACAAAAATATGAGAAACCATTGAGAAAATGGGCGGTTTTTTTAAAAAGGGCCAAATTGTTGTACAAGAAACAATTTCTATATTCTAATTTACAATTGTAAAATTTTTTTTGTAATAAAGGTAAAAAAATCCTTTTCCTAGCTGATCTCAAATTTTTCAGAAATAACTAAAATTAATAACCACCGCGAATGGTGAACAGTTTTTTTTTTCGATATCGATCAAAACAGGAAAATATTTATTTACCATTACCACCCAAAAAAAATGAAAATACAGATGGTTAGAATTTTTCCTTAGAACCTATTTATTATATTATACATCAAACATTTTTTGATTATTCGTAAGCAGTGACCAATAGAGTTGCTTAAAAAACGAATAGTTTTACTTTAGAGTTGCCCAAAATCGTCTGAGCGAAAATTGTAAAAATATTTTTCCTTACTTTAAAGAAAAAATCTATTTCTTGTTTTTTGTTTGAATATGGCTTTTTAAGCTCTTCAGAATACGTATGAAAAATTCTAAAAAAAAATATCAACAGAAAAAAAGGTTATAACATATATTATATTCGTATGTCGTTCATATAACGTATTCATAGAAGTTCATAGAAGAAAATCTAATCGCGTTTTTCTCGAAGCAAATTTTTTAAATTTTGAAGAATCCTGATTCATTGTGATCTTTACAAACTCTTTAAACCTATAAAAAGCTGAAAAACTTTTATATTTTTAGTATGGCTAAAAATTCCGGCAAAAAATGGGTTTTTTGTAAAAATTTTTAAACGCATGCCAATTTTTTGTTTCCGTAGGTTGAGTGCTAAACTACAACCTTTTACTGAAGAACGCGCTTTGGTTTATTACTTTGAGACGCTTTGAAACTGTATTTTAAAAAAAGCAACGTCGCGCCGTGCCGTCTAGAAATGAACAAATATATAGAAATGTTTATATTTTCATTTATAACTACATATTCATTATGTAAAAAAATTGAATCTAATAAATTAATAATACTATGTAAAACACATTTAAACAAAAAACATTAAGGGCGGGGTAAGGGTTTCAGCGTAAAAAACACTTTGTTTGTGCTTTTTTTTTTGGTTTTTTATGGATTGAGCAAATTTATTAAAATATAAATAATAATAAAATCATTATTAAATGTACTTTTAATATTTAGTAATTTCTTCATCCGGAAATATTGCAAAACAAGCCAGTGACAGAGCTTTTCCCAGAACGTCTTAGAAAAATAGCAATTTGCGGTAATCCCTATATCTCGGTCGGAAATTATCTGAAATCAAAAAACCAAAATCCTCATTATCAAATCTTGCCCCCAACGTTTTTTGATTATTTTATTTTTATATAAATATTTTTGGTGGCCATCTAAAGTGAAAACTGCTATTTTAAGCATAAAAAATTATGCCATTTTGTGGGTATGAAACCCCCTTAATGAAAAAAAAAATATTTAATTAAACGTTGGGAAGAAGTATTTTATATGCCGAAAATGTGTACCAAGTTTGAAATTAAACGGTCAAGTAGTTTTTAAATGGCAGTGAATACGGACTTTGAAAAAACAAACAACAAAATAAACAAATTGGCCATTTCAGCCCTTGAAAGGACTTTGACCGAGCTTCTTATGATCAATTGTGTTGAGTGTGTTATTAAATGTTTGCACACAATTGACCGAGAACTGGACCTACATGTCTTATGCCGACTCCGAACGGCTAAAGTTCATGTTCTCAAGAAGCTTTACATGACATTATTTACTCTCTGAGGTTTGCCATTGTCTGCAGAGAAGTGGTGACCAATCAGAAAAAATTTTTTATTGAAAAAAACTTTTCGCCACGGCTGGGGATCAAACACGGGCTCCGAACATGCTAAGCCACACACTTAACCTGCATGCCACGGTCATAATAATTTAAAGGCTTTAAATTGTTATAATTATGATCGTGATAAGGTTAGAAATTTGTTTTTTCCAAGCAAAATCTTAATTTTACTGGCTTATTTAGTTTAAAAAATTTTTTGTAATTTTTCATAATTTCTTATTTCAATATAAATTTAGCATTATCTTTCAAACTGCAACTCTTATGTATAGAAAAACATTGTTTCTCACTCCTTTAAATAAATCATTGGATTTGAGCGTTCTTGTACAAACGTTAATGTCGCTTAAGCCAACTAAGTTAGCCATCATCATACCATAACATAAAAACTCTGCTAAATTTAGTTAGAAATAATTGGTGGGAATGTAATTTTTTTGTTTTTTTTTTTATATAAGAACCTTAAATGGCTAATTCGTTAATAACAGTTATTAAGTTGTTTCATTAAACAATTTTGACCGCAGCGTTATTTTTTATTTCTTTACTTTTCATAGTTAAAAAAATTTTAGCTAAGATTCTTACAAGGTAATTTTGTTTTTTTTTTTCTTTTCTTTTTGTGAGCTTATGAAAATTTTGAAACTACTTATGACCGTTGAAATACTTTGAGCCCACGCACTATATAACGCCTACAACACGACATTCAATCAAGCCATTTTATACTTTTCACAGTGTTGCTGTTATTGTTGTTTTTGTTGTTCTATTTAATTTCCGAGCACTTTTTCAATTAAACTTTATTTCGTGCCATCATTATTATTATTCGTGTTTGTTTTTTTTTTTTCTCTTGCTCCACACTTTTAACAGCTGCCTTTCTTATTTCCATAACATTTTCGTCAATCTTGTTGCTCTCAAATTTTAATGCTTTTATTTATTTATTTTCTTGTTTTTTTTTCTTGCTCTTATTCTGCTGACTATAACTGAATTGTTTTTTTTTTTTTGTGTTGTCCTGCCACAATTCTTAAGCATACCTGGCTGCAATCAACAGCGAAAGGCTTGAACCGCACTCGGCCCACGTTTTTTTTTTTTTGTGAGCATCTAACTCGATACTCGTTTATTTATGTGTTGCATGCGCTCGTTTGAGTGTGTGTCGGAGTTTCATTATTATTGTTGTATTGTTTTTTTTTATTTATTTTTTTTTTCATTTTGATTGTTTGTTTATTTCAACTTCTTCTGACTTTTAACACGTTGCCTTTTTTTATGCATTTTTTTGGTTTTCTTAACGCTTGTTTTGTGTTTTTTGATGCATTCAAAGTGCGGGAATAGCATCTAGCAGCAGAGTGTTTTTTCGATTTTTTTTCTTCTCGACATCGCCATTGAACTCAACCTTAAGAACACCGGCATAAGCCACAACAACACTGACAACAACAAAGTTCGTTTGGGAATTTCTACCTCCTCATCTTTATCGATACATTTTCAAAACAATATTCATCCCCCCTGTTTATTATTATACAATAGATACTCCACAGATACAGTGTTGTTGTATCTGTGAGTTTGGTCATCATCATCTTCTATCCCAGTAGACAATGACATCGCTGCTAGCAGGCCTTCCTGTGGATTTTGTAGTACTGCCGCACTCATATACAATTACACTTTCTTTTTTATATGAAGTGGGAAAATTTCGCAGACCTTCCGCTCCGATAGCTCAAAAGAGGCCTGATAGAAGCACTTCTTTAGAATGGCTAAAAGTAGGGGTAAACAAAAAGTGTTGAAAAAATATTTTTTTCATTTACACCTTTTTCTATTTATTTGTATATTCTATGATTTTATCTTCTCTCCTATGTTTTTTTAAGTTAGATTAATTTCAATCTATAATCTTTGATATAGCAGTAAGAAGGGCCATTATTGCGTCATATTTTTAAACTGATATATATTCTAACTTTTAACGAAAAAGTTGCCCTGAAGTATATGAAAAGTCAGTCTTTGTAGGGAAAACAAATTTGTTGTGCTGCCTTTTGTGCAGAAAAAGAAGGCCTTAAAGAAGTGCTCATAAGAGCAGCGAGGAACGGATGTGTTTAGTCTTCAAAAGTAGCAGTCAATGCAGGCCTTCGTATGAAGAGCACTGGTTTAATTGCCTATTGGGATGCTATAGCTTCGATTTGTCTTTCTATAGTATTATTCCCAGTAGACAATGACATCGCTGCTAGCAGGCCTTCCTATGGATTTTGTAGTACTGCCGCACTCATATACAATTACACTTTCTTTTTTATATGAAGTGGGAAAATTTTGCAGGCCTTCCGCTTCGATAGCTCAAAAGAGGCCTGATAGAAGCACTTCTTTAGAATGGCTAAAAGTAGGGGTAAACAAAAAGTGTTAAAAAAATATTTTTTTTCTTTTACACCTTTTTCTATTTATTTATATATTCTATGATGATTTTATCTTCTCTCCTATGTTTTTTTAAGTTAGATTAATTTCAATCTATAATCTTTGATATAGCAGTAAGAAGGGCCATTATTGCGTCATATTTTTAAACTGATATATATTCTAACTTTTAACGAAAAAGTTGCCCTGAAGTATATGAAAAGTCAGTCTTTGTAGAGAAAACAAATTTGTTGTGCTGCCTTTTGTGCAGAAAAGGAAGGCCTTCAAGAAGTGCTCATAAGAGCAGCGAGGAACGGATGTGTTTAGTCTTCAAAAGTAGCAGTCAATGCAGGCCTTCGTATGAAGAGCGCTGGTTTTATTGCCTATTGGGTTGCTACTCTTTCTTTTTTTTAGTATTATTCGTGTTTTAATTCCTTAGCATGTTTTTTCTTTAATCAAGCTGCTTATTTAGCCATGCGTGATTTTTTTTCTCCTGATAGATCATTACCAAGATTATATTTTCTCATCTTTTGTGGTAAGAAATGCATTTTTATGTTGATAGCATGAGAGTTAATATTGATAGAGGCAATATTGAACAAAAAAAAATTATTGAAAAAATAACAAAAAACCCACGGAAAACTTCTACAAGTATATCTAAACACTGCTTTGGTGAGCTGGAGGTAGGGCAAGGCGGCATGTTAGACAAACAAATACAGATTAGTTAGTGATAGATTTATTCATAATTATGCTGCTGGAGTGTGTTAGTGTTTTGTTATTTATAATGGATTAAAAACAAAACAATAAATTTTTTAACCGTACAGCTGCAAGAAATACCGCATAAGTCGTTAGCAATAAAATAAGATTAAAAATTTTACATAGCAACGAAAATCCTTCAAAAATACGCTCTTTATGAAGTTCTACGTAAAAATGAAAACAACTAAAATTCTGTTCAAAAACCAAGATCAGGGTTTTTTTTTTCAAAAAAGTCGCCTCCAATTAAATAATTAATATCAAAACAAATTTGTTTTTATTGCATTTTTGTCTGGTTTTAATATAGCTATGTATGTTTTAAAAATATTTTTGCGTCACAGTTTTTCTGTGAAAAATCAAAAAAATTTTTTTTTATTTAGCCATCGGAAGTTATTCTAGCGCACTATAGTCAAGGTCGCTCGTCACTGTTTTATTTGTTGTGTTATAATTTCCATGGAATGTGTTTTTTTATGTCAGCTAAAATGTTATTTTATGGCCAACTTGTTTTTAGTACTAAAATTTGTTAACACTTTATTAGCACTTAACTTAAAGTTAAGTTAATCTATAATCTTCAACAAAGTTATAATGCTTGATATCTTTTGAGTTATACGAGAATCAAATAAAACTGAAACTTAACAATTTTACGATTACTTGTAAGTAATTAAATGTATCGTTTGCCTGAAGTTACTTTATAAATATATCTCTCTCTCTACTGATAATGAAGTCATTGAAAGAAAAAAAGACGCTGAATCTCGTTTTGAAAACTTTGATTGAAGACTGTTTCGGTTAAGAAGTGTTGTTGTTGGGTACTTAAATGAAATGAAGAGTTTTTGGCAGGAACACGTGTGGGTAGTTATATAAAGTTGGGGCTGAGTTTATTTTCTTCTAAGCTAAGAAATATAAGACTTCTAAAATAAGTTATTTAGTACTTAAAGACAAGCAAATTAAACTTTATATCTTAATTGTAAAAAAATTATAGGTGAGAACTCTTTAGTGGTAGAACAATTGTGTGTGAATTAAGAACTCTATTCAGATTATTTTTTGTAATACAAAAAAAAAAAAAATTGGTCATGAAGTGCCCTTGAAAGCACTTTGACCGAGCTTTTTATGATCAATTGTGTTGTGTGTGTTATTAAATGTTTGTATACAGTTGATCGAGAATTGAAATTACAGTCTTATGTCGAATCCAATCGACTCAAGTTCACGTAATCAAAAAGCATTTCATGTTATCATGGCATTTTTATACACTGAGGTATGCCTTTTTCTGAAGACAGTTGATGGTTGATCTGAAAAATTTATTGCTATTGAAAAAAACACTTTTTGTGTTACATCTATCAGATGTCTACTGAGATCCGTTGAGTTGGACGTCACACATATAGCACGTACGGCCTTATCCGCCACTATAAGAACAGAATATTCTATAATTCTATAACATAATAGAATAAAAGAAATATAATAGAATAGAATAGAATAGGATAGAATAGGATAGAATAAAATTACAATTCTATAATTCTTTTCTATAATTCTACATTTGGTGCACTCAGAAAAATATCAACTGTAATATTAACAGTCGGCAACTGGTATTTTAAAACACTGTTAGGTTGAATGATTTTCGTTCAAGTTAACGATTTTCTGTGTTGAATGAACGTTTTAAAATCATATATTCAAATATTTGTGTATTTTTGTTGAAATGTCTGTATTATCTAAGCTATATTTTGTAAATGTGTTTTTGCTATATTCATATTATCGTTGCAAATAGCTCAGTTGAAGTGTACTAGACTGTCATGCGGGGGACGTGGGTTCGAACCTTAGCTATGTAAGTATCAAAAATTGTAATTTATTAATTGAAATAATAATAATTCTGCTAATAATATTAATTCTCTTTCAAAATTTACCTTCAAAATTTAGGTCAAAAATTAACTTCAAAATAAGTTGCTTACAATCTTGAAAACAATTGCAAAATTTCTTTCTTTATTAAAAAAATCTTTGTTAGCCTTGCCGTTATTTGAACCTAAGACAGACGAGTACTAGACACACACGTCAGCACACTCGGCTAAACATAAACTTCCAAAGAAGTGAGAAAATTTCAATAAGTATGTTTTTATATGGGTTTCATTTGTATAGACCAACAGTCAACCGATTGCTGATTTGAAAGTTTCATTTGTTGGATGGTATTTAACTGTGTAATCTGTTAAATCAACCCATGATTTTTTTGATAATAACGCATTTTTTGCCTAAGTGTACAAGTGATTTCGAGGATATACTAGGACACTTTAATGTCGAGTGATTATAAGGGTTAAAATTCAAACTGCGACTTCTAGGATTTCGCATTTTGAACATTCTAAGGCCGATCATTTTTGAGTTTAATATACAAAATAAATAAATCGATAAGATCTACAATCTATGCTTCAAAAGTATTTAAAGAAAATGATGTGCATTAGAAAGGTTTGGTAATAATACTTTATTTTATATAATTAAATTGGAAGATATATACATATATATATATATATATTAATACGCAAACAAAAAGTTTTGGGTACACATTTAACTGTGTTAATGTCAATATATTTACATAATACTTATATCGATGGAAAGGTATTTTTGAGCAGAAGTGCAGAATAATATTTTTATTTGGATAGGATGTCATTAAGATAGGTTTATTGAAGGAAACGTAAAAACACCTTTTTCCCAATGGGTTTTATCAGAAAAAACATCAAAATATGCGTCATAGCTCTGTTAAGCATCGCTGTTGTAGCCTACAGAAAGAAGAGTAAATGCGAGCGTAACAGTGAGATAGACAGAGATTAACAGAGCTATGTCGTATCGTTGTTGTAAAGGCTTTTTCTCAATTTCACTCTCCTTGAACACACTGATAGCCTGAACAGAATGAACATTCTGCTTTAGCGTTAGCAAAAAAACTGTTGAGCAGGTGTTCATTCGATTAGTGATTGCTGATTGGATTAGTGTCGGTGGCACAACGCACTTTTGGAAAATTTTAAGTTTTCGCTGGAAAAAAAATTTTTTTTATAAAACTATATAGGACGCAAGTTATACTAGCCCAACAATAAAGAAAAAGGCGAGCTTAACTAAAAAGAATTTTAACGAAAATGTGTATTGAGAAGAGGAGCAAATCGGTGCACACCAAAGAAGCCTCCGGTCACCACTTGGTGCAAAATGTTAAAAAATGTAAAAAATAATTTTATAATCGTGGAATTTTATAATTCCGAGACAGCTATGGTGTACGCCGATTTGCTCATCAAAAACAAAACAACGCATGTTCAAGTTACAAGTGCAAACTGAGTTAAGCTTTGCACTGGTAAGTCAAACTTAGCTCCCTGTGTAGACATATCATAAGCATGTTTAAGGAGGGTGTAAGGGTTTCAGCATAGAAAAAAAACACTGAATTTTTTTTAAGAGTATGAGCAAATTTATTAAAACCTTTCGTAAATTATTAAGTGTACTTTTACCAATATTCTGTAATTTTTTTCCCGGAATATTGAAATATTGAAAAACAAGCCGTGACAGAGCTTTTCCCGGAAATCAAAAACCATTAATATCAAAGTATCATCAAATCCTCCCCCCAACGTTCTTTGATCATTTGTTTTTTCATTTAAAAATTGTTGGTAGCCATCTGAAGTGTGAACTGCTATTTTCCACGAAAAATTCCGCAATTTTGTGGGTGGGAAAACCCCTTTATGTAAAAAAAAAAATCAAATCAGCGTTGGGGGGGAGGCATTTTATGTGTAGAAAATGTGAACCAAGTTTTAATTGAATCGGTCAAGTAGTTTTTAAATGGCAGTGCACAGAGACAACTGTGAATACGTTTCATAGCACGAAAAGCAGGTAGCGAGCTACTTTTGAAAACGTTTAACCCAGATTTTGCTCCTCTAACGTTTATTTTCATTTCAAAAACGGATATTTTAAAATGAGCTTCTAAAACGTTCGTGTGATTTTCTATAATAAACATTTTAACATTAGCTAGGAAAACGTTCCTTTGATATTTCAAAATTAAAATTTTAGAAGAATTACATGCAATTTTCGAAATTTTCATTTTAAACTATCAAACGAACGTTTTAAAAACTCATGTTAAAATACTTATTATAGATAATCAAACGAAAGTTTTTGAAGCTAATTTTAAAATGTCCGTTTTTGAAATGAAAATAAACGTTAGAGGCGCACAGTTTTCTCAGTGTGAACACGGACTTTGAAAATGTAGTTTTGAGAAAAACGCGTTTAAAGTTTATAAGCTACGTTTATCGACGTTCGAGGTAAACTTACTTAAAATACATATCTCCGAAAGATTTACTGGGATTGACTTCAAATTTGGACACAACATTCTTGAGATGTTGTGCATTACATAAAAAATGGTTAAAAAAAAAAGTAAAAATACTTTACCCCGCCATTAATAAAGTATAAAAATTTTATTTTAACTCATTGGATAATTTTTTGAGAAAAAACTTCACAAACAAAGGTTAATTTTTATGTGCGTCTGGAAAGTTAAACTCCGTAAAACGCTTTAAAATTGATAAGAAAAATTAATATTTTAACGTATAAATATTTTAAAATTAACATTTTAAAATTGATTTCTAAAACGTTCGTTTGGTTTTTTAAAATGAGTTTTTAAAACGTTCATTTAATTTTTGGTAATGAATATTTTAACATTTATAATTCTTTTTGGAAGTGATCATTTGAGCGCAAGGATCACATCAAATGAATTTGATTGAGTGGGCTATGAGTGGGTATGAATCTATTATTGAAAAATTGATTTATATAAAATTTATAATTGACAAACATAAATTTGTTGTTTGTTTTTTCTTAAAGTTGAAGCATCACCCTTTCGTTTTTGAAAAAAATTTAAATATTACTTTTGAATTTGAAAATGTGCGTTTTCATTTTTCTGTGGCGTAAACGTTTTTGAAAATATTCATTTTACTTTTCATTCTAAAATTTTCGTTGTTGCTTGTAAGATGTTTAATTTTACTTCTGAGCTTGAAAATATGCGTTTTCATTTTTATTTGATAAAAAATGTGTTTAAAGTATTCATTTTATTAATTTACTAATTAATTTAATTTTAATTTAATTTCATTTTTTTACAACGAAGTGAACTGCTTAGTTATTGTGTCGAGAAAAAATTGCATTTTCTCCGAGAAAAATTGAAAATATTGTAGCTCAAGCCTTAAAATCTTCGTTTAAAGCTAACAAAAAAAAAAAAAAAAACATATTGGCCATTTCAGCCCTTAAAAGGACTTTGACCGAGCTTCTTATCATCAATTGTGTTGTGTGTTATTAAATGTTTGCACACAATTAACCGAGAACTGGACCTACATGTTTTATGCCGACTCCGAACGGCTAAAGTTCATGTTCTCAAGAAGCTTTACATGGCATTACTTACTCTCTGAGGTTTGCCATTGTCTGCAGAGAGGTGGTGACCGATCTGAAAATTTTTTTTATTGATAAAACTTTTCGCCGTGACTGGGGATCGAACTCGGGCTCCGAGCGTGCTAAGCCACACACTTAACCTGCACGCCACGGTCACCACGGTCACCATTCATTTTTCTATTCGATTTTAAAGTGTTTTAAAAAAATAAAAATTTAAATTAAAAATAAAAATTTTAAAAACTACCAGGTTTCAGTTGCTTTCGAAAATTTGTTTTCTCAGTGATCGGAAACTTCTTTAACCTATTTCTTCCCGGCGTTGCTTTAACGCAACACGAAGTTTTACTTCACAAAATGCAGTAAAAAATTAAATCATTTAAAAAAATTTCCATGCACGTATTAAAGGCGCTCACAAGCTTTCAGGCTATGTGCTCATTATTTTAATTATTAGTCAAACAGTTTTTGCAAAAACCAGAATTTTTGAAAATATTTTTTTTTTAATTTTTTCAAACTTATTATATATTTAGTGTTACCTGTGCACATTCCTGTGTGTTAAAAATGTGAGAATGACTTTTTTAATGATATTTTTTTTTAATGAAGTAAACCTATGAAATCGTAGTGAACGATTTATTTATCGTAGCGCTGACGCAACGTGAGGAGTTCCCCTGCTTAAGTTTGTTCTATGTTGCAAATGGTGACACCTACAAAAACTTTTAAGCATTTTCAACTTGGATTCAATTGTTTTATTGATAACATTGATAACAAATTCCACATTTTTTCATTATTTCTATATTCGTTTGAGAGTAGAGTGATTTGGTAGAAATCCTCACGTAATGTGTGCGTATAAGTGCGAGTATAAAAATTCGAGCAACATAACAAATGAAGGGGGGGATGCAACTCTTTCTTTCTTGGAATATCTCAGGTCACAGGTGTTTCATTGGAACAGTTATGGATGCTTTCGAGCGTTTGAACAAAAATTATGACTATGACCAATCGGATGCAATGAAATTATCAGAGGAGGTTACGGATAAGTCATTGGAACTTTTATGAATTCAATGAAGCATATGGATGGAAATAGATGATTTTATGGAGAAAAATTGTTGATTCGATCGGTTTCAATGCGATTGTATTGGAATTTTAATGAATTCCTAGGAGGATTTGGACAAAAATGCATGATTCTTATATATTAATACGCAAACAAAAAGTTTTGGGTACACTTTTAACTGTGCTAATATTAATATATATTTACATAATACATATTTACAATATCGATGGAAAGGTATTTTTGAATAGTAGTGCAGAATATTATTTTTATTCGAATTTGATATCATTACGGTAGGTAAATCGAAGAAAACCTAAAAACACCTTTTTCCCAATGGGTTTTTTCAGAAAAAACATCAAAATAAATGCCGACATAGCTCTGTTAAACATCGCTGTTGTAGCCAACAGAAAGAAAAGTAATTGCGAGCGTAACAGTGAGATGGACAGAGATTAACAGAGCTGTGTCGTATTGTTGTTGATAATGCTTTTTCTCATTTTTACTCTTCTTGAACAGAATGAAATTCTGCCACATCAGAGTAAAAAAAAAACTGCTGAAAAAGCGCGCCAAATTTTTACCATTTTTTCTTTCTCTCATGGCGAGCTGAAGACATGAACTGTGTTTTTTTTTTTTGCATAAATGTGATAAGTTTTACTGCCCATTAGGCAATGTCAGCACTGCTAGCATGAATTCGTATGAATTTTGTGCGACTGCTGCGCCCATACACAATTATAGTTTAACTTAAATGAACTGAAATCTGCATTTTTTTTTTTAGATTTAAGGTGCATTTATTTTGTATTGACACTAAATTAACAAACTGTCCGTGAGATAAAAAAATCAAGGCTCCCCTTATAATTGTTTTGAAAATATTAAATTTTTATTAAATCTCTTCTTTTTCTTAAAAAATAATTAAATTTTAAAATAATTTCTTTAAAGCAATAGATTTATGTCTCCAACAATTAAAAGTAATAGCCTCGAACTTATTTCAACAATCTCGACAAACTTTGTCGTCCGCTTTGATCTTTTCGTAAAATATAGGGTAAAACTGATTTCTGTTGTAAAAAATAAAAGCTCAAATTTTTATTTTTGATTGTCTTTCAAAACCTTTAGCGCATTTTAGGTGAATTTATTTTGTTTTGCCACTTAATTATTAACTATCCGTGCAAACAAAAAAATCAAGGCTACCCCATATGATCTCTTTGACAAAATTACATTTTTTTTAAGGCGTTGTTTTTGCTAATTTTTAAAAAATTAATAAAATTTAAAATTTCTTTGAATTAAATAACTTTATATCTCCAATCAATTAAAAGTTATTGCCTCGAACTTATTTTAACCATATCGCTTTGTCTGCATATCTTCTATATATTAATACGCAAACAAAAAGTTTTGGGTACATTTTTCACTGGGATAATGTCACTATATTTACATAATACTTATATCGATGGAAAGGTATTTTTGATTAGAAGTGCAGAATATTTTTATTCGAATTTGATGTCATTACGATAGGTTAATTGAAGGAACCTAAAAACACCTTTTTCCCAATGGGTTTTTGTCAGAAAAAACATAAAAATAAATGCAGACATAGCTCTGTTAAACATCGCTGTTGTAGCCAACACTGGTTGTAGATTGCTGTTATAAAGAATAACAGAGCTTTGTTGTATTTTTCTGCATATATCATTATATGCAGAACAAAAAATTGGTCGAATTTCGACCACAGGCGAAACTAGTATATATTATTATACTATAACATAATTCCGTAAAATACCCGCCAGTATTGAGAGTAACCAATTGCCTACTTATCACTAGCTATTTTACTAGTTCTTTACGTACTAGCTACTTTTCTAACCCTAGGTAATGCATAGACGGGTCAGTTGAATCTACTTCAAGCTCGTACTGTTTATGTTTTTTACGGCTTTCTCTCATGAAAATGGCTGATATTATTCAAAGCAACTTTTTCGGGAAAAAACATGATATATGCGGCTTTTCAATTTCATTGAACAACGTGTAATAAATAAAACAATTTAACTGAAGATTGATGTCGCAATGCCTAGGTTTTTTGTTTTTTTTATATTTCTGACTAGCGAATAAGCTGCCCTATAGTACTAGTGAAGTGGCTAGGGAATGGGAATGTAAAAGGTAGCAATTGACTCTTTCCTATGACATCTTCACATTAAATTCGCCAGTTGAATGCAAAGAAAGTAGATTGAAGTAGAACTAGCACTGGCTACCTAGGGGCTAGTCAAATCGCTAGTTCGGTACTAGTGCCAAATACTGCTGGGTATGAGTGCGGAACGCTTGATTTTTTTGAAAATTTCATAACATATTTTTAGGCATTTTTTGTTATGTGAATTATTGAAACTTCAAAAACTGTTTATATATTTTTTATTTTGAACTTTTCAGTTTTACAAAAAAATTTTAAACATATTTCGTCGTACCTACTATAGTTTCCGTGTTTACTGTAAAGTATTTTATAAATATTTGGAACTTAAAATTGTTAATTTCTTATTCAGCTTAAAGAAAATCAATATTTCATGTTTTTGTTTTCTTTATTAAGACCTGGTCCGTCATTTTTGACAGGAAAGAACTAGTATATATTATATAATTAAATTGGGAGTTGAACTAAAATTGAATACTAGGCTCTTAAGCTTAAATCGACGATTTTTTGATGCATATCGAAAATGTTCACGCTTTCATTCTTCTCTTTTATTAACTATTTTATTAAAATTACTAAAAATCCTTTGAACGGTTATTTATTAAACATTTCTCGCATAGAAAAAGCTCTAAAAACAAACCGGATATATATCATATTAATTAAGGTTTAGGATCCAATAATTTTTTTTTCTACTTTAAAATAAAAAATCCTAGACAATTCATTTAGTAGATCTTTAGATATTGTGTCGACGAACATGAAAACATAGTATTTCAGAAAACGTGATGTCGAGAGCACATTTTCACATGAGTTAAAAATTGAATTTCGTACAAGAAATTATACGGAATAAAATCAATGGCACGCAGTCTTTCTGTAAAAAAACAACAAATAAAAATTTTTAAAAAAATTCTCTCCAAAATGCTCTCTTAGTTAAAAAACCATGTTTTATTGTATTCTTTTAGTTTTTGAATCTTTGGGAAATTGCGCTTTTAGAGATTAATTTTGAATTTTTTTTTTTTCATTTCAAAAGCACTTTAAATTCAACTTTTACATTTCATATTCAAGTTTTAACAAATTTTTTTTAATTAAGTTACAACCGATATTTTTAAATTGATGAAGATTGTTTTTAGTTCTAAATTATTCTAATAAGCAGTTCAAAAGATAGTTCATATGTTACGAAGCGCAAAATCTGTAATATTTTGGGAATGAAAGAAAGGTCGAAACATCTGGAGATTTATAACAAAGCATAAAGCAAATTCGAATAGATCACAAGGTTCTATTGAAACCAGCAGAGCCAAGCATTATAAACCATTTTAACCTCAACTTAATACTAATACTAATACTATACATTGCATAACCCTCACTTTGGCACTATTTACATATGTAAATATCCCAATTTTAAATTTGCCATAACTCCTTTCTTTTTTATGCGATTTGAATATGGCTTGGACTCTGTGGCTATTTTTTGGTTTTCTTTCTGAAAATTCAAAACTTGTTTTGAATTTTAGAATTTTCTGATACTTTTTGGAAATTTTTCATTTTTATAACGTTGTTTGGTACATATTTACATATGTAAATATTTTGTATTTTAAAGGCTTTTATGGTGTTTTAACGCATTTTTTAAATTAATAATAGAAAAAAATGATAAGGAAAAACTCTTCACATTTTTTTATTTATACATATTTCGTATTTGATAGCTTATATTGGGAAAATATTAATGAACAGAAATTTTTGGTTCGCTGGCACAACAATATGTCATGTTTTGATATTGTAGCTGGAAGTACTAATTTAATGAAAAAAGTATATTTTTTGTTGAAATTGGTTTTTGTTTATTCATTGGAACTATAAAGTTTTTTCAATTTGATCTTCATACTTACATTTTGGTTATTTCGTAAAGAGCTGGACCGTCAAGTGTGCATAATATTTAAAACGCTATATCGTAGGAAATAATGCATGGATTTCAATGGCTAATAATTCTTTGAAATGGTTACAGAAAAACCTTTCTTTTGATACCCATAAAGCTAGATATTGTTTGAAAAAAAAATACGACTTTTCCAGGCCCATTTTCCCAACTTCCGAACCCTATAACTTCTAAACCACTTGAGAGCGGTGTGTAAATTTTTCCGGAATTGGACTTAGAAGGTGTTAATACATATATTCCACCTAAAAAATCATGTAAATTTTGAGGTTCTGTTTATCTTTAATGATGACAAAAAAAAATATTTACAAATGTAAATATGTGCCAGATTACGAAGTAAAAGATTGGTGCCAAAGTGAGGGATAAGGTAGCACTCTGATGGAACAGTTAGCTTGAGCAAAAACCGTGGGTTCAAGGCATGGGTGTTTAAGACACACTTTATTCAATCAATATGCTTAAAACAAAGAAAAACAAAATGTTTTGAAAATCTTTCCATTGAAAATTTCCCCAGTGATAGTTTTTCGTACCCTTTAAAGTAAAATTTACCCATTGAAGTTAGAAAAAATTAGAGATTAAAATACCACGTCAATTTTAATTTCCAAAATAATTGGTTTTCTGATACACGCAATCAATTCAAACTGTAATTATTTCAACTTTAAGTTGTGCAATTCAACTTGTGCACAACCTAAGCAACTCGCCCTACCCATTTGAAAAAAGTGTCAAAGTGCAGAAATTAATATAAGAAAAGGTTTTCTTTTACAACTCATTTTACTACTCCAACAAATATTGGAAACTTAAAACTACTGTTACTGTTTGCTTGTATCACG
The DNA here is from genome assembly GCA_958299015.1 of Tetanocera ferruginea. Lineage (NCBI taxonomy): Eukaryota > Metazoa > Arthropoda > Insecta > Diptera > Sciomyzidae > Tetanocera > Tetanocera ferruginea. The sequence goes on along the minus strand of OY282640.1, from coordinate 34,982,088 downwards.
GTATATATATATATATAATTAAAAAAACTAAACACAGTCCCAAAAAAAGCTATGCGAAACCTAAGCAACTTTTACTAAAACTTTATATAACATAATTTTTTTTATGGATCCAGCAAAACTTTGAGGATTTGTTTTTGCCTAATGTCAAATAATGCCTTTATTTTTAATTTTTAGACTTGCTTTTAATGTAGTCATTCATACATTAGTTTTTTCTTAAGAGCAAAGTTTACAAGCGAGGTTTGATTATCTTGGCGAAATTTCAGAATAGATTGAAGTTTTGTAATGATGGCAGGCAGTCAATCAAGGACTACTAATTCTTTCAATATTGATCGCGTTTTGTTAATTTTAATGTATATTATGGAGTCAGTTGCAACAAGTATGATTTTACCGTTACATCCTTTTACAGACCTTAACATACCTGTATTCGACATACTCTGTAAAGTAGTGATTTCTTTAAAGAAATAATTGTTTTGTTAATATACAATATTACTTAACCATATTTTACTTTTAAGCTAATGTTAAAGGGTTGAGGTCTAAATCTTATATATTAATACGTGAACATTAAAGTTTGTCGTACGCTTTTTTGGTATTTATTAAAACTCAAAATAAATGAAATTTATATCATTCGAAAGGTTATGTTGCCCAGATGTACAGAATGTATATATAAATGATATATCTGATAGAGAGGGGTTCCCAACTTTCTAAGAGAGAAATTAAAGTTTAGAGAAAAACACGCTCTTTAATTAATATGAAATTTGGTTGGGGAAGAGTTCTAAAGTTGCTCGAATTTGAATTTTTTTAAAAGTAACAATTTCTTAAAAAAATGTAGTTTTATGCATTCATCAATTGTTAAATTTGTAAAAAAATGTGTTTGAACTCAAAAATTTGACTTTCCATGTGAATATCTTGGTCGGATTTGAACGGTTTTTCAATTTTGTTCATCTTTTCTAAAATTTTGTTAAACTTTATTTTAAATGTGTTAAAAATTACAGCAAAGTTCTAACCAAAAGTATTTTTAATGATTTATCTTAATATTGTAGTTAGTTATTTAGCGTGTGTTTCAACCAAATGCCAAGAGAGAGAAAAAAATTGTCTCAAATTGAATGTTCTAAATTGGGAAGTCAATATCTCCGCCATCTAAGAATAGATTTTATTTTTTTTTTTTTTGTATTTAAGTCTTATCAGTTAACTTAAAAAAACTTTTAAAAATAATACCGCTATTTGTTTGTTTATATTTAAATTATTAATTTTAAAAAAAGACCATAAAATTTGATTTATTCTTAAAATATGGGGTAAAAATGATTTTTGTTGTAAAAAAACAAAAACTCAAAATTGCATTTTTGATTTTTTTTCAAAGTCTAAACCGAATTTTAGGTGAATTTATTTTCTCTTGACACTAAATTAATAAACTGTTCGTGTCATCAAAAAATCAATGCTGATTTCTTTGACAAAATTAAATTTTTTTAAAATGTTGTTTTTCTGTTTTTGAACAAAATAATAAAATAAAAAAATAATTTTTTTGAAGAAAATAGCTTTATATCTCCAATAAATTAAGAGTTAAAGCCTCGAACTTATTTTAATCATCTCGCAAATAATTAAAAATAGGCAATAAATAAATTGGTTGAATTTCGACCCCAGGCGATACTAGTTCAAATAAATAGTCCCATTAAGAAACTAAAACGATTTTTATAACTTGTTAGTGTTAATTTAATTAAAAGAGAGATATTTTTCTTATTAATCTCACATAAGTTTTAAGAATTTATTTCAAAAAATATAAAATAATTTTTCCAAATTTAAGATTATCTTTTCAAATAAAAAAGTCCTGATAAGTAGAATTAAAGATTGGTATCATCGACTGCTTTAAAGTACAAGGAATGTCTTAAGGTTGAGGTTTTACAAATATTTCAATCGTTTTTTCAAATCAACCAAAGTTTACTTTTTCACTAACCTATCAGGTATTGTTTGCCTGCACTGTGAAATACACGTGTTAAAGGAAGATTTATCAAGAAGGTTTCTCGTATAAATTTAGAATTTTTTTTTTTTTAAAAGCAGGAAAAGTAGTAGAAAAGTATTAAAGGTATATTTTTCTCTAATTCAGGACCTATTAAGGTAGTTTAGTTTATCTTTAAAAACTATTTTATTTGTTTTGTTTAAATTATTTAAACAATTATTATAATTATTTTAATTGTTTAAAATAAAATAATAAAGTATATTCACAGTTAAAAAATACTTATATGCAAATTTAAACCACTTTTTTTACAATAACATAATTCCGTAGAAATGTGAGTGCGGAACGCTTAAGTTTTTTTTTGTATTTTGAAGTTAAATTTCAATGCATTTTTATTAAAATATTTATATTTAAAACAAAAAAACTCAACTGTTTTCTTTTCGTCGAAAAGTTTTCGGTTTCTTATAATCAATTTTATTACTGCATAATACAGCAATATCGATATTGTGGTGACCGTGGCATGCAGGTTAAGTGTGTGGCTTATCACGCCCGTAGCCCGAGTTCGATCCCCAGTCGCGGCAAAAAGTTATTTTTAATAAACAATTTTTTCGGTTCAGTCACCAACTCTCTGCAGATAATGGCAAACCTCAGAGAGTAAATAATGCCATGTAAGGCTTCGTGAGAACGTGAACTGGGAGCCTCTTCTACCTTTGATAGATTCCGCGAAGCATTTGGCTTTGAAGGCAGATATAGCTTAGGTCGCGATCGTTGACCTTAATGCAAAAAAATTTCAAAGAGTCGACTCCAGTTACTTAAAAGCATCACTTGATGCACGAAAGCGATGAACTCAAAGGAGAAAATCTATCTAGGCTCTCTGCTCAATTTAAAAATATTGCTCAACGCGTAGATTCAGGTGATTTTAGCAATAATTCCTGCTAGACTTATCAGTATTAGATAAACAGCATTCAAGAACCCTGAGATGAGAAGAAATATAATGGAATGTTTTGAAGGCTACATTGAAGTTGTGGATAGAATTTTCCAAAAAAAATTTAATCAGACAGAATTAATAAAAGTCACACTAATTATTTTAATTATGTTTGAAATTTTAACTTTACTAGGAACACCTTCCTTGTAGTATGGCTTGATTTTTTAAACTTTGGGAATCTAAAGTCATAAAGATCTTGACTTTTAAAAATTTTGTTAGTTATTTTGTTACTTTTAGACAGGATTTTATAGGAAACCTGCTTTAAATGTTTGCAGCATTACAAACGTATTATCAACTATTTTTAGAACAATTATCATAATTCGGAGTCGAAATAACTTTTAAGTGATTTTTATGAGGATTTAAGAAAGGTAAATAAGCACCGGTCTATCATTTTTGACTGAAACTAAACTTGTAAAAAGCATAAAAGTATAATAAGTCAAGTTTAACTAAACAAGGGATCTTAATAAATATTTTTAAAATTTAATTAAAAAGAACATAAGATTCTCACGTTTACAAATTTTTAAGAAAACAATATAAGCTTTAAAAAACTTAATCTAAAATATTATTTGAATTCATTACAAACAAAATTCCAAAAAATATTTTTGTTTTAAAAATAAAATATAAAAACACGTTAAGATTCGTTTAATATGTTTGAAACAAAAAATCGGATTTAAGAAATTAAGCCAAAAAAATTATATAAAAAAAAAAAATATATTTTACTTTACTTTTTGTCTTAAAAAATAATATAAAAAAATGTAATTATTTTTTGGTTTTCGCAAGTGAAATATGATCAGTACAAAAATAAGCTTGTTAAGCTATGACCAAAAATTTTACTTTAATTCATTTTATTTCAAAAACTTTTTAAAATCATTTAAAAAAAATTTACTTAATTTTAATATTTTGTTTATGAAAGTAAAAAGAAAAAAAAACCTTAACTTAAAACTTATTAAAAAATTTTTCTTTGAAAGGAAGCATGATACTCAAAACTTAGTTAAGAATATTTGCTTGAAATCAAAAAAATCAACTTAAATTTAAAAAGCTAGACGTTGTCAAAAATTAAAATATATCTTAAAACACAGGGTACAAACTACTGAGACTAAAAAGCCTTTGGATACGATAACTTAAAATCAATCAAAACAAAAATTTTAAATTCTTAAAAAATCATAACAAAAATAATTTGCAATCATGTCAAAAACAAAGTTTAAATTTTAATCCTTAAACTAAGCACTTTGAACCAAAACTATGCATCTCTGCTATTTTTCAAAACACACTTGAGCTACTTTTTGCCCCAAAAAAACCAATAACAAAAAAAAAATAATTCGAGTCATAAATTCTCGCTTTAAGCTCTTGACGTTTCAACAACCGTCAAGAATTTCAAAACTTTATCAATTTGCAAAAACCAAAAAAAAAAAAAAATAAATAACAAAAAAACTTTTTTGAAAAATCCCAACGCAGCTGGAAACATTAAAAGCTTCAATCAACAACGTTTTTGTTGCTGCGAAAATTGCGCATATTTTCTAGCTTTGAACTTTGTTTCATGCAAATATTTTGTAGCTGATGAATTCATCAGAAGGGATTCTTTCAAAAGACTTCAAAAAGCTATTTCATACAAAACTTCTTTATCCACAAGAAGAAGCAACTTGCTGGAATTTGCAAAGAAATTCTAGATACACTTCAGACAACAGAATATTTGTTAGTTCTGCTAAATAGAATATTTGCCAAGAGCATAATAATTGTTTTGTTTTTTATTTGTTTATTCTATACACTAGCTGTATTCTATGGTAGTAGCTGCAAATTCCTTAACACACACGCACACATTTTAAATACTTAAATACTTGTTGATAAGCTTGCAGCTTTAATAAAAGCAGAACTTGTGAGTGAAAAACACTTTAAGGCTAAAACACTGGCTATACAACGATAACGATGAGCTGCTAGTGAGTAATAGTAGTTATTTAAACAGTTTTCTGTTTCATAGAAGTCTTTAAATAAAAATATAGTTATAAAAAAGTAACAGTAAAATAAGAAAATAATACAATTCGCTAAACATATGTTTTTTCATGAACTACCTTTTGTCACTTTTGTGCTATATTATGATGTATGATAGATAAATAATGTACGTTTAAGCAAAACACTTGTTTTTCTATATGTTTGTAGAACTTCTTTGATATAAAAAAAATTTTAATGTATTTTTTTATTATTTTTTTTTTAGCACTACTGTGTACTTTTTTTTGCCAGTTACACTTTTCACACTGGTTTATAGCACTTTTTTATTTAATTTAATTTTGCTATAGCTTGCTTTTTCAAAAAATGCTTAAATGCTTGTTTTCCACACGTAGATACTTTTGTATCTTTTAGTTGTTTTGCATGGAAACGGCGTATCTGCAGCACTTGCTAGCGTAAAATTTGTACAAATGCTTGCGTTTATGTTGTTGTTTCACTGCTAAACGCATGAATCAGAATTTTTAACAATCTTTTTGTATAGCTTTTGCAACAACACAGCATGAATAAAAAATTATTTTTATTTAGCAGACTTTAGCGCGTTTCTGGCGAATTATATTTTTTTTTTTATATATGTATATATTTTTTATGCGTTTCCTTTTTGAAATATTTTTGCTTTTATTTTAATCTGCTGCTTTTTGTGCTGTTTTTTGTATATTTTTTTTTTTTGCACAGTGCTTGAAATAAATGCTTTATCAGAAATGCAGCCGACGTTGTTCAGCTATTTTTTTCTCTCGCTCACTTTTTGTACACTTATTTTTTGCAGCAAAACTCAAAGACTTAAAAATTAAAACATAAACTTAAACGAGCACAAATATTTTTAAAACAACTTTAAATCCAGCGTTACCGAAACGTTGTTTTATTTATTTATTTTTAAAAAAAAATAAAATTGAATTTTCTTTTTATTTTTGCGCTGCTCTACAAAGCGCTTTCGGTCGTTTTGGTGCACTGAACGACGGTGGCAGCGGCGGCGGCGATAATGATGACAACGACGACGGAACGAATACAACGACGATTACGAAAAATACGTTTATGTTGCATGCTAGCCGGCATAAACAAGACTAAATGCGGCAAATGCGCCACCAGAGCGAGATGGCAACGCCATATGGCGACAATCGCATTTGTTGTTGTTGCTGCTGTTGTTTTAGCCGTGCCATATTTCATGTCATACCGTTCCGAATGCTCATCATCATCATCATCATCATCATCATCGTCATCATCATCATCATTGTTAACGTTCTCGTCGCTCCAGTCGTATAGAATTTTTGTTCGATTTTTCGAAATTCATTCATATATATTATTTAAGTAAGTGTCTGAGAGCTCGTTCGTTTGCTCGTGCTTGTTAGTTTGTTTTATGCCAAATCATTCCGCTTCATATCGTTTCATTTTCATTTTGTTTTGCAGCAGCCAAGTGCCGGCTAAAATTTGCTAGAAAGCGTGCACTAGTGGTTTACTAACTTCATCATCATCATTTTTAGGGTTTTGCTGTTTCACTTGCTCATTGCGTCAGTGTCATATTTACGTGATACACTCACACACTCACTGAATTATAACGTAAATTCGAAATTCGTAAATCGACAACGCTGAGAGCGAATTTGTTAAATAATCTGGCAAAAGTATCTATGTATCTAAATATGTTGAGAACGACAGCAGACCGACATTGGCGCCGTGTTGCTTCTGCTATAGTTTCGAGTGCCATTTGCGGTGTTTGTGTTGAGTGTTAAGTTAACATTTACGATATTTTGTTAAGATTAATTAAGGCAAGATTATGGCAAGTTATAGCAATTCTCAGTTGCAACATCATGTTTAACCTGTAGTTAACAGTACGAAGAACTACTGCTTATAAAAGTATCTCTGGAATGCAGCTGTGTATCTACAGCTGTGCTCTAAGCTCTAAAGTTCAATTTTAATAGTTATTGTTTTTATAATCTTTTTGTTTATTATTGCATTTGAGTCATAGAACTTGAAATATTGTAAAAAAAAATTATAAATTAAAATTTAACATCACTAGATACATACTAAAACCTTTACTGTTTTGATAAACTGAAGAACAAGCATATGTAAAAAATTATGTTAAGAAAACAAAAATTCGTACAATTATGATAGGTGAATAAAATTTACTGATTATATTTATATTTCGATCATTGTAACCATTGAAAAAATACACAGGTTAACTTAAATTACATTTTAGCAGTTAACCCTCTAGGCACCAATTACTTAAACTTGTTACAAAAATTAATAGAGAAAGTTTTGAGCAAGAGCAGTAATGTCTGTTTGCGAAAAAATTTTTTATGTTTAAAGGAGATGTAGAAGGTACCGTGAAAGGAAGTCTAGGAAGTGGCATGCTCGGCCAACAAAGTCAAAAAATCTTAATATGGTATATTTGTTCTTCTTTAACGTGACACTTACATATTTCACACATATTTCTGAAAATATTCCATGAACACTACAAGTTTTGTAAGTGCACATGAAAGTAGAGCTCAAGACTAGCATTTTATGACAGTAAACTTATCTTCTAACTCTTGTTGTTTTGAAGAAAAAACCAGTTTGAAGTGGTCTTTAACGTTACATTTTTCGCAAGTGAATTTCAGGGTAGTTCAAATAAAAACAAAATGTTGCACTGCTAGGTCCTAAAATGTATGGTCTTTAACGTTACTCGATCAAATATTTTTGTTCTGATTTTAATTTTTTCCGATTTTCACGACACAGGCGAAATTAACTTATGCAATGAAAAGCGACAAAAACAAACTGCTTTGATAATTATGTTTTCCGATGAAATGAATATGAATGAATGTGAAATGAATATGAAATAAATATGAAATGAATTTAAAATGAATATGAAATGAATATGAAATGAATATGAAATGAATATGAAATGAATATGAAATGAATATGAAATGAATATGAAATGAATATGAAATGAATATGAAATAAATATGAAATTAATATGAAATGAATATGAAATGAATATGATATGAATATGAAATTTATATGAAATGGATTTAAAATGAATATGAAATGAATATGAAATGAATATGAAATGAATATGAAATGAATATGAAATGAATATGAAATGAATATGAAATGAATATGAAATGAATATGAAATGAATTTAAAATGAATATGAAATGAATATGAAATGAATATGAAATGAATATGAAATGAATATGAAATGAATATGAAATGAATATGAAATGAATATGAAATGAATATGAAATGAATATGAAATGAATATGAAATGAATATGAAATGAATATGAAATGAATATGAAATGAATATGAAATGAATATGAAATGAATGAATATGAAATGAATATGAAATGAATATGAAATGAATATGAAATGAATATGAAATGAATATGAAATGAATATGAAAAGAATATGAAATTAATATGAAATTAATATGAAATTAATATGAAATGAATATGAAATGAATATGAAATGAATATGAAATGAATATGAAATTAATATGAAATGAATATGAATTCAATATGAAATGAACATGAAATGAATATAAAATGAATATGAAATGAATATGAAATGAATATGAAATGAATATGAAATGAATATGAAATGAATATGAAATGAATATGAAATGAAAATGAAATGAATATGAAATGAATATGAAATGAATATGAAATGAATATGAAATGAATATGAAATGAATATGAAATGAATATGAAATGAATATGAATTGAATATGAAATGAATATGAAATAAATATAAAATGAATATGAAATGAATATGAAATGAATATGAAATGCATATGAAATGAATATAAAATGAATATGAAATGAATACGAAATGAATGTAAAATGTATATCACTCGTTGCAAGTGATATACCTAGTGTTGCCATATTGAGCATGAGCGCTTTCATCGTGCTTTCATAGTGCATAGCATAGTGAGCTAATTAGCTCAACAGTTTCCAGGAATGCAACTATGCCCCGGTACCTAAACTAGGTGAATGTCAAACTTTCAACCATCGCTTTTAGAGATGAGTGACATTTGAGAACTGCTGATGATGTAAAGAACACTCCTCCAATGGATTTTATAGCGCTTGGCTGTCCATTTTGTCGGTATTAATGCATTCTTTGTCGGTATGAACGCGATCTTTGTAGGTATGAACAAGTTTATTGACGGTGATTCCAGTGATTCAAAACACTGGATACATACTAAAACCTTTACTGTTTTCATAAAGTGAAGAGCAAGCACATGTAATGCCGTTTTGGTTTTGCCCAAAAAGTACTATAATTGGCCTTGAAGAAAATAGAAATTCCAAAGGAAATTTAGGAATTCCAAAGTCTAGTATTAAAAATTTCTTCAACGAACAGTTTTTATTATTGCTTTATAAATGGTGTTTTTTAGAGGCACAGAACTTGGAAATGGGGAATAAAACAAGGATAAATTTTATTCAAAAGATAAACTTTTGGCATTATAATTTAAATATGACTTCTGGCATATGACCGCCACTGCTGGCTCGGACGTTATCTAATCTGGAGGTCAAAATGTAAATCACTTCTTCAAATTTTTCCAACATTTGTCCTCCAAGTTGTCGATCGTTTCGGGCTTATCAGACAAGCGACTTCACATATCGCCTAAGAAAAAAGTCTAGCGGCGTTAAATCGCACGATCTTGGAGGCCAGTTCACGAGTCCAGAACGTAAAATTATGTGGTTACCGAACGTTTTCTTCAGTAAATCAATTGTGGCACGAGCGGTGTGACATGTTGCGCCTTTTTGTTGAAACCACAGCTCCTCCACATCATGGTTGTTCAATTGAGAAACGAAATAGTCAGTAATCATCGCTCTATAGCGGTCATCATTGACTATAACGTTCTGGCCAGAGCATCGTTTTTAAGAAAGTACGATCCAATGATTCCACTAGACCATAAAGCAAAGCAAACAGTCAGTTTTTCTGGATATAACGGTGTCTAAAAATACACTTGAGGATTATCTTCACTCCAAATAAGGCAGTTTTGTTTACTGACGTGGCCAGCCACCAAAAGTGAGCTTCATCGCTAACTAAAATTCTCGTATGAAAATATATCGAACAGAACCATTATTTTCAAAATAAATTTGCACAATTTGAAAGCGTTGTTCAGGGATCAGTCTTTTCATGTTGAAATGCCAAACCTTTAAAAAAACGCCATTTACTACATTAGCTGGAAATGCTACAATTTTTTTATTTCATGCCCAAATAAAGCACTATTTGAGCAAACGACTTTAAGAAGATTAATTTTATGATAAAACAAATCGAGTTCAGGGAAGGCTCAATTGAGGTAACAGGTCTTACCAGTCGAATATGAAGCTCTGAGAGGAAATGAGGAGGTCCATATCAAAACGCAATAATTAAACTTTTTAAGTTTTTTTATTGAATCCAATTCAACATATTAAAATCTATGTAACCATATTTATTTTAATATTTATTATTAATTAATATTTTTACCGTTATTCAATACCAAAAATGATGGTTCAGATCAAAATGCAACAATTCCAATGTACTATATATCCTATTGGCTTTAATTGCATTTACATTGTTATGGCGTAATTATTGCGTTTTCTTATGGACCTACTCAAATGCAGTATTATTTATCCCATTTTGAACGGTATAAAATTAACTGAGATCCAACAGAAAAAGCATTAGTTATTTAAGAGAATAATACCATTTTGTCGGTTTTTTCAGAGGGTCCAAACAAATTTTTTTTTTTTAGTTGTCTCGAGGTCAGGTCAGTTTTTAAAAAAAGGGGTGCAATTTTTTTTATAAATTAAAAGGTGATTGTTTTTGTGTTCAAAAATATACAGTTTTTTATTATTTTGAAATTTTTTATTTTGTATCACGGACTTATCGTTTTGATACAAAATAAATATATCTGGCTAACATACGTGCTAATAGTTATTTCAAGATTCCTTGCATATGAAGCAACTTTAAAGATCGAGAAATATATAAGATTTTTATATGTCCGTGGTTATATTTCGTCGATGTTTGCCTTTAGCTATTTAGGTATGTAAGCCTCTTGACTCTGCCGACTTGATCCATGTTTTTACATTATCTATTTAATTTAATAAAATTATCAATATCGATGTAAATTTCAAATAAATAGAATAATAAATTGAATAAATAAAATTTTAAAATTGCATCAGTTTATTTAATGTTTTGGTTTTGATTTCCTTTGATATATAATCTTTGATTCACAAAAAAAGTATTTACCGTGATTAAAATATTTATCAAATGACTGCCAACTGTTGCAGGTGAAAATAAAATCTTTGGGTTTCTTCAATGATTTTCCTGTATTTATCAATTCTGCGTATTTCTTATTTGTCATTCATATGATTGCAATACTTAACTACAATTTGTGTTTGAGTCATAAATAGAGAACTAAGATATATAGCAAGTTTCGCAGAACCAAAAAGATTACACATGTATTACATGAAAGCTCAAACAATTTCAATGAGCAATAAATTCTGGAATGTCTTCGCATGTAGAGGAAAATAAAACTGATACAGAAATTTCACAAAACGAAATTCGACCTTCGTAAGAAATTACTCATAAAAAATTATGGAAGGTAATGCTAGAACGAGGTGAAGGTAGCGGTAGCGGTAGCGGTAGAGTTAGAGTTAGAGTTAGAGTTAGAGTTAGAGTTAGAGTTAGAGTTAGAGTTAGAGTTAGAGTTAGAGTTAGAGTTAGAGTTAGAGTTAGAGTTAGAGTTAGAGTTAGAGTTAGAGTAAGAGTTAGAGTTAGAGTTAGAGTTAGAGTAAGAGTTAGAGTTAGAGTAAGAGTAAGAATTAGAGTGAGAGTTAGAGTTAGATTTAGAGTTAGAGTTAGAGTAAGAGTTAGAGTTAGAGTTAGAGTTAGAGTTAGAGTTAGAGTTAGAGTTAGAGTTAGAGTTAGAGTTAGAGTTAGAGTTAGAGTTAGAGTTAGAGTTAGAGTTAGAGTTAGAGTTAGAGTTAGAGTTAGAGTTAGAGTTAGAGTTAGAGTTAGAGTTAGAGTTAGAGTTAGAGTTAGAGTTAGAGTTAGAGTTAGAGTTAGAGTTAGAGTTAGAGTTAGAGTTAGAGTTAGAGTTAGAGTTAGAGTTAGAGTTAGAGTTAGAGTTAGAGTTAGAGTAAGAGTTAGAGTTAGAGTTAGAGTTAGAGTTAGAGTTAGAGTTAGAGTTAGAGTTAGAGTTAGAGTTAGAGTTAGAGTTAGAGTTAGAGTTAGAGTTAGAGTTAGAGTTAGAGTTAGAGTTAGAGTTAGAGTTAGAGTTAGAGTTAGAGTTAGAGTTAGAGGTACTGGTAGTGGTACAACTTGAACTGCAAAACAGGGCGTTCTTGAAGTAGTAATAGTTCTCTATGTTATTCATTGATAGTGTTATATTTTTGAAACGATACAACAAAAAGAATTCATTAAAATAGGCTTGAAAGGAAATATTTTTATTTATCTTCCCATTTTTTTTCTGCCCGTAACAAGTAAGTTTTCACACTTTTGTCTGCATATATTAACATTTAACCGCCATTTCTCCAAGAAACTCCATTTCTTTCTCTCTCATTCTTCTGTGAGTCTTCTGCTCGACAACTTCCAACGCTACTGTGAGCGACTGAACGCACTTTATGCCGCTTTATAGAGTAAATGAATGTCAAAAATCATGGCACAACAAAGCTCAATGACCATTCAAGCCCAATTTTGTGGCAACCGAAATGAAGGTAAAACAGCGGACGTTAAGCTTGAAACTGAACTAAAGCCTCGCGATAATGGACGCAATTTGGCGCGCATTAAATCCACGCAAGTAACGCAACAAATGACATGCGGCAGGTGTAAATGTTGTGTGCTTGACTGCGTGTATATTGGCGAGTGTGTGTGTGTGTGTTGGTGGGAGTTCATAAACTGTGCCATATTTGGACTTAAAGCCGTATATGTTGAATGGAAAGTGTGAGTGTGTTTGTGTGTGCGTGCGTGCTACTTCCGGTAGTGCTTGTTGAGGAATCGTTAGCGTCTGTCGTGTACATAATCAGCTGAATGTCAAACCATGCCAAGCGACAGGTTGTTGTTGCTGTAGTTGCTCATTGTTGTCAATGTGACTGTTAGTTTTGTTGTTGTTGTTGTTGTTGTGGCTATTACGCAACGATTTAGGTTCTTCTGAATGCGTTCTACGCTGTCAGATTATCAATTGAATTGAACACAAATTCAGCCAAAGTCGAATGAGCGCCAACAAAAAGCTGTCTCAAATACTTGTTCATTTACTTGTGTGGGTCAAGCAGTGGGGCAGAAAAGTGATATTAAATCTGCTGATTTAGTGAACGATAGTTGCATTACAGCAATAAAAAAAATTCTTCTTGATATTTAACATCAATTCAATCAATTAAGTTTTTATTGTAACCACAGAAAGAAAAAGACAACAATTATAATTAATTAGCTTATGGAAAGACAATGAGATGAGTCGAAGGTACGGAATGTAATGAAGAAAGAACTTCAGGTCAACAGCTTTAATGTGTATTCTTATAAGTAATTGATTAGAAGCAAGAAAGCATATGAAGAAAGGTTAAAATGTGCACTGAACCAAAAAAGTACACAAAAATTATGAATTTTTACATGATTTCCACAAATCGCATTCATGAATTTTGGCTTAGTAATCAATTACAAGAGTTCACAAGAACTATACATAACATCAATGTACAAAATACACAAAAGAAAAAAATGAGAAAATGCATATTTCATAAGTCAAGTGTTTAAAGTTCACAAAGTATATGAACAAGTATCATGAATCAATAAAAAAATGTAGTAAATACTGTGACAAAATACAAGGAGAACATGAATTATTCATAATTTTTGTGAATAAAATTCATGTACAAATACGAGGAGAACAAAACCAATTCATAAACAAGGTAAAAGTGAACTATTTTATAAGTTCATAATTTCTTGAAGCTTATGTACAAGTACACATGATCAGTGAACGCAAGCTTCATGTAGGTTTTAATATGAAAGTTTACATATTTTATAATTTTTAGTGTAAACCATGATGACCAGGATTTGAACCCAAGAACCGTGGCTGACAGGTAAGTGTGCTAACATCTGACTACCGATGCCAGCACATTCAGACATGTATGTTCTCTGCTCACTTCAACTTTTCAATTCATATTTTGCAAGTTAATAAAAACGTTTCCACTTAATTTTAATCCCTTCTCTATCCGCCAATGTAATCTAGTTTTCTGTTTGTTTGCCTTGGCGCATGTTTGTCAAATAAAAAAGTTAATTATAACCTCAATTAATAAAAAATAAAATTTTATATTGCATCATAATATAAAACAATAAAAACTGTTGCTTGTTGTTAGTTTTTGCTGCACGTATGCAGTTGCTAGTATTTGATATTTATTTGCTTAAAATAAAATTTTGGTTTTTGTTGATGCGCCCAGAAATATGCAATTGAAATTTAGTTTTTTTGTTTTGATGATGTTGTCAGCAGCAAGAAAAAATTAATAATAAAATAGACGGAAAAATAATAAAAAAAAAACAATGACGCATGCACGAAATATTAGATATAGTTGACTGAGCGACTGACAGATGCATATCCATAAAACAACAGCACAGTTGCGGCTGTAGATAAATTTACTCAAAGTAGAGGTTTTTGATAAAATACTATCAAACATGTTGACCAGTGTTGCCATCAAAAAAATTTTCATATCGTAACTTTTGACTCAGTTCGTCGGATTCCCGTCAGATCCGTGAAATTTTAAAAAAGAACAACAACGTAGAAATTTTCCGAGAAAGCAATTGAACATTAAAGAAGAAATATAAAAATCAATGTGGAAGTTTTAAAATTTATTATTAAATAAATCAAATTTTGCTTCAAAAGTCAGTTCATCTAATGTTTCTAACATGATTTTATATAAAAAGTATTCTGATAAAATATATTGAAAAATACTTTTAAGCACACAAAATAGAAGTAAAAATAAAAAAAAAATAATCTTCATTAAATATTTTGTCATTGGTTAAAAAGAGTTGACACAGAATTTTTAAAACAAAGTTTAAAGTTGCTATCTTGTTAACTTGCTATCTTTATTTTTTCATTGCATATACTTAAAGAAAATACACCAAATCGGACGTCGGATCTATTTTTTCTGAAATCGTAACATTTTGGAGAGTTATGGCCATATATCGGATCATCGGATTCAAGACTGAAAATCATAACAAATACGATATATCGGACCATATGGCAACACTGATGTTGACCATAATAAAATTGTTAAAATAACAACAACAACAACACGAACAACTGCGCAAGCATGTTCAGCTGAGTGCAAAAATTCGAAACGTCACTGCTTCATATGAAGTTTAGAACGTAGGCATGGATATGTGCAGGAATTTCAAAAATTTATGCATTTATTTCGTTGTGTCTGCTTACGTGTGAGTGAGTGTGTCTGTGTTTTTCAGCATAGAACCAAAAAAAAAAATTTGACTTGCGGTTATAAAATAAACTACGGCATTTGTCATACCTCTGCCATTTTGGCTATTTTATTTGTTTTGCATTAACTTTTTTTCATAAAGTTGATTTTTTTTTAATGTTCTTGTTTTTATGAAAAAATTTATTTTTTAACTGTATATTTCAACCAGCAGTTTTTCATGTATGCAAATATTTATCAACTATTTTAATATAATTAAAAATTATTGTTTGCCAACTTTTTTGCTGCTCTTAAATGTTTAACAAATAAATTACTAATCAAGCTAAGTCAAAATTTAAGCGTTTTTTTAAAAGCATATAAAATTTAAATTTAGGCAAAAATTATATAAGATGTCCTGCAAAGAATTAAAAAAAAAATTAATATTAGAATGGACTCTACTTATTAACAAACTGTTTAACTTCTCGCTTAAATAAAAATCTACGAAACTTCAGATGAAAAATATTTGTTTTTGATGTTGTTCGCTCAAAACCTTTAATACCGCTAACTACTCTGAAATCTTAATACTTTGTTGACGCATAAAACTGCACGTAGATTGCATTTCATAAAAACTCAGCTCTTCTTATGCAAATTTACACTACTTCCACCATACAAAACTTACCACGTGCCATCCCAACAACCACCTGAGTCCTGAGCACCTACCATAAATTCATTTAATGCTACACTTAATAAATAATTTATTAATGAATGAAAACAACATGGCGATAAACAGTGTCAGAGCAAGATAACTATAGCGCTGTGTAACACTGCTTGCCGGAAGGAGTTGACATTAAAATTGCAAATTGAGTTCCTGTTTCTTTTTTTTTTTAGTGTATTTTTGATTGTTGCAATAAATATAGTTGATATATTTTGTGTTTTTTTTTTCATCTTTTGTCGAATTGTTTTTATGCTTAATGAGTGAAAAATATCGTTAATCCTTTTTATTTGTGTTATAGAGCACTTTTTTTGTATACTTTTTTATATTTATTCTTTGTTTTTTGTTCATATCTGTGGCCATTGGCATCTGTCTGTATCTGTGTGGGTGTAAATAAATCCCTGTATTTACAGTTGGTGATTTAAAATTGTCGATGCACTCAGCTGGCGTTGCTTCACGGATTATTTAACCGCCACTCATCAAAGGTAACCAAAGCTCGTCAGATCACGGTAACTAATGGGCAATAAAATCCTTTAAACAGAACATGATATATCTACATGTATATAATCTGTGTGTTGGTTATATACATGTGTTCGTATACAATTATAGAGGCAATTAATTATATACATATATATTGATTTCAAGGTTTTATGTTATACATATGTACCTATAATTATTTGAGGCAAGAAAAATATTTTAAATGTTTTAACTTTAAATGAGAAAGAAATACGTTAATTTCTTTGTTGTAGAATACGTTCATTTCTTGTTTTTCAGAAACCAGAGTCAAAGGAATTTCCCAGCTATGTTTATTCTATTTGAAATCTGTGGGTTCTAAGCTAGAAGCCAACGAACAGGTCTCAACTTGCAGATAGTGAACGGCCTTTAGATAAAGAAGCTGCATCTAGCCCGCAACTGACACCACCAAGGCGATATGGAGACGCCTAAAAAGCTAAATTTTCGAAACTCCTTAAGTCCTTTAAGTTGAAACTTAAGGTGCCTCTAGAAGAACTAAAATATAGAATGTGCATGGGATTTGGGACCAACACCATTTCAAATGCCCAAAGAAAGCCAAACAGCCTCATATATGAACCCTTAGTACGTTGACGATTTACGGATATGCACCTGGAATATCGGAACTCTTTATAGGGAAGGTACCTCTCCGCTCTGGCCGGCATTACTTTAGGGGCGGCACTCAAGCTAAATAAAGCATTTTACGAAATAAAATAGCATTTTTAAAAAAAGATAAGAAGAAAATAAAATTGATGAAGGTTCTTTATTGATAAACCTTAATTGAGAATCTACATTGTTTAAAAAGTGTTTCCAAAGAAGTTTCCCCAAACATAGCATTGTTAAATTTTGATGACTAATCATCTAATTTTTTTTGAGACTATTTTTTTGCTAAATAAAAAAAATGATTTTGAGTGATAAAAATCTTTACTTGAACCATTACAAATTGTTTGTTTTGTAAGGAAAAGATGATATCCGTCAAGTCGCTGCTGCTGCGCTGTTATAAATATGTGCCCGTTTTATCGCATTTTTAATGTCTTTCCATGTCTTTCCGAAATATTTCCTGCTGTGATAACTGTTCGTATTTCTATCAAATATTCTCTTAAAGTTTGCGATTGTCTGAGGCTTGTTGACATAAGCCCATGACTTCAAGTAGCCCCAAAGAAAAACGTCTGGGATGGTTGAATCGATTGACATTGCTGGCCATGTCAAATCTATTGTGGCTCGAGCTGTGTGTACGGTTGCACCGTCCTGTTGAAACCACAGGTTTACCAAGGTCCGTTCATCACATTCTGGTAGTAAGAAGTCTTTATCATGGCCCTGTAGCGTTCGCCAGTTATAGTGAATGTGTTGCTGATGGCGTCCTCAAAAAAATACAGCCCAATCACTTCTTCCGCGTGAACGGCAGACCACAGAATGACTTTCAGTGGATGTAAAGGCTCTTCGTGCATCACACGCGGACTTGCAGTGCCCCAGAAACAAAGATTTTGGTTATTTATAGTGTGATCACCGATAGAGTGCTTAATTTGGCGCCATCTTGTAAAAATATTATAGATAACGAAGCTAAATTGTATAAGTTTTTTATTTCTGATTTTCGGAGGAAAGAATTAAAATACCATTGCTTAATTCAAAGAGTCTTCAGCCAATGATGAAGAGTGTTGCGTACAAAATTTTTTAGGTACTGACTTGAAAGATATTGGTGTATGGCCAGTAACTATGAACGATAGCACACGAAGTCTACTTGATCAACAAGGCGCATCAGTGGTTCAAAATCTTAATATCGACTTTGTTGAAACTCTTTCTGACCGTGAATTAACAAAAGGTCGGAACAGAAAACTAACAAAGGCTTGGTTTTTTCATGCTCTGCCAAATAAAGAAAAAACTTTCAGGGCGTGGCCAATGTATTCTTCTTCAAAAAACTCTTTATTGCTTTATTTGAAGAAAAAGTTCAGTCGAGTTTTAAATCAGGATTCAATAAGTGGTGGAAGAATTAGTTGTCTTCGCCTCGTGAACAGTAGATAATTTTGATTTTTGATTTTGATTTTGAGAACAATAAAATATTATATTCATATGATTTCCGTTAAAGCTAATATACGTACGTTGGAAAACAATGCCTACAAAACTCTTTATTAATATAAAGAATATTTTTGTATATTTTATATGAGAGAGCGGCCAATTAGGAATCGACCCCGGGCGGCTTAACCTCTCTGTATGCAACAGATATAGAAGCAGTGTACTGGTTAACGAAAAATATTAAATTACCTTGGTCGGAGAGCTATACGCCGTTCAATTATTACAGGAAAAGAAAAATATTGCACTGACGTTAAAAACACTTCAAAAATAACTTGGCAATGCAACTTTTAAGAATGACTGTCAATCAAGAGGTAAGAAAAATGGACTGCAAGACACGGCGAAAGATCAAAAAACCTCTACCAACACAGAAAATTGGGGCTAGCGTTTGCAAAAACTCATGTAAATTAGCCTTTGGAGCGGTGGTATTACGTGCTTTTACTGACGAAAGCAAAATAAATATGCACGGATCTTTCGGTATGTATGAAAAAAACCATTCAAAAGGATAGCTGATTGAGATATTATTCCTACCGTAAAATTTGGAGATGAAACAATTTGTCTTTGCTGTTTACCAAAAATAGTGCCGAAAAATTATTTTTGATTGAAAGCAAGATGACGTCTGATGTCTACATCACTATATAAACCCTCTTATTATACATTATATATACTTATATTATACATTATATATAACATAGAGAGATATTTTCCTCCTCTCGAAAAATTGGAATTAAATATTAAAAGTTATTGATTGACGCTAGACCCCAGACCCTCTATCCCCAACATACAACTAGAGAAACAAGGCGTTCTTAAAGAAACCAATACCTACACTCAGAAAAAAGTTTCTCGGAAAAAGATAAAAAATGCATCATATTTAGAGATAAATGGTTTAGACTTTGATTCAGAGAATGCTTCTCTAAATCTCAAAATGTGATCCCAAAAATTCCCTACAAATAATAAAAAGCTTCCATGAAAAAGAGAAAAATACAAAAATATATCGTTTTTAGAGAAGAAAACTTATTTATTTTTAAAACAAAATTGTTTTTATTGAAGAAAATACTTTGCATAGTGAATTTTTATCAAAATATATGAGCAATTTTTAATTTTCAATAAATTTTTCTCTATAAATGAAAATTTTTTTGTGCGAGAAAAATACTTATCATTATTAGAGGCATTGATATATATATAGTCATATCCCATGATACAATAATTTTATGAGGTAGTCCAGACATTTGACGTCTTCTCCCAAAAATGAAAGTTCATACCCTTAGTTGACAATTATTACAAAAGAGAGACTTTTTGACGACATCACAGGCACTCAGTTGTACAAAAATCATACTATTCCGTAGTACAATTTAAAAAATGTACTTGCGTTCACTACGTTTTATAATACTTCTTTATTACGAATAAAAAGAATAGACGTATTCATGATTCAGTGCAGTTGCCAGTATAGTTGAGGAGTTGTACAGTTACGTACATTAAAAAGTTTTACAGCTTTGAAATAGTGATGCAACATTTAAATCCAAGTACTATGTTCATTTGCGTGGAATTCCGCTGGCAACATCCATTTATTTGTTACGTGAAAATTTAGGCAGATGTTGCGCAATATAGCACTAGATTTTCCGCAGCGAAGCATGGTACAGCTTTGTCGAAAAAGTTGTGAAATGTTCACGCTTTTTTCACAGTTGTCATTTTTCGTATGGAGATTTGAGTGGAATTTCACGTCGAAGCCGAACAGAGTACTATGCTTAAGAGTTTAAGGGCCAGTTTCACCAACTACACTAAAGTTAAACTTAAGTATAAGCACTGAAAATGCATTTCATTAACCATACTTAAGTTCAACTTAAGTATGAAAAATGCGTAACTAAAGTTATACTTAAGTCGTCGACAGCAAAAAGCTGATTATAGTTTGCAAAACAATTTTGAAATTGTGAAAATTTGCAAATTGCGCACGTAGAAGGCATATTAAAATCACACAACATTAATAACACAAAATTAGTAGCACAAAGAAAAAACCGCGAGTTATTTAATAACGAATTTCGCCAAATTGACAGTTAAAAAATATTTGAAAATTTATAACAAATTTTATGGCCGTAACAAACTTGATTAAGCAATGCGAACAGTTTTGTTTTCAATTACATCGAAAAAGTACATTTTAATCTAAAAAGACGCAACACAACCCTAAAAAAAACCAAGCCAACACAACCCTGCTTATAATTATTTTTTGAGAGAGTATATTTTTTGTTTACAAAAATTAAGGGTATGTCAAATATCTGGACTACCTTTCTCTAATTCTATCATGGTCATATCCCAAATGATGAAATATTTCTTCGAAAATGTGAAAATTTATTCTTATTGAAGAACAATTTTATTTGAATTTTCTAATTTTTTGAAAAGGAGAAAATTGCTATTATTGAAAAAATAAATATTTTTTTATCGGAGAAAGATAGCTACGTGTTTTTTTCTGTGTGTAGTTTATATTGTCCGATTGGTTCACACATCTAGCTAGAAATAACGAAGACAGTATTTTGTGTAAAGATTAGTTCAAGTTCTATCAATGTTTTGCATTTGTATTTTTATAGTTTTGTTCAGGCTTGACAGGGTTTCTCTTAAAACTGTGAAAAATTCTGAGAAAAAATATGATATTTTGGAATTTGACCTAAAGGTGCCTGACATATTCTGATCATCTTTCCCAATGAAATATTGCCTAAAAAGCCAACAAGATACAAATTTCTCGCCATAAAATAGGGAATATAACCTGAAAATTCTTACTTGGCGGCAATATTTCCAACAAATAATTTTGTATGAAGTATTGCTTTGGCTACGGGCCTGATAAAAATTAGACATGATATAGCAAATTCAGATGTCAAGGTGTGGTGAAAAGACTCTGAAGAAACGGAAACTTATGCAATTTCTTCATTATTTGAACTTAATGAAGGGCCCAAACAATTTTAAGGCATAAATTTTAAAATTTTTGTCTATGTAAAGACTGTCCCAGAAATAACTGGCCTTTTGTTTTTTTTATTGTTAAAAAACCAATAATGATTTTGTAAAAATTCTTTCAGTTCATTATTAAATGAACATTGCAAAATAAATGCAAATTTTATTTGCTCTAAAAAAAATACACTTCAAAAAAATTATGCACGTTTTAATAAAGGCCTCCATTAGGTTTTTTACCGACCTTTCGTTGACCTTAGTGTATGCCCCACGCCATTAACTTCGATATATTTCGATGTTTTTCGCAGTTTGTTTGGTCTTCTTAAGATTTATTTCCCATTAAAGCCCAATATCTTTCGATTGGACGAAGTTCGAGGCAATTCGGAGGATTTGCTTCTCTTGGTTCCACAGTGACATTATTGGCTTGGTACCAAATTATCATTCTCTGAGCGTAGTGACATGTTGCTAGGTCAAGCCAAAATTGTACTGAACCTTGGTGCTGATATATAAAAGGCAGCAAACGCCGCTCCAGACACTTTTGATGTAAATTTCGGTGTTGGTTGTGCGATCTGTCACAAATTCCTTACTTCGAAGGCCACATTTGCAAATGGCCTGACACACCATGTATTTCTATGGAAATTTGGTATGTTTTACGGTGGTAAATTTAGAGGATGCTCCACCCCTTTTAACCTCAGTATAATATCCATGTCCAGGTAACTGCTTGAAATCCGCTTTGCAGTACGTTTCATCGTCCAAGATCACGCAATCAAATTTGGGCAGGTAATCGCGATGCAGTTTTCGAGCCCTCCTCTTGGTTTCGGCGTTCTTTTCTTCTGACCTATCAGGTACTTTTTGTACTTTATTGCACCTTAGGTTGTACAGTTTTTTAATCCGTTGAACACTTGACTTCGTTGTTCCCGCTTTTGCTGCCATATCACTAACAGAAGTGCCTGGATTCTGAGTAAACAGCCGCTTAACGTTCTGGGCCACCGCTTGGTTCGCTGGTCCACTTTTTCTCCATGAGCCTGGCATTTTTGAGAAAGAGATAAGCTGTTTGTATCGTTTTATGGTCCCTCCGACAGTTTTAACGCATACGCCAACTTCCTTAGCGATCTTTTTGTACGTGGTGTTTGGATTTTCCAGGTATTTGCAAATAATTGCTTTCCGCTTTTCTTCTTGTTGAGACGACAACTTTTCAGTAGCTTTTTTATTTTAATAATGAGTATGTTTTTTAATCTGCAATATTTATACATTATTTAGGAACCGTTACTTTTACTTTATTTATTTTTTTATGTTAAAAAAATTATCACATCTTGAATACTTGCTAATTATGAATTTTTGCTTTGTTCAATATAAAAATATTCCATTTCTTACAATAAATTTGTTAAGGAATTTAAATTTTGTTTAAACTTTGTTTAAATTTTATATCGTACATTTTTTTCTTAGCTGTAGATCTCAACGCGCAGAATGGCGTCATTTTTTTCGTTCCACATTTTTGCTGTCTATTCAATTATGTAATTAAAGCAACGCCAAATAAAATTACTGTCATAAATTTTGACACATCGAACAGATTTTCTTGGTAGAGCATAAAACTTAGACACAACCAAAAAAAAAAAAAAAGAGAAAAGAAATCATCATAAAAATCTCAACTTTGCATATTAAAATTTATGCTTTCTGACATTGTCATTTAGACTGTCGAAATATGCCTCTTCTGGCATAAGAAAAAAAACATAAAGTCACACATTGAAATCTTAAGCAGCATTTCAGAGAACTTATAAAAAAAAGAAAAATATTTAAAAATTCTTTAGCAATGCTTGAAAGCTGCTCTTGGCCTTAAATTTCACAATATCAAGTTAGTTGCAAAAAAGAAAACTATAAAAACGTTTGCTAAAGCTACTTACATGAAATATTATTAGTAAGTATATTTTATTTTATCTGCCTGGCAACCATGCACCAGTGACAAATGGTCGGCAAAGATTTATTTAAAACCTGAAGGTAGGTAAAATTTTATAAATTACTTCACTGCGATGAGCAGAGACAAGCTCTCATAAAAAAAAAGTTAAACTGACAGCTAAACGTCAAAAATAAGAATGAAGAACAGCAGTAAAAAAAAAAATGAAATAATAACCGGCAAACAAGCACGACGCGTTGCTGATAACGTTGCGTTAATGTGGCGTTATGTTGCGAACGCATCACGTTACATTAATTTAAATATTTCTGACATTAATCAGCGCCATATTTTTTATATAAATTTTTTTTTTTAATTTTTTATTTACACACATACTTTCAACAGTTGTAGCTCCTTTCGTTATTGTTGTTGTTGGTGTTGTTGTTGTGGTGTTTTTTGTACTTAGCTAACTGCTCATTAAATGGCTTTTGTTTTAAATCACGATTACTTTATAATTTGACGTAAGCGTCAACCAGACGAAAACCATAAGTTTCAAGTTGACAAAAAAAGAAAAATATATATAAAAAAATTAAAATGGCGTCGCGTCGTTTCCGTTCCGCTTTAGTGTAAATACGTACCAATTTAAGTATTGTGCAAGGTTCGGGTTTGAGTTAAATTTTTGCTTTTATTTTAATGTGGCTTTTATGGATGAGTATTTTTTTTAAATTTGCTTTTTTTTGCTGCAAATTTGTATTTTTTTTTCGTTTTGTTAATAACCTGCACAGCTACCTGCGTAGCTGCTCACTTTACATGCCTTTCTCACTTTCTGTAAGCTGTCCACTGGCTTTTGCGTCACGTAACGTTACGTTGCTCACGTTATTCGCTCGTCACATTAGCATGCATTTCGCATTCTTTTTTTTTTTTTTTTTTTCCCTGCTGCATATTCTTCGCTGCGTTTGTCAAGCCATATCAAGGAGCTGCTTGCTGAAGCTGTCAAAATATATGCTCAATATTTGCTGTCATTGTGCGGCTGCTGCTGCTGCTGACTGCATTAGTTAGGTTCTATTTATAGAAAATTTTGCAAAGTCTTGCAATTTTGTTTTTAAAGTTCAAAATCGTGGTTAAGATGTAAAGATTTGAAAATCTGTCTAGGATTGCTAGCCAATTCCTGCTTTTTGAAGCCGTTAGTATAACTCTTAAGCCAAAGTTGCCCAAACAATTATTTTGTACAGTCTTTTGGCACCTTTTTGGAACTGATATTTTCAAGTAGTTAAAGATAGAAGTGGTGAACGTGGCATGCATGTTAAGTGTGTGGCTTAGCATGCTCGGAGCCCGCGTTCGATCCCCAGCCGCGGCGAAAATTTTTTTAATAAAAAATTTTTCTGAGCGGTCACCACCTTTCTGCAGACAATGGCAAACCTCAGAGAGTAAATAATGCCATGTAAAGCTTCTTGAGAACATGAACTTTAGCCGTTCGGAGTCGGCATTAAACATGTAGGTCCAGTTCTCATTTAATTGTGTGCAAACATTTAATAACACACACAACACAATTGATCATAAGAAGCTCAGGCAAAGTCCTTTCAAGGGCTGAAATGGCCAATTTGTTTTTTTTTTTAAAGATAGAAGCACGTGGACTCTTAAGATAATAATTTTTTACTATCCCTGCAGTGCAAAACTAATCATCTGGCTAGTATATGTCTAATCAAATATCGATGAGTTGAAATTTGAATACATTTTACTACGCTTAGCTTTCTTCATGCACATTTTGTATTTAGCTTGCATTTTGTTGCCTCACACAACATCGGACAATCGGCATGATGGTTAGTGCAATCTACTCTAATACGATGGTCCGAGGTTCGAATCGCGGAAGTGGAAAAATATAATTTACTCAGCTCTTCCAGAACAAGGATCAGTGCACTTAATATCCAGTTTGGGTATGTCGATGTCGTAGAAGTCATTTTAAAAGGGAGTTTTGAAACGTTCTACAAGACAAACGTTCTGCTCACGATACAGAGATGGTGTTTTGACGAAGGTCTCTCTTTATATCAAAATATAACAGTTATTGGTGCCTTTTATGAAACGGCATAACGTTAATCTTGGCTTCCCGGCACTTTTTGAGGATAAAAAAAATTTATCCTACTCAGTAAAGTATCTAGGAGTGGCCCTGGACAGTCAACTATCCTGTAACCGTCACATAGAGTGTATTATTAATAGATTAACTTCATTGTGGACCTGTAGAAGACTTTGCAGTAAGAACTGGTGAATAAATTCTTACTTAAGAGTGATCCAATACGAACCGGCAAAACAAAAAATGCTTCCAAAAGAAGGTAAATTGAAAGGGAATGTCTTGAGTTTCATTCCTTCTACTTTCACACCCAGAAGGCATTTGTTTAACATATGCATGTCATTGGGAGGATTACTTGCCTTCAGGGGCGCAACCAGAAATTTTGTTTGGGGGGGGCTTTTGTCAAATGTCGAGCTCATATATGCAAACAATTTTACGTTTTTATGGCGGATGTTATGTAGCGGTTAATGCGTTCTATATTTGCACTAATGTTTCCTTGTTCAATCCTCTGGCAGGGCAAGCCACATATTTATTTTTTTCAAAAGCTTCATATCACAGCAATTCATTGGTCAATATTGACAAAGCCAAAAATGCTCAGTAAAATTTGCCATTTCACTATGAATAGACTAACAGCTCCTGCAAATCATTAATTTTATTATTAAGTCGTTCTCTGAGAGGAATTCAATCATTACGGCAGTTAAATGGTTGTCATAATCGACCCACCGAACAGGTCATTCAAGGTATCGTGACCAAATTTTAACACCAGCTTCACTTTATTAGACGTAAGTCCACCAACCCATAAGCAGAGACTGTTGGGTACCAGGAGAATATTGCTACTGAATCGGTCAGTGTCAATGAAGATTACGATTTGCAATTCGCCGCCGTTCTCAACAATTGGGCTTGTGTTATTCGATCACATGGAACATTTTACGGAAGGATCTCGGTGTGAAACCATAAAAAAGTACGTACAGCTGGTGCAAGAACTTAAACCGGGTGACTTACCAACATGTCGTTTGTTTGGTGAATGGGCCTTCAGAAAAATTGGATGAAGATCCAGAAAAAAAATGATCGTTTGTATGCTGTTCAGCTTCTGTGTTGCAAGCTTCCGTTGTACTGCCGTTTTACGACTTGTTTCTTACATTTTGAGTTGAGTCTCTCACCACCTACGTAACCGAAGAAATTTCCTTCAAACTCGTTATTTTATGTCGTAATTTTTTGAACGCTTACTACTTACTCAAATGATTTGTGGAAATCAAGTATCCAGTGAAGCCACATAATACAGGTCAAAAATAATTCCTATTGCCTTCGGTAGCTGGTGAAAAATATTCAATAATTCATAATTTTTAATTTTCAAAACCTGTTACAATAAAATCCCTCTTTGAAAAAGTGTCGTGAAGACATCTCCTTACAAAAATATTATTTCGATAGAATTCAGCATTTCAGCGGTCAGTATTCCTGCTTATTGGTATAACTTAATCAAGAAGAAAAATCAAACCAACACATTTTTTTCTTTTAAGCCTTTATATCATAAAATCAGATAATATTTGGAAATTTAGAGAAATTTTTAATGAACCAGATTCGGGAAAGTATGTTTCAAAATTATGAATTGTGAATTTTTTTCTCTAGTTTCGGAAGTCAATCGGAATAATTTTTTTACTGAATCACAGGACTTCACTATTAACTTTATTCCCGCCGAGTTTGGGTTTGCGTTTAAAAAAATTAAGACAGAAACAGGACGAAAAATGACAATTATAGAGGGGATTTCTTTAATTATATTGGTGGCGAGTGACTCAACCGATTTTCCTCAAATTCAGGCTTTATTATTTTGTATTACAAAACTTAAGTTTTTCCCAAATTTTTCAGCCGCTTTAGTGGGTTCTATGCTAAAAGATAAATAGACAACTCAAATCGAAGTATTGTCTATAACCCCTAAGTGGGCAGAATCAGATCTTAACAAAAATTTAACAAAACCCAGAAATTATAAATCATCGAGAATTGAATTGAAATATACATTTGGGGTTTTTACTCATTTGATAAGACGTGTGATTACTTTTTTGCTTGGTACTACAATAATTTTTGGGGGGGTTTAAACCCCGAAACCACCCTTTGGTTGCGCTAATGCTTGCCTTAGTATTCTCTAGAAGTGCTTCTAGAATTTTTCAATGAAAGATTTCTTTGAGTCCTTCAATAAAAGGATTCTACTAGGTATTTTCCAAGAAAATTTTAAAAAGGAATTCCATGATTCTTAAGATATAAGACAATATGCTTCTAAAAATATATTTAACCATTGCTCACATTGCACAAGCCATACCATGGGGGCATTTTTGGAAGCTATTTCAATAGCCTTATAGAAATGTATGAGACTGCCTCCTGAAAGCACTTTTCGATAAGGCTGAGAAGAATCCCAATTAGATTTTTAGAATGTCTTCTGGAAGCAGTGTGTCTAAGAATGCATGTCAAGTTTGCATAAAAAAATTTTGCTGGGGAGGTGCCTTTTTCAACCGAGTTGTTTTGACAGCAGTTATGTTTGTACGTTTGTGTTCAAAATTCAATACTAGTGAATCATGAATAGACTTACTCCTCAACAACGTTTATTAATTGTGGAAAATTACTACCAAAATCATTCATCAGTTAAAGAATGTTCAGAGTTCTTCAACATAATTTTGGTCGTTATGAGCGTCCAAGATCATGTGATTTGACACCATTGGATTACTTATGGGATATGTTAAATCACTTGTTTGTGTCGACAAACTCGAAACCATTGACGCTTTGAAAACTAACATAACTCGTGTAATTCAGGGAATACCGCCCGATATGCTCGAAAGTGTCGTCGAAAATTGCACCCACAGAGTTACATTCGTGGGCAACATTTGAAGGAAATAATTTTTAAATATTGACTTGTAGGAACCGAACTATCATTCCAAATACAGATTTGCATCAGTACATTGATGTTTATGTATTTTATTTAGAAAATAAAGTAGGAAGCCCTTATTGGATCACCCTATCTATACATAAATAGGCGTAGAGATAACAGTTAGAGATAAAGAACCATTTTCTCTCGCATTTTTAATCGATTTTAATAAATTTTTTTAAATGAATCAGAGTGCGAGGAAGAAGTGCACTGACTATTTTAAAAAGATTTTTTTTTTGTCAAATTTTTATGAAGAAAATTTGTTTTTCACATTAATTTCGTATTGAATCAATAGAGAATGTATGTGAAAAGGTCGAATTTCGGCCACTATCGAAGTCTAGTTTATAAAAATTTGTATTGTAGTCTTAGCAATATTTCTATCGGTCCGTCCTTAGGACATCTATTAAATTATTATATACTTTTGTATGGGAAGTTATTTCAAAAAGTTGCCAAACTTTGATGAAATTCGTCAAAGTTACCAAACTTTGATGAAATTCGTCAGAGTTGCCAAACTTTGATGAAATTCGCCAGAAGGCAATGTAAAGAGAGTTATTGATGTGTATTGAAAATGGTTGCATTCGGTTAGACCCAAGGAAAACCTCCCTAGGACCTCTATTAAGATTTTATTAGGTTAATACAAAAGTTGTCCAATCTTAACAAAACTCAATCAGAAGGCTAAAAAAAGAGTATTAGATGTGAGTTTGAAAATGGTCAAAATCAGTTAAACGTTCTGGGTACTTTCCTTGGAGCTCCATATAGTTCTTGCATGTGAGATACATACAAAGTTGACTGATTTTGACAAAGTTCGGTCAGATGGGTAGAAAAAAACACTAATTGATTTATGTTGAAAACAGTTGAAATCGATTCGATCCTAGGGCTACTTGCCTTGGACCTCCATTAAGTTTTTTCATGATTTTGCATGCGAGGTTCATACAAAACGTTGGTCGATCCTTACTACACTTGGTCAGGAAGCTGATTAAATAGAATAATAGATGTATATTGAATATAGTTAAAATCAATTGGACCTTATGGGTATCTCCCATAAGCCTCTATTAAGTTTTGGCATGATTTTGTATGGGAGGTACATCATTACGGTCAGAATAAGTAGAGTATTAAATGTGCTGAAAATTAAACTGAAATTTCTTCTCGAACTTTACTAAATTTTTTATAATTTTCCAAACAAAATCTACCATTTTTCCAAAAAAACTCACTGTTTTTTAATTCATTATCGAAATTTGTTAAAGTTTTAATACAAAATTGTACATTTTTCGAACAAGATCACTTTTGCAAATATATACGATCAGAAAATATCAACTGCAATATTAAAAGTCGGCCGCTGTTTTTTCAAAACACTGTTCGATTGAATGATTTGCGTTTAAGGGGGTCTTCTCTTTGAGCAACTTTTTTTTTCGACTTTTATTTTGCATTTTTTTATAGCTTGGGTAGTTGTGAATATGCCCCTAAAAGGATTTTTAGAAATTCGAAATACTTTAGAAGATACAGCCTTTTTTGTGAAGCGAGGTCTTCGTCAAAATGGGCTATTTTTTTTTTGCTTCAAACTTTAAACGCGTTTATCTCGAAACCACGTTTTTCGAACTGGCGGCCATGATATCTCCAGTTCAACTGAACCGATTTTCATGAAACAAAGTGGAATCGACGCAGAATTGTCACCATTCTCAGGTGAACCTCGACCATAATTTTAAAAAATTTTTTACTATTTTTTTTTACACTGAACTACAAAAAAAAAGCCCGAAATTGAATTTTTTTTTTGAATGGCCGCCATTTTGTCAAAAAAAATCACAAAATTAAGCTTGAGGTTCACCCGAGAGTTACATCTATACTGATTAGAACCCCGTTTTTTTTTTCACGACACCTTTTTTTTCACCACCAACTTTGAAGTCTCATTACTTTTTGAACAGCCCACGTATCGAGGCAAAAAATAATTTTTTATTTACTTTGAAACTTTTGTAATACAATAAATAAAAAAAGTTTTCAATTATTTTTTGCGTTTTCAAATA
Organism: Tetanocera ferruginea; assembly: GCA_958299015.1. Taxonomy (NCBI): domain Eukaryota; kingdom Metazoa; phylum Arthropoda; class Insecta; order Diptera; family Sciomyzidae; genus Tetanocera; species Tetanocera ferruginea. The sequence continues at coordinate 34,951,704 of OY282640.1, read as the reverse complement.
AGAATTTTTTTAAAAAGGGTCAAAAAAACGGGTTTTGAATGAGAAGACCGCCTTAAGTTAACAGTTTTCTGTGTTGAATGAACTTTTGTAAGTATTTTTGTGCTGTTAAAATCATCGGTTGAAATATTTTTGTGTGTTTTGGTTGAAATGTCTGTCTACTATAAGCAACACTTTTTAATTGTGTTTTGCTATATTTATCTTATCATTGCCAATAGCTCAGTTGAAGTGTGCTTGACGCATGTGGCATGCGGGGGACGTGGATTCGAACCCTTACTGTGTAAGTATCAAATTTTCAATTTTATAATTGAAATTTTAATTCTGCTTATAATAAGTACGTTTTTATATGCATTTCGTGGTCTATCGACTAACAGTCAACCGTTTGTTGATTTTAAAGTTTAATTTGTTGGATGATATTTAACAGTGAAATCTATTATTTTAACCCATGATTTGTTTGATATACCACCATTTTTTCCCTGAGTGTAGCATAGCATAAAAAAACAGACAGAGGGACCTTGGACATAAGGGACTGTTTAGACATTATGTTTAACTGAGATAAAAACAATAACAATAAGTTATTTTCCCTTATAATCAAATAAATTTCTTGTTTTGAAAAGAAAGTGTTTTTTTCGTGGAAGAAATATTTTATAGACTTTTTGATACGATTTAATAAATTAAAATGGATCCTAACTATGGCAACAATTTTTAAGCGGTCAAACTTGAAGATGTTAAGAGTATTTCATGAAGACCATAAGGATAAAAATGTTTTGAAATGATGGGGTATAGTTAGTTAGTTATAACTTTTTGATTTTTTCTTAATTTTTAATTACTTCAAACTATCTGAAACCCTCGTCCTAATTCTGTTACTAGCCGTACAAATCCCTACCTCTTCTTAAATTTGTAACGTAGTTCATGGACGATACCTTAGGTAAAACACCAACCACACCTTGTATACTTAAATTTGTGAAAAAGTTTGAGAAATCGGTTGGATGAACTGTCCCATTTTTTTTTTTGGAAACGAGCACGGAAAGAATTTTACAGTAAATGAAGCAGCACATTGAAGAATGGGATATGAACGAGCTCTTCTTTTAGCAAAACGGCACTACATGCCACACACGTCGTCCAAAAAACGATATTTTGTCACGGTGATTTCAATTCCAATCTCCCTGAGCTCTGATTTGGCACCGTTAGTTGTTTTTTTTAATGGGGTGATGCTGATTAGGTTAATAACTATGATGCCAATTCAGAAATTGTTCAGGTACTTAAACATTATATTCTGCTCCGGTCCGGTCTATTACTGAAAAAGAGGCCAAAACCATCGAAAAAAAGCTGCAAAATTGGGTTGACAAGATGGCCTGCTGCAAGGCCCGCCGAGGTTGCCTTTTGAATGAAAACTCATTGAAAAAGAAACAGTTTCGATAGTATCGTAAGTGTAGACGTAGAATTCCGTTTTAGTTGTAGCATCTTCTACTTTGTCTCTTTTGTACGATTGTTTTGTCCATTTTGCACGTATATTTATTGATCTTCCGAAAATTAACAAATAAATGAATAACACTCAATTATGGACTCATTGAGGCCAAAACAAAGAAAAAGTAAAAATGTAAGTATGATTAAATGAGCAAGCAAAAAGAAACAAGCAAAATTTCAAATATTTTCGATAATTTAGTTTAGTTTGATAGGTTGAGTTCATTGAATTAGTTGAAAAGAAGGCGAAGCAAATGCACTTTCTATTGGTGCCACTTTCGTCTCTGCCCGATATATAGTTTGCGAGCTACAGTCAGTTTAACTACTAATTTCAAATTAAAATTAAGATCCCGAATTTGAAAAAATCGTATGTTGTCTATATTTCACGCTGAGCACATGTACTTTCCTCTCGTCTCTGTCTGATATTTAGTTTGCAAGCTGCATTATCGTTTCTGTTCGATGTATAGTTTGCGAACTACAATCGCTAGTGCTAGTGGGATGTGGAATCCAAATTAATTTGCATTAAAAACAAAAATTAAAATCTAACGCCATCTATTGGGTAAAAGCATAAAGCGAAATATGATCCAACTCGTTTTTTTCATAAGTTAAATCTAACCGGATCACAGACCCATTTCATTACATTTAACAGTTTGAGTTCATTGACTGAGTTGAAAAGAGGTTAATGACCTTTGGTTTCCAAATAAAGCACTTAGTAAACTAGAACAGTAGTTTCACGAAAACACGGACCTCAACTACACGTGTATTTTATTCATGAACTACACGTGAAGTTCGTATTCACGTGAAAGTGCCAATGACCCACCTGTGACATCAGATAATCCCACTGCATCCGATTGGCCATAGAATCATCCATTTTGGTCCAAATGAACCATGGAACCCATAAAAGTGCCAATGAACCACCTGTCACCTCAGATAATCCCACTGCATCCGATTGGCCATAGAATCAGCCATTTTGGTCCAAATGTTCCATGGAATCCATAAAAGTGCCAATGACCTGCCTGTGACCTCAGATAATCCCACTGCATCCGATTGGCCATAGAATCATCCATTTTGGTCCAAATGTTCCATGGAACCTATCAAAGTGCCAATGACCAAACTGTGACCTCAGATAAGCCCACTGCAACCGATTGGCCATAGAATCATCCATTTTGGTCCAAATGTACCATGGAACCCATAAATGTGCCAATGACCCACCTGTGACCTCAGATAATCCCACTGCATCCGATTGGCCAAAGAATCATTCATTTTGGTCCAAATATTCCATGGAACCCATATATGTGCCAATGACCCACCTGTGACCTCAGATAATCCCACTGCATCCGATTGGCCATAGAATCATCCATTTTGGTCCAAATGTTCCATGGAACCCATCAAAGTACCAATGACCCGCCTGTGACCTCAGATAATCCCACTGCATCCGATTGGCCATAGAATCATCCATTTTGGTCCAAATGTTCCATGGAACCTATCAAAGTACCAATGACCAAACTGTGACCTCAGATAAGCCCACTGCATCCGATTGGCCATAGAATCATCCATTTTGGTCAAAATGTTCCATGGAACCCAAAAATGTGACAACGACCCACCTGTGACCTCAGATAATCCCAATGCATCCAATTGGCCATAGAATCATCCATTTTGGTCCAAATGTTCCATGGAACCCATAAATGTGCCAATGACCCACCTGTGACCTCAGATAATCCAGCTGCATCCGATTGACCATGGAATCATCCATTTTGGTCCAAATGTTCCATGGAACCAATAAATGTGCCAATGACCCACCTGTGACATCGGATAATCCCACTGCATCCGATTGGCCATAGAATCATCCATTTTGGTCCAAATGAACCATGGAACCCATAAAAGTGCCAATGAACCACCTGTCACCTCAGATAATCCCACTGCATCCGATTGGCCATAGAATCAGCCATTTTGGTCCAAATGTTCCATGGAATCCATAAAAGTGCCAATGACCTGCCTGTGACCTCAGATAATCCCACTGCATCCGATTGGCCATAGAATCATCCATTTTGGTCCAAATGTTCCATGGAACCTATCAAAGTGCCAATGACCAAACTGTGACCTCAGATAAGCCCACTGCAACCGATTGGCCATAGAATCATCCATTTTGGTCCAAATGTTCCATGGAACCCATAAATGTGCCAATGACCCACCTGTGACCTCAGATAATCCCACTGCATCCGATTGGCCAAAGAATCATTCATTTTGGTCCAAATATTCCATGGAACCCATATATGTGCCACTGACCCACCTGTGACCTCAGATAATCCCACTGCATCCGATTGGCCATAGAATCATCCATTTTGGTCCAAATGTTCCATGGAACCCATCAAAGTACCAATGACCCGCCTGTGACCTCAGATAATCCCACTGCATCCGATTGGCCATAGAATCATCTATTTTGGTCCAAATGTTCCATGGAACCTATCAAAGTACCAATGACCAAACTGTGACCTCAGATAAGCCCACTGCATCCGATTGGCCATAGAATCATCCATTTTGGTCCAAATGTTCCATGGAACCCAAAAATGTGACAATGACCCACCTGTGACCTCAGATAATCCCAATGCATCCAATTGGCCATAGAATCATCCATTTTGGTCCAAATGTTCCATGGAACCCATAAAAGTGCCAATGACCCACCTGTGACCTCAGATAATCCAGCTGCATCCGATTGACCATGGAATCATCCATTTTGGTCCAAATGTTCCATGGAACCAATAAATGTGCAAATGACCCACCTGTGACCTCAGATAATCCCACTGCATCCGATTGGCCATAGAATCATCCATTTTTGTCCAAATGTTCCATGGAACCCATACATGGGCCAATGACCCACCTGTGACCTCAGATAATCCCACTGCATCCGATTGGCCATAGAATCATCAATTTTGATCCAAATGTTTCATGGAATCCATAGATGTGCCAATGACCCACCTGTGACCTCAGATAATCCCACTGCATCCGATTGGCCATAGAATCATCCATTTTGGTCCAAATGTTCCATGGAACCCATCAAAGTACCAATGACCCACCTGTGACCTCAGATAATCCCACTGCATCCGATTGGCCATAGAATCAGCCATTTTGGTCCAAATGTTCCATGGAATCCATAAAAGTGCCAATGACCTACCTGTGACCTCAGATAATCCCACTGCATCCGATTGGCCATTGAATCATCCATCTTGGTCTAAATGTTCCATGGAACCTATCAAAGTCCCAATGACCCACCTGTGACCTCAGATAAGCCCACTGCATCCGATTGGCCATAGAATCATCCATTTTGGTCCAAATATTCCATGGAACCCATAGAATGCCAATGACCCACCTGTGACCTCAGATAATCCCACTGCATCCGATTGGCCATAGAATCATCCATTTTGGTCCAAATGTTCCATGGAACCCATCAAAGTACCAATGACCCACCTGTGACCTCAGATAATCCCACTGCATCCGATTGGCCATAGAATCATCCATTTTGGTCCAAATATTCCATGGAACCCATAAAAGTGACAATGACCCACCTGTGCCCTCAGATAATCCAGCTGCATCCGATTGGCCATAGAATCATCCATTTAAGTCCAAATATTCCATGGAACCCATAAAAGTGCCAATGACCCACCTGTGCCCTCAGATAATCCAGCTGCATCCGATTGGCCATAGAATCATCCATTTTGGTCCAAATGTTCCATGGAACCCATCAAAGTACCAATGACCCACCTGTGACCTCAGATAATCCCACTGCATCCGATTGGCCATATAATTATCCATTTTGGTCCAAATATTCCATGGAACCCATAAATGTGCCAATGACCCACCTGTGACCTCAGATATTCCCACTGCATCCGATTGGCCATAGAATCATCCATTTTGGTCCAAATATTCCATGGAACCCATCAAAGTACCAATGACCCACCTGTGACCTCAGATAATCCCACTGCATCCGATTGGGCATAGAATCATCCATTTTGGTCCAAATATTCTATGGAACCCATAAATGTGCCAATGACCCACTTGTGACCTCAGATATTCCCACTGCATCCGATTGGCCATAGAATCATCCATTTTGGTCCAAATGTTCCATGGAACCCATAAATGTGCTAATGACCCACCTGTGACCTCAGATAATCCCACTGCATCCGATTGGCCATAGAATCATCCATTTTGGTCCAAATGTTCCATGGAACCTATCAAAGTACCAATGACCAAACTGTGACCTCAGATAATCCCACTGCATCCGATTGGCCATAGAATCATCCATTTTGGTCCAAATGTTCCATGGAACCCATAAATGTGCCAACGACCCACCTGTGACCTCAGATATTCCCACTGCATCCGATTGGCCATAGAATCATCCATTTTGGTCCAAATGTTCCATGGAACCCATTAATGTGCCAATGACCCACCTGTGACCTCAGAGAATCCCACTGCATCCGATTGGCCATAGAATCATCCATTTTGGTCCAAATGTTCCATGGAATCCATATATGTGCCAATGACCCACCTGTGACCTCAGATAATCCCACTGCATCCGATTGGCCAAAGAATCATCCATTTTGGTCCAAATGTTCCATGGAACCCATAAATGTGCCAATGACCCACCTGTGAGCTCAGATAATCCCACTGCATCCGATTGGCCATAGAATTATCCATTTTGGTCCAAATGTTCCATGGAACCTATCAAAGTACCAATGACCAAACTGTGACCTCAGATAAGCCCACTGCATCCAATTGGCCATAGAATCATCCATTTTGGTCCAAATGTTCCATGGAACCCAAAAATGTGTCAATGACCCACCTGTGCCCTGAAATAATCCAGCTGCATCCGATTGGCCATAGAATCATCCATTTTGGTCCAAATGTTCCATGGAACCCATAAATATGCCAATGACTCACGTGTGACCTCAGATAATCCCACTGCATCCGATTGGCCATAGAATCATTCATTTTGGTCCAAATGTTCCATGGAACCCATCAAAGTACCAATGACCCACCTGTGACCTCAGATAATCCCACTGCATCCGATTGGCCATAGAATCATCTATTTTGGTCTAAATGTTCCATGGGACCCATAAATGTGCCAATGACCCACCTGTGACCTCAGATAATCCCACTGCATCCGATTGGCCATAGAATCATCCATTTTGGTCCAAATATTCCATGGAATCCAAAAATATGCCAATGACCCACCTGTGACCTTAGATAATCCCACTGCATCCGATTGGCCATAGAATCATCCATTTTGGTCCAAATGTTCCATGGAACCCAAAAATGTGCCAATGACCAACCTGTGACCTCAGATAATCCCACCTGTGACCTCAGATAATCCCACTGCATCCGATTGGCCATAGAATCATCCATTTTGGTCCAAATATTCCATGGAACCCATAAATGTGTCAATGACCCACCTGTGACCTCAGATAATCCCACTGCATCCGATTGGCCATAGAATCATCCATTTTGGTCCAAATGTTCCATGGAACCCATAAATGTGCAAATGACCCACATGTGACCTCAAATAATCCCACCTGTGACCTCAGATAATCCCACTGCATCCGATTGGCCATAGAATCATCCATTTTTGTCCAAATGTTCCATGGAATCCATAAATGTGCCAATGACCCACCTGTGACCTCAGATAATCCCACTGCATCTGATTGGCCATAGAATCATCCATTTTGGTCCAAATGTTCCATGGAACCCATAAATGTGCCAATGACCCACCTGTGACCTCAGATAATCCCACTGCATCCGATTGGCCATAGAATAATCCATTTTGGTCCAAATGTTCCATGGAACCCATAAATGTGCCATTGACCCACCTGTGACCTCAGATAATCCCACTGCATCCGATTGGCCATAGAATCATCCATTTTGGTCCAAATGTTCCATGGAACCCATCAAAGTACCAATGACCCGCCTGTGACCTCAGATAATCCCACTGCATCTGATTGGCCATAGAATCATTCATTTTGGTCCAAATGTTCCATGGAACCCATCAAAGTACCAATGACCCACCTGTGACCTTAGATAATCCCACTGCATCCGATTGGCCATAGAATCATCTATTTTGGTCCAAATGTTCCATGGAACCCATAAATGTGCCAATGACCCACCTGTGACCTCAGATAATCCCACCTGTGACCTCAGATAATCCCACTGCATCCGATTGGCCATAAAATCATCCATTTTGGTCCAAATGTTCCATGGACCAAAATGGATGATTTTAGAGCTGAAGTTCTATACGAACCAATCAGTTCGTGCAAAATAAAAACAATACAAGCATAAACAACGAAACAAAAACAAAGAAAGCAGCAAGCACAGCAGGTACATTATAAGCAGCTGATGATTGATTTTCTTATATAAAAACATGCATTTTTCTTCTTATATTTAACTATTTTTTGACTTTAATATAATAGTGACAAAATCCAAAATTAAATAGTCATTCAGCGCAGGATATATCTGATATTTTAGTATATATATTATCTTAGAACGATAAGTATTAAAGGCTGTAGTTATACCCTAAAGTATTAGCCAAAAACGTTGCATGATCTTCAAAAAATCTGCTAAAACGACCCCATACAAACCGCGCTGTAAGACGTAATTCTACGTCAAAATATTGAAAGCTGTTTTGTTTTTGACAATTTTTTAAAGACACTAACCGATAACTCACTTATTACACCATCATACTCTAGCAACACACATGGTTTGTATCTTCACTTAACAAATTGTTTTGATTTGGTGTCTTGACTAACCAAAATTAATCTTAGAGGTAGCTAGCTTAAGGTGGCAAAATACTCGTTACTATTTTATATGCCAAATACTCGTTACTTACTGATTGCTGATGCGAAAGTTACTCGCTAAATGTTGACGAGAAAACATAAGATTTGACTCTACCTAAAATTTATCAAAGTGCCTACAGAAGTTTTTATTGCAAAAGACGTTCTTAGCAGTAACTCAAGAATTTCTTCAAGCACAACAACTATCATTTGATATGAGGTAAAAACATTTTTGCCCAAAATAACCAAAAATATCTGTAATAGCTGCTCTCTAAATAGCTGCACTGACGTGAAAATTGCACTTTCTAACCATAATTCGAATCAGTCGTACCTATTCTGATGTCCTAACAACTAAGTGACAAACTAGCGAAATCTTATCTACGAAGTGCCAACAGTCCCCTTTGCCCCATTACTTACTCAGTCTACTGCGTAGGGTCTCTTGTTAAACAGTAGTTTTTGTGACACCACGTTGAAATTTAGCTGTTGGTTACAAAGATGTTTCGAATCATTAACATTCTGTGGCGCATTCGGCAAAATAAATGAATGAATGAGAGCAAAAAAAGAAAAGGAATCACAAACAAAAAAAAAAGAAAAGAAAACCAAATAGAAACCGAAAAAAATTAAAGAAAAATCCGAAAGCATCTATTTGTTGTTGCTGTTGATGGTGTGTTGGGTTTTTTTTAAGTTAAACATTTAAGAGTTGGAGAAGTACGTATTTAGGTGGTGGTGATAGTGAATTCCAAGGATGAGCGCCAGTGAAGTGCAGGGCTGCCATTACGCAAACGACAACAACAACAATAAAAACCATCGAACAAGCTATCGAAGCAGTATCAGCAGCAACAGCAGCAGCAGAAGCGGCGATAGCAGGAGCTGTAGACAACCTGCTATGAATACCAGATTCTGGAATTCTTATGAACCATTTTAGGTTTCTTTTTGTTGGGTTTTTTTGTTGTTGTTGTTTTTGCTTTTGTTGCTGGAGGGAGGGCGCTAAATACAACAGCATAGAGACAGACAGCAGCTAACACACACTCAACGCTCAACCCACCCACACACAAACAAACACACACTGAGACATACGCTAGTGCAACGTTAATGATTACCCTGATGAGCAGTATAAATGTTTTTGCTGTTGTTGTGCTTCTTGTTTTTATTGTTGTTGTTTTTGTTGTTGTTATTGCTGGTTTCCAATTCGTTTGCTGCGGCTCAATTTGGCTTGACTTGGCTTTGGTTCTAGCTGGCTGTGTTTGGGTTTCCGACTGACTTTCAGTTTGGTTGTGAAAAAATATAAACACGTAAATTATTAATAAGTCAAAATTGCTTCTTTAATATGTCTGTATGCGTCAATGTGTGTGAAAGAGTGTGGTTGCTATCTGGCTGATATCACTTGATATGCATCAAGTGACTCCTGACTTGTTCCTCTTTCACTATTTGATTCACTGATTTTATGATTTCCTTAATGGATAGAAAGCCACATTTTGTTTTTGTTGTTGTTGTTTTTGTTGTAGTTTATGTTTTTCTTATGGCATAAATAACAACAAACTATCGTTTGAACATGAATATGAAATATTCTTTTTGAGTTTTTTAATAAAAATATTTCGAATATTTTGTTGATAGTTTGTTAAACATTTTATTGCATTTTATTTAGCAGATGTTATGATATCCATGCTAAGCAGAGGTAGGTTCATTTGGAATTTTTGATACAAGTTCAGTTTTTTCGAAAGTTTTAAAATTCTGTTTATATGGTTTTTTCAGTTTTGAAAATCCGAAAATATATTTTTGAGCACTATCGACGCTAAGTACAAAACTCTGCTCTAACAAGTCTTCATATGACACATCAGTGTATATAAATATAAGTGTTAAAGGACATGATTATACCTGTACCTGACTTATAAACCAATTTTTTTTAAATTGTCGTTTGTTATTTAGTGTGTATTGCAACCAAATGCCAAGAAAAAGAAGAAACTATCTCAAATTCAATGTTCTGAATTTAGAATTCAATTCTCTGCAAGTTTTGAAAAGATTTAATTTATTTATGATTTGCATTTAAGTTATATCAATTAACTTTAAAAAAATGTAAACAATATTATCGTTACGATTTAGCTTATATTTTTATTATTTCTTTTAAGGTAGGACGAATGTTATGGCAGAGAAAACAGACCTTTTTTTAAAAATTTACTCAGTCAAAAACAAACATTTTTCCAAAATGTTTCTTAATATTGTAGAAAATGAACAAATTACAAGAAAAAAAATTCAAAAAAATAATATTTTTTACTCCGAACATGGTTTTATAGAGCTTCAAAATGGCGGCAGAGAAAAAAAGGGTCCTCGTAGTTGCAGCAGTGGGAGTCGCAAAAATTGTCCGATCTGGAAAAAAATGACTTTTTTTAAATCTTAACAAAATTGGTTATCGTATGACCTGAGCTCTTTTTGAAATTTTTTTTCAATTTTTGGTGATGTGCCAAACTTGAAAGTGAGTTTTTTCGAAAAAAATATTGACTTTAAAAATTCATAAAACATCGAAAAAAATTTAAAAAAGCTCGTGTCATACGATAGCGAATCAAGTTTAAAAAATTAAAAAAAAATAAAAAAATTTTCGTCAAAAAATTAACCCGCTAGTGACGCAACCAGTACGAAAAACATGATTTCGAGATAAACGCGTTCAAATTTTGTGAACAAAGAAAAATAAAAATGCGCTCTCACTAATCCGGCTATAACTTTTGAACCCGTACGAATTTTTCGATAAAATTAGAATCTTAAGAATATTTACTAAAATAAAAAATTAAAAAAAAATCGATTAAAAAAAACGGCTAATGTCATGTCACCCCTTAAAAAGAATTCACAACATAAAATTATTTCTTAAAAAATGGGTTAAATATTATTTTTGTTGTAAAATAACGTCTCAAATTTTCAAGTTTTCAAGTCCTTGGTCGGACTTAGTAAGAAGGTTCTACCAGTTGAGCACATCACAGCTCCGGACTGGTGACACAGCTCCATAAGAGTTACACAGCAACACAAAAAAAAGAAAAGTTGGGTATACATTTAAAGCAACACATGCATTCAGCAGTATTTTTGCCTCTTGATCTCGAATCTGATGTCAGAATTAAGCCATCACGTCAGTATTATTTCTGACCACAAAAAACCGTTAAAAAATGAAGAAAATTAATGAAAATTGGCAAAAAGAAATTTTAAAATTTTTTTCACATTGAACACTGAATATTAATGAAGAAGGATTTGCTAAATCTGATTCCATCACTAGAGGTGAAGTAGAGTAAATAGTTTTTTTCTAACCTCAAATAAGTAGCCGGAAATCATTTTGTTTTAAAATCTGAATCAATTTCAGTCAAAATTGGTGCAAAAGGGTTTTTGGGGTCGCTAATGAAGAATCTGAAATCAAATTCAAAAAATTCAAGATGTCGGATCCAAAATGGCGAACGACATTATGAAAAATCAAAGTATTGGATACAAATTTTGTTAAGAGTAGTTTCTGGGGGGTTACTGATAACGATTTTTTTCTGTCAAACTTGAAAAATTCAAGATGTCTACTTCAAAATGACGAATGTTTTATTCTAGATGGCGAATACATTTTTTAGAATCAACGGATCTAATCGGTAAGACCGAGAATTGCTTCAAGCCTATTTGGTGTATGAATTCGTCAGGAAAGACTCCTTCGCTCAAGCACTTAGCATACAAGGCTTTCAGATATTCAGGCATGACATTCCAGAACAATCGCTATCACCGGCTACTCTGGCCATCTCGACTGTGATCCTGAGACGCCTAAGCAATCTTTTCAAAGTTACGTCACGTGTCCAATACTTCACTCTACTGCGATTTATCTTGCGAACCTCACCAGCACAGTGTCATTGACACGTTCAACCCTCTCACCTAACAGAACAATCTGTAGAATTATGATTGGGCTTCGAAACACATGAACCGGGATATCCATGGCCATTTTATAAAGAAGTACACTATAAAAACAGTCTAGTCCACGCCGCGAGTACAACATGTCTTCAGGTTTATTTTACCCCATTTAAGCCCATCGGGCCCGTGAAACGTGTATAGACCACTTGGCTCGGTAATCACAATGATGCACCTATTGAGCATCCATTCACCCAGCATCTCACCCCGAACATGGTTCCGATATTGAATGGATACCTTATTGAACCACCTAAGGAATGATGCATTCGTGTCGCCAGCCAGGATTAGGGCAATGCTAGATAGCAGATCAGATAGCAGATCCGAGTCAAAGTACATTAAATACGCCTCAATGGGTTCACCAAACTTGAAATATGCTCTTGCCAAAAACATCCTACCAAACATGTAGGCATGATGTTCGGAAGGCATACCTTTAAATGCACAGTTGCGGCAACTCAACGATTTGTTGAACGATTGGATTAGGTCCACTCTGGCCATATTGATAGCAGACGTCTTTTAAAAGTACGCACCTTTTCACCCTGTGATCCAGGCTCAAGTAATGGAAACAGCCGAAATAAAGCTTGAAGATCTTCATTAAGAACGAGTACCACTTGACGTAACAACGTCCAACATACATAATGGCTTCCATGGCTGCGTCACTGCCCTCCAGTACAACAGTTGTCGCCACACCCAAGCCAACCTTACTTGGAGGGCTCACAAGCTACATGTTCTTTTTGAAATCATTATGACTCATTCGCTCATTGAGATTTCCGTCACCCAACTTCTTATTCACGCTCACCTCAAGCGCAACCTCTCCGAACTTCGTATTCTTCAAGAACTTGTTGAGCGTATAGGTTTCACTTCTTGGACTCTCACTCCTAATGTGGGCCTCACTTTGGTAACAATCTCTCGGACCACCTCTTCTGAACTCGCCTTGGAATTTCTGCTTTTGACCACCAAAGATCATGCCTCCACAGGCTTCACCGGTAAAACCAGCAAAACTGACTGAGCAGCAGTTTCGGGACCAAAGCAGGCCAACTTACAATACTGGGTAATGCACTTCTTCTTGTGTGGAGAATATGCAGACGCCCCTTGAGTCACTCATTCTCGATTATGAGGATATTCTCGTAGCCCCCGGTCAAACGGACAATATTACTGGCAACATCTCAACACCACCGTCAAAAACGGATTGCACAGGTCATTGGTGACTTTTTCAAGTTCATGAGGGCCGAGTCATCCCCACCTGCAGATTTCGCATCGGAGTTGGGAACCATCAAGACGACCACCCAGACAACAGATTCCGTAACTCGGGGTCCCCTGTCGTAGGAGAAGAGTGGCATGAAAGAGCCAAGTTTTGAAAGAGCCATCTTGATTTACGCGGTAGTTTTCATACGAATGCTTCTTAAATTATAATTTTTAAGAAGCAATACTCGCCATATGGCACCCTCATACATTTGACAGTTCACTGATAATAAACGACGATGGTGTATCGTATTTTGGATTTCTTCATCATTAAGTAAGTTTTTCAGAACATTTTATTTGTTTTGTGACGTCTTCACCTTTAAAACTAACAGTAATATTATTATACTATAATTTCATGGATATATTAGGCCTACCAATAACATATTTATTTTGCCGGAAAAATCTTGATTTCATACTAATTTTTGAGGTTATGTTTCTTTGGACAATATGTTTTGAAAGAGCTGGGTTGCGGTGGTATGAAGAAGCGTAAAGGAAGTTTAAATTATTTTTGTCAAAAATGTTTTTAAGTGTTTTAAACCTCTTATTTTGTTTTTGGAATAGGTCTTATTATTATAGATTTTCTTCAAAGCGATTTAATTTTTTTGCTAAAAATATTTTTAAGTTTTTTAACTATTTTTTGTTTTTAGTTTTGAATTTTTTTATTTATTTAATTTGTTTTTGTAAAAACAATACTTTTTATAATAACAATTAATATTTTTAATAAAATATTCGTTATTTTTCGTGTTAAGTCTTGTAATAAGAAGATGGCTCTTTCAAAACTTTGGTTGGCTCTTTCAATGCCCATGTGTTATGAAAGAGCCGAATTTCATTTTTTTATAAATGGCTACAGGTCCAAGAATATTATTGATTTTGGAAAATATTTCATGGTATTACGTTCATAAATGAATGAGAAAATACTTTTGATACAAGAATTATAATTTTATTAATTATTTTTATATATTTTGTAACTTTTTTAAAACTGGCTCTTTCATGCCACTCTTCCCCTACTCATCCCGGTGGTAGAACTTCCAACCGCAAAACCCCCGGCAGTATAACCGCTCTCTACCCTTTTCAGAAATATCAATGTTGCAAACTTACCGAACAAAGACCCACCTGACAACGCTCTCCAGATGGAAGGACCCAAGTCGACAAACCCCCAGTCGAAAGAAAATCGGTCCAGTTCATAAATGAACTACCTTTTTTGGCAAAAAATATTATTAATTTCATAAATTTTACTTTTTGGCTTAACTTTTTCAAAGACAATTTTTATTTTCATTCCAAAATATTATAATTTAATAGTAAAATATCATAAACAACAGCTTCATATGTCGAGTTTTTGCTTTCCCACATAACTTTTATAACCTCAAAAGAGTCTCTCATATTCACAATTACCCGTGCTAGGATTTTAAGCAATTACCACTCAATTATTAAAATGCTGAAAAGTCCACATAAATACCAAAACGAATTAATGGCATTTTTTTATAAACGAGACTCTTCTTAGTAATTATTATGTGAAGACGTATGTTTTTCCTATTATTTCATATATTAATTACAAACGTATTTTGCATAAATTAATGAAGTCGATGGTTTTGTTCTTTGCTTTTTGTTGTATTAATTTAAATTCCACAGACCTAGAGTCATGTTCGGTGACACCCACGCATACAAATTTGAGTCTGGCATTAAAGTTTTGCTAAATCTTAAAGAGGGAGTGAATGGCGGCTGTTAATAGCAGCGCGCTACTTGTACTTGTGTTGGTTGTCTTATGCTTGCTATCGAGGTTGGCGTGGTTGTTGCAATTGTTGTTGTTGCTGGATGATCGTGATGAAGATGATGATGATGATGTTGAAGAAAATTGTTATGACTGTCGTTGTGGCTTGTAAGGGAATCGGTCATTGTGTGGTTATGATGTGGCACTGGATTTTTGATTTTCAGCATCTGAGTTAAGAAGGAATTTCACTTGAGTGAAGCAATTAAAAATTAACTTATGTAATAAATTTTATGTCGGATGATTGAATTTGGCGGAATTGGTGGAATTTGATGGAAGAAGAAAATCTTAAATATTTGCAAATAATTGTGTTAATTGCTGAAAATAGCCTACAAAGGGTACTGAGTGCAAATTTGCTTTGAACTTGAGTTATGTCTGTCTGGTTTCTATTTGAATTACATTGAATTGAACATAAATACAACAAATATTTGTTAATGAATTTTGCAAAATTTAAAATGAAACACCCCTGTAGTTCAAGACTTAGTTGCGACAAAGTGTAGATGATTTACTTAAAAAAACTCCTCCATTACAACAACTGAAAATCAAAAATTTAATGAATTTCATGAGACTTGCTCAACGTTTCTGATAGCATTCGTGCATGAATTTGGGAATTTTTTTAATCAATTTTCGTCAACAAAACGTATGGCCGAATCAGCATGTTTCGTCAAAGAGAACGAAAAATCTTACATGAGTCATTCACGAATACTTCAAGCCTTGGACTACTGGAAAGTTGTACGAACTACTACCTCATGATTATTTTTTTTAAAGATGAAAATAAATTTACACTCTAAAATCAAACATAACCTACTAACATCAAATATCAAATATCAAATATCAAATATCAAATATCAAATATCAAATATCAAATATCAAATATCAAATATCAAATATCAAATATCAAATATCAAATATCAAATATCAAATATCAAATATCAAATATCAAATATCAAATATCAAATATCAAATATCAAATATCAAATATCAAATATCAAATATCAAATATCAAATATCAAATATCAAATATCAAATATCAAAAATCAAATATCAAATATCAAATATCAAATATCAAATATCAAATATCAAATATCAAATATCAAATATCAAATATCAAATATCAAATATCAAATATCAAATATCAAATATCAAATATCAAATATCAAATATCAAATATCAAATATCAAATATCAAATATCAAATATCAAATATCAAATATCAAATATCAAATATCAAATATCAAATATCAAATATCAAATATCAAATATCAAATATCAAATATCAAATATCAAATATCAAATATCAAATATCAAATATCAAATATCAAATATCAAATATCAAATATCAAATATCAAATATCAAATATCAAATATCAAATATCAAATATCAAATATCAAATATCAAATATCAAATATCAAATATCAAATATCAAATATCAAATATCAAATATCAAATATCAAATATCAAATATCAAATATCAAATATCAAATATCAAATATCAAATATCAAATATCAAATATCAAATATCAAATATCAAATATCAAATATCAAATATCAAATATCAAATATCAAATATCAAATATCAAATATCAAATATCAAATATCAAATATCAAATATCAAATATCAAATATCAAATATCAAATATCAAATATCAAATATCAAATATCAAATATCAAATATCAAATATCAAATATCAAATATCAAATATCAAATATCAAATATCAAATATCAAATATCAAATATCAAATATCAAATATCAAATATCAAATATCAAATATCAAATATCAAATATCAAATATCAAATATCAAATATCAAATATCAAATATCAAATATCAAATATCAAATATCAAATATCAAATATCAAATATCAAATATCAAATATCAAATATCAAATAACAAATATCAAATATCAAATATCAAATATCAAATATCAAATATCAAATATCAAATATCAAATATCAAATATCAAATATCAAATATCAAATATCAAATATCAAATATCAAATATCAAATATCAAATATCAAATATCAAATATCAAATATCAAATATCAAATATCAAATATCAAATATCAAATATCAAATATCAAATATCAAATATCAAATATCAAATATCAAATATCAAATATCAAATATCAAATATCAAATATCAAATATCAAATATCAAATATCAAATATCAAATATCAAATATCAAATATCAAATATCAAATATCAAATATCAAATATCAAATATCAAATATCAAATATCAAATATCAAATATCAAATATCAAATATCAAATATCAAATATCAAATATCAAATATCAAATATCAAATATCAAATATCAAATATCAAATATCAAATATCAAATATCAAATATCAAATATCAAATATCAAATATCAAATATCAAATATCAAATATCAAATATCAAATATCAAATATCAAATATCAAATATCAAATATCAAATATCAAATATCAAATATCAAATATCAAATATCAAATATCAAATATCAAATATCAAATATCAAATATCAAATATCAAATATCAAATATCATGCAATAACAATAGAGTTCAGCTACTACAGCTTTTTCGCACATTCTCAGCATTAATCTATTTGAAGCCACAATTCAGATTTCATTGAAATATTTCAATGTAATGAATTCCAGTGGCTCCAAACAAATCAATGTGGGAAAAATTTACCCACCACAGAATGGATTGGGCTCAGGGACAACACAGGACATAACAACTAACCATGCATACACAAACACAGATCTAATTACACAATAGCTTTCAATCTACTTTTGAGTTGACCTTTTGACAAACTAACATCAAAAAATGTACAGTTGTTTACAGAGGCACTCATGCGGTTCAAGGGAGCAGTAGCCATGTAATTTGTTCTACTAAATGGTAGATAAATTAAGTTGTTAGCATTTCTACTACTTCTACGGTTAGAGTTAAAGTTTACAAGAGAAAGTAATTCCGGACAATCGAATACACCGGTTATGAGTTGGTGTAAATATACGATATCTGCAGACTTCCTCCGTTCACTTAAAGATTGCATTTTTAAAAGTTTTAAACGATCCTCGTAAGGAGGAAGGTTCAAAAAATCAATCCCACCTAAGCCCCTAAGAGCAAACCGAACAAAACGTTTTTGGATTCTCTCTATACGTTCAACATGCACACTATAATTTGGGGACCAAACTTGACTTGCGTACTCCAAGTGAGGGCGCACTATTGCATAATACAACGTAGAAGTTGTAATCATGCTATTGAATTCTTTGGCCCAACGTTTTATAAATCCAAGCATTGAAGATGCTTTTTTACAAATGTAATCAATATGATTGTTGAACGATAGCTTAGAATCCATGCATATACCAAGGTCTTTGACGGCCTCAACACGACTTAAAGCAGTATCTTTAATATTGTAGTCAAAAATTAAATTATTCCTTCTGCGCGAAAAGGTCATAGTTTGGCATTTAACAGGATTTAGAAACATATTATTTTTAAAGCACCAAACTTCAAAAGATTTCAAGTCAGCCTGGAGTAGGTTGGAGTCGTCTTTAGCATTTATTGTTCTGTATATTTTCATATCATCTGCATAAATTAACAGGTGAGAGTGTTTAATAATGTGGGTAACATCATTAATGGCTAAAATAAACAGAAGTGGACCTAAGTGACTGCCTTGCGGAACACCTGATTCCGCAACAAATTCAGGAGACAAAACCCCTCGGAATCGTATTTGATAAGATCGTTCTGTCAAATACGATTTAATCCAGCTAACAAAATATTGTGGAAATCCCAATAACTTTAGTTTAAATAAAATTAAATTATGTGGTAATTTATCAAATGCTTTACTAAAGTCAGTGTAAATGCAGTCGACCTGGTTACCTGATTCAATTGTATTAAGGCAGAAAGATGTAAAATCGAGAAGGTTGGACACAGTGGATCTGCCATTAACAAAACCATGCTGACGAGTTGTTATGACTTCTCCACAGTATCTCTTAACCCGATCATACACCACTCTCTCAAAAAGTTTTGGAATCGATGATAGTTTAGCAATGGGCCTGTAATTAGTAACATCATTCCTGCAACCCTTTTTATAAATGGGGCTTATAAACGATTTTTTCCAAAATTGAGGAAAAAGGCCTTCATTTATAGATTTATTAAACAACAAAGAAAGTGGTTGGCACAAAAAAGAACCGCATTGTTTTAACACAGCGGCAGGAATTCCATCAGGTCCAGCGCTAAAATCTTCATCTATCGATCCAATATAATTAAAAATATCCTCAGCGGTAAAGGATATAGATTCCAAAGAAACCTTGGGTGAAGAACTCATATAATCAAAATACCCAACATCAGGGTTAAAAGAATCGGAACAAAATGATTCTTTAAAAAGAGTAGCAAATAGGCCACAGATTATGACGGGATCATCAGTAAATCCGTCAAGAGTTTTAAATGATGAAGGGAATCCATCGGATTTCTTTTTTGTATTTATGAATCCCCAAAATTTCCTTGGATCAGACAAAATTCTCAGCTTAATATTGTCTAAGTATTCATTATATAACGTAGCTGAGTGATTTTCAAATTCCAGAAACAAACATTTGTAAGTTTCTAGGTCATTTGAGTCTAAGCTACAGACATATTTCTTCCATGCTCTGTTTCTGTTGTTGCGAAGTGTTTTTAATTCCTTTGTGTACCAGGGGTACGTCGAATTATTCGCAAATTTGAGGCTATATGGTACGGATTGAGAAAACATAGCAAAAAGTTCCAAATAAAAATAACTAATGGAACTATCAAGATTATTTTCATTTATGTATTCTAAAATTACATTGAGTTTACTATGAATCAAATTATTCAACTTCAAAAAGTCAGCTTTTTTAAAGTTGAATTCATAAACTTTGTCTATGGAATTTGAATTAACTATATTTTCTCTATCTGATTTGTACCAAATACTCAATGGTGGATGGTATTCATCAACAGTTGTAAGAGTATGGAAGGCCCTCTTAACAATGACATTGTTACTGTCTGTAGTTAAGACCAGGTCAAGAAGTCGATTAAGACTATTATAAATACAACTAACTTGTTGTAAGTCAGAACATATATTATCAACAAATATATGTTCTTGGCGGGTCTTCGAATTAGATACACATAAATATGTATCATCGTCAGAAGAATGCCATTTTAAGTCAGGCAAATTAAAATCGCCCAACAATAAAATGTCGTCATTAACGTCAAGTAAATTTATAATGTATTCTATGCAGTCTGCAAGGTTTGTATAGACGTCAGCACTGCTCTTTGGAGGAACATACGCATTAACAACATATACATTGGAATTACAATGTACAACCTTAACGCATATAAGTTCGATATTGAAAGAGCAGGGAATATCAATAAAGGAACTAACAAAGGAGTTCCTAACAGCTACTAAGACACCACCGCCAACAGCAGAAGTATTGTCAGTGTGCCTGTCCTTTCTAAAAACTTGGAAACTATTGTCAAACAATTCCAAGTCTGTAATGCTTCCGTTCAGCCACGTCTCCGTTAACGCAATAATATCCTCAGAAAAATTCTGAGTTGACAAAAATATGTCATGCGTCTTAGAACGTAATCCCCTTACATTTTGATAGTAAAGGGATAGCCTATTTAGTTTTTTTGAGCCTGACGCACGGGTTTGTTGGACCTTCTAGACTTATTTTTAGGCTGAAACTCAGAAACGAGAATATTATTGCCCCACAAATTAGAGTTTAAAACAGTTGCAAACTCTTCAGCTGCAACTGTGAGAATGAAGGACGCGTGGGAGGGTTTGTTACCTATTTTTTTGCATGAACAGAATGCATTATGGCTTATTAAATTATTTTGTTTGACAAACGTCATAACATTTTCGGTAGTTGTGTCAGGTTGAAGGCGTGAAATAAAAATCATTTTTCTCCTCGACACTGCCCTCAAAATTAAATTTGATTCATTGTTGGGCTGAGTTAAAATTGGACTATTAGTCAATGGAGGAGTAATTGATGGCGACGCAGAAATAACTACATTATTCATTTCTAAAGGCATAGCTGAGGGCTGCATAGCTTGTTGGCTATTAAGAGACGCCTTGCGACGCTTGTTATTTTTATTTTTATTTTTCCTCTTGTTTTTGGTTTTATTAAGGTCTTTGTTAGTTTGAGTCCCGGATGAAACTGTCTGAGACAGAGAAGGAATGGTATTTTCCGGAATATAAATCTCATCGTAGACGCTGGTATTGGGTGTGGCGTTAACTTCGCTGAAAAATGTTACAATTTCTCTGAAATTGTTATTCAACGAGTTAAGTCTTTCCCCAAACAGCTTTATTTTTGAATAAAGTTCATCTGGGGAAAGGGCCCTGCACGAAGCACAATACCAACGAAGACCTGATCTCGTTGATATTAAATCATCAAGACATGACTTGGAGATACCCGCGCAAGAAGAATGGAACATTTGCTCACAAGGCCCAGAACAATTGAACATGGGGTTCAGAATATTTTGGCTTTTGCAAAGCTCGTTTAGAGAACAAGCAGCCATATTATCTGAAGAAAAATAAACCATTACAAAAATAAACAATAAAACAAAAAACTATCAATATAAAAAAAAATAAATAAATGGTTTTAATTATTTATTGTGAGCAAACGTGTTAAAAATTAAATAGCGCTTAAAGGGTTAACAATTCACTTTAAACAGTTTAGAAGCAACAGCAACAGTATGCCTGTGCTCTAATATGTATATATAAATAAACAAATAACGCACAAAGAGGAATGCAAGAAAATAAAAAACAAGCAGCTAGCACAGAAGTCAAGCACGAAAATAATAAGTTAAACTAATTTATTAAAATGACAAAAGATGTAAAAATACAAACACTTACAGGTACCACATAATAACATATACATATATTATTTTACAAAATTTCTTTAAACAACTCAACAATTTAAAACACAAATATTGCACAAACATTTAATGACTCTACGTCAACATCAACTGACACCGGCTAATAAACGAGATCAACGAACATCAAATCAAATATCAAATATCAAATATCAAATATCAAATATCAAATATCAAATATCAAATATCAAATATCAAATATCAAATATCAAATATCAAATATCAAATATCAAATATCAAATATCAAATATCAAATATCAAATATCAAATATCAAATATCAAATATCAAATATCAAATATCAAATATCAAATATCAAATATCAAATATCAAATATCAAATATCAAATATCAAATATCAAATATCAAATATCAAATATCAAATATCAAATATCAAATATCAAATATCAAATATCAAATATCAAATATCAAATATCAAATATCAAATATCAAATATCAAATATCAAATATATCAAATATCAAATATCAAATATCAAATATCAAATATCAAATATCAAATATCAAATATCAAATATCAAATATCAAATATCAAATATCAAATAACAAATATCAAATATCAAATATCAAATATCAAATATCAAATATCAAATATCAAATATCAAATATCAAATATCAAATATCAAATATCAAATATCAAATATCAAATATCAAATATCAAATATCAAATATCAAATATCAAATATCAAATATCAAATATCAAATATCAAATATCAAATATCAAATATCAAATATCATATATCAAATATCAAATATCAAATATCAAATATCAAATATCAAATATCAAATATCAAATATCAAATATCAAATATCAAATATCAAATATCAAATATCAAATATCAAATATCAAATATCAAATATCAAATATCAAATATCATATATCAAATATGAAATATCAAATATCAAATATCAAATATCAAATATCAAATATCAAATATCAAATATCAAATATCAAATATCAAATATCAAATATCAAATATCAAATATCAAATATCAAATATCAAATATCAAATATCAAATATCAAATATCAAATATCAAATATCAAATATCAAATATCAAATATCAAATATCAAATATCAAATATCAAATATCAAATATCAAATATCAAATATCAAATATCAAATATCAAATATCAAATATCAAATATCAAATATCAAATATCAAATATCAAATATCAAATATCAAATATCAAATATCAAATATCAAATATCAAATATCAAATATCAAATATCAAATATCAAATATCAAATATCAAATATCAAATATCAAATATCAAATATCAAATATCAAATATCAAATATCAAATATCAAATATCAAATATCAAATATCAAATATCAAATATCAAATATCAAATATCAAATATCAAATATCAAATATCAAATATCAAATATCAAATATCAAATATCAAATATCAAATATCAAATATCAAATATCAAATATCAAATATCAAATATCAAATATCAAATATCAAATATCAAATATCAAATATCAAATATCAAATATCAAATATAAAATATCAAATATGAAATATGAAATATGAAATATGAAATATGAAATATGAAATATGAAATATGAAATATGAAATATGAAATATGAAATATGAAATATGAAATATGAAATATGAAATATGAAATATGAAATATGAAATATGAAATATGAAATATGAAATATGAAATATGAAATATGAAATATGAAATATGAAATATGAAATATGAAATATGAAATATGAAATATGAAATATGAAATATGAAATATGAAATATGAAATATGAAATATGAAATATGAAATATGAAATATGAAATATGAAATATGAAATATGAAATATGAAATATGAAATATGAAATATGAAATATGAAATATGAAATATGAAATATGAAATATGAAATATGAAATATGAAATATGAAATATGAAATATGAAATATGAAATATGAAATATGAAATATGAAATATGAAATATGAAATATGAAATATGAAATATGAAATATGAAATATGAAATATGAAATATGAAATATGAAATATGAAATATGAAATATGAAATATGAAATATGAAATATGAAATATGAAATATGAAATATGAAATATGAAATATGAAATATGAAATATGAAATATGAAATATGAAATATGAAATATGAAATATGAAATATGAAATATGAAATATGAAATATGAAATATGAAATATGAAATATGAAATATGAAATATGAAATATGAAATATGAAATATGAAATATGAAATATGAAATATGAAATATGAAATATGAAATATGAAATATGAAATATGAAATATGAAATATGAAATATGAAATATGAAATATGAAATATGAAATATGAAATATGAAATATGATAAATCAAATATCACAAATCGAAACTATAATACCATTTACCAAAAACCAAACAGCAAATACGCAATACCCAATATCAAATACCAAACTCTAAATACCAAAATTCAAAACCAAATACTTACTACTAAATACCAAATACTATTTACCAAATACCAAATATCAATATCCAAAACCAAATTCCGAACACCAAGAAACATTTTTCACTTGTTTATTTACTATGCTTCCTAGCATTGCCATAAAATGTTAAATTTTCCATAATCCTTAACATAAATTATGTCCCGTATTGTTTTTACAGAGTCCTGCAGGAACTGTTATACTGTTATCCTTAGCTTAGTTCAGTGAAATATGCTTTTGAAGCTCCCAGCATAAAACTCTTTGAATTGGTTCTGTTACATTTCTAGCAAATAATGTTCACCGTTATTCTCCAGCAAAATCTCTCTCTTAAACTCTTCAGTTTTGTTATCCCCACCAGACTCCGACTAACGTATGGCCTTTTGACTCTCATTATAACTTTTGGTCCTGTTTAGGTGGAGATGATGTTTCGAACATCAGCAACACACACCATGTTATGCCTCAACATAGCATCAACCATATATCGATAGAGATGTACATATATCTTTACAGCAGATAAACGTTGATATCTTTTCTACAACTACAACAACAACAACAACAGGAACAAATTGGAGTGATATAACATTAACTGTGGCCACGCGTACTCTTTTCCTCATAGTTATGTTGGTTTTGTTTTCTTTTTTTTTTTTGTGTGTCTTTTTTTCGTCCTTACATTGGATTCACTCAGCTAACCTTAAGCTTATTTCACTCTATGTCGGCGACAAACAAGCTCCTAACCATGGGTTTTTATTCAGCTTCAGTCGCTTGTATTTGATTTGATTTTGCGATTTTACCTGGTTTTATTGTTGTTGTTGTTTGTGTTGTTGTTGGAAATAACATTCAACGTTTTGTTGGTTGTTAGTTGCTTGTTATCCTTGGCGTCCTTGCTTTACTGCTTTGCACTAGTAGTGCTCATTGTTGTTGTTGTTGTTGTTGTTGTTGTTGTTAATATCCTCGAATGTTGTCTCGGGATGCGTTGATGTCTTAGATTTTCTTTATGGCTGTTCTTCTTACAGTTGTTATTGTTGTTGCCGCCGACCTCACCGCCTTTTGTTGTTTATTTTGTTGAACTTTTTTCTTGCTTCCCCGCACATAAAGTTTTATGTTTTACGGTGTTGTCTAGTGCGCTTTTCCTTTTAATTTTTTGTATTATCCTTTTTTTTTTTTTTGTTGTCTGATTTTGCTGTATTTGGTAGCTTCCTGCTTCATTTATGTGCGCTTTTCTTCGCTTCTCTTGTTATTTCTTTTATTCTCTACACTTTTAGTTATTTTATTTGTTGTTGTTTTTTTTTCAGATATAAGTATGTGGGTAAAATAACTAGTAGTTCTGCTGCTTTTGGTGTCGATATGATTTTCTCTCGTTTATACCGTTTTCAATAATGATGTCGAGGAATTTTTTAATAAAGTCGTTCTAGCATGATGAGGTTAATTTGTTGGTTTCTTGATTCTTAGCGCGGTTAAACGTTAATGTCTGCCATCATATAATATTTAATGACATCTTTCAATATGAGTTTGTTATAGATACCGAATATAATGGGCTTGATACGTTGCATAGATGGTGAGATTTCGTGGTTTTATTGTGAATTTAAGATGAATGTTATGAACTATAAGTTGTGTGTTTAGGACTTTTGCTGCAGTGAAAATGCATTTTCAATAGGAATAATAAAAAAATTAATCTAGTATAAGAGATAATTTCATCTTAATATAAGTGAATGGGTACGTAAAAAGTTTTTATTTTTATTGAAGGAAGAGAGAGAGATTGTTCTTTAATTATTGAAGCATGCTATAGAGACTTTAAAAAAACTATTGAGACATAAAATATTAAGTCCAAAATGTTTATTTAAACTTTGAAGTATTTGATAACTTTTATTAAAAAGTTATTTCTTTCAATAATTGTGTTAAAGTTTATTGATAGATTTATTAATTTGATAGAATTTTTATATCAAGAGACAATTTCAAATTGAATTAAAAATATTGAGAGTTATTCAATATCATAACTAAAATATATGTTCATAAAATTTTCCAAAAGAATTCTATTAAAAAATTAAAAGAAAAAAATTTCCTGAAAAATCGTCTTTGAAAAACTCAAAATGCAGGCAGAGCCCACAATATGTGAAATAGTCGTAGTCTTTAAACAGGCAGAAATTTTGTATATTAGTTAAGTAACTATTGGAGTAAAACATTGAAACATTGGAGTGTACATAAAAAGGTTATTATTGTTAAGAACAGTCCGCTTCCCACATGTTTTGTCAACTGACAAAAAAATAAGAGTATCGGTTTCTTGGAGGTAAGTTCCGAGAATATTAAGAACTATGGTATGCAATAACTTTTTTGGCACCACTTTCCCCACTAGTCATTTTTTCAAATTCTTTTCCTTTTGACAATTCTTTTTTTTTGCATCACGATAATGCAACATCCCCAAAATCACCAAAAATTTGACACATATCATTCCGCAACCTTGACTTCTGGATATTCGTTAAACTCAAGAGACCGCTCCGTGGACACCGTTTTGAACCGATAGAAGAGATAGAAACCGAAACAGAAAAGGAATTGAAGGCTTTACCGGAAGAGGTCTTTGCAGGAAATTGGAAAAAACGTTGGCAAAAGTAATTACATCCGGATAGAAGGATAAAATGGATTAAGAAGAATAAATAACAATTTTTTGATTTATAATCAAATTTTCGATATTTTTTGCCCACAATAGTACTTTCCTTATATATCTGCAACTAACAAAATATACTAACCGACAAGCTTTATTGAAGATAAAAGACCAAAATGAGCAACAGATGTGTCATATGGTATTGATTTGTTTGGTACATTATACAATTATGCTTAGAACATCGGGTCGCAGTTGAATAAACAATGCATTTAAACAATTTTGTATGTACCTAACTACTCTTTACTTAAGTTTATGAAACTAAAAATTTTTTCCTTATCTCATCTGTCGTCTTTTCCACTCAAAAATGGTCAATTGTTTGGTGCAACAGACGAATAATGCTAGATTACATTTCAAGTGGAACAAGGAATTGGTAATGATTTGAACGTCCAACCTTAACTTAAGTAATTAATCATCCTTAAGTTCAAATGTTGAACCACTTCATTTTCTTGTTTTGATTGCAATGATTTGATTCTTTCTTCCCGTTTCTGAGTTATTTGTATTAAAGATATATGTATGTTTTTATTATCTGGATGCAATTAAGCAACAACGGCTTAACGAATCCACGTTAGGGATGAGTTTTTGATTTTGATACCCAGGAACCCAAAATTTTGTAAGATTCCATAAAATAATGCTTTCAAAAAAAAAATTCAGTGTGACGAAGGCTTAAGTTGTGCCGCATCTGGGTTAAAGGTTGGTAAAAAGTGGACAAATTAGATAACTATGTATATTACGGTGAAGAAAGGGCGTAAATATGCTCAAAAAAAAATTTGGAGAAGAAAATTTGGGTCGATCTCTCATTTCAGCCTTTTGGAACCACCCTGGGAACGATGGAAGTCGATTTATAAAAAAAAATTACAAAAAAAAATTTTAAAGAAGTCCCTTAAAGGGTTGAAAATAGAATAGAGTATTTTCGGTTAAAATGTTGGCACAAGAAACCAATGGAGGTCTGCACATATTTTATCCTTTTAGGCGCACCTTGGAAGCGGTGGAGTCCAATTTCCTAAAAAGATCAATTTTGTATGACTGCCACTTAGGGGGTTGTGGCAGGGGTAGGTATATTCTCGAAAAATTTTGGGAATGAAAATTTAATTGATGTCAGTCGAACTTTTCGCCCCCCCTAGAGGCAACTCTTTGGTAGTTATGGAGGTTTTTATCTAATTTTTCTACTTTTCATCTAACTTTAACCAAGTTACGGCACAACTTAACACCTCGCCACCCCGCTTTTTTTTTAAAAGCATTTTTTGTCAAAACTCACAAAATTTAGGGTTGTTGTGTATAAAAATCCCGTTATTAAAGATTTCTCTACATCACTATCCCACCCCTAATCTACATGGTCCATTGATTCAACTTTACGATGCTTCACTTTATAATCAAAATTTTCAGTATTAAAATTCCACCTAGGAATCCTCTGATTAACTTTTTTCTACCCATAGCTTGAGCCAAAGAAGTATAATCAGTGACCATAGTGAAAAGAATCCTTTGTTATCGCGTCTTTAATAGTACTTCAAAACAACCATCGACCCACTTTTTCACAAAATTTTTTTTTTTAACTTAAGTTTATGAAAAAAAATTACACTGACGCACAGTGGGCGGTTCGTGGCCATAAATAGATCAAAAACAAAGTTTTGAAATTGTACAAAATTTTTTTAATAATCGTCAGTTCATACATCAAATAAGAAACACAAAAAATTCACTCAGAAATTTTTTTAAGGTTTGGTCAGAATATGGCTCCAAATTTCAACTTTTTTTAATGAAAAAATTGAGAAAATCACTTGTTTTAACTACTTGTTTTTACTAAAAGAGTGGAAGTGAAATGAAAAAATAATAATAATATGATATTTAGTGTTTCATAAACTGAAGTTTTTTGTTGTTTTTAAAATAAATGTATTTTTTGTGATTTTTGTGATGCAAATCGCAAAAAAAATTTCGAAACTTTTTCGAAGCATTTTTAATGTAACTCGCAAAAAAAAGTTCGAAACTTTAACAGTTAAAAAAAAAAAAATATCAAAAATCATCTCTACTATTTTTCAAAATAGCATCCAGGCATATTTATGATTATAGAAAAATATGGTTCTCTCTGCCCGAACTTGCCACAAATGGGTTTGATGTGACTTTTTCTCGTTAAGTATCATTTAGAAAAGAAATTATTTTATTATTTTCTGCGTATCTTAAAAATGAAAATTATATTAAGATTAACAGAAAGTGATGTAAATGAGAAAGTGTATGATTTGATATTATAAAATGAAGTCCTCAAATTAATAGTAAGGAATGTTTTCGACTGGGCCGAAGCTAAAAGTTAAAATAAAAGCTAAAGCTGAAAATTTGAGCAACAAGATGTAGTGGATGTGATGTGTGATAGTGTGTTAGATGTGTGTAGTGGATATGCCTCCAACTATGCACAAAGTACTCATTCATGGAAGCGAAATTATAAAGAAGCTAGGCGTTTCAATTGGACGCTTGTCGGCAGCAGCAAAAGAAGCATCTAACTAAATATTTAAAAATGCACGTCTACATAATAGCAGAACCTGTGGAAGGACTGCTAATAATGAAGACATTTTGCAGCATCTTCTTATATCTTCCGATCCTCTTGTCAGCCATTTGCGATTATAGATAGACAAAAAATACAAAGAGCTGTTAGTTGAAGTTAAAGAGCTAATATAAAAACTTTTTAACAAAAAAAAAACCTACTTCAAAATCACTTCAAAGTAAAAAATAATTTTAAATTACTTTTCCTATTAATCGTGGTAAAATTTGAAAATTTATTTATATACATTATTATATTGGAAATCTTAGAGGAAAAATTAAAGTAATAAGATTTCCAATATAATAATGTATATAAATAAATTATCAAATTTTACCACGATTAATAGGAAAAGTAATTTAAAATTATTTTTTACTTTATAGTGATTTTGAAGTAGGGTTTTTTTTTTTTGTTGAAAAGTTTTTATTTCTTCCTTTTTAGAGAATTTTAGTAGTTTGTAAACTACGTCAACACAATTATTTAAGCTCAAAATTTTGAAAATGCTTTTTTTTTGTCGATTCTTATTCTTTACTCTTAAATTTTTTAAAATATTTGCAAGAATTATAAAAGGAAATTTCATATATAAAACTTAAATAAAATTTATTATTAAAAATTTAGTTTTTTAATTTCTGGTTTGTTAGTTATTTTCAATTTCTGCCTTTTACAATTTTTATTAAAGTATCACGCCCTTTTTCAAATCCCGCCTATGTACTTTATTGATCATACTTTATAATAATTCACCCTTTCTACAGTTTTTCTAATATTGCCACAACTCTTTTCGAATAACGCCCACTTAATTGACCGTAATTTTTTATAATTGTACCGAACCTTGCATTTTGGCTGTAAATGACAGTATCCTAGTGTCAATATTTACTGAGATACAGTGTTTTTCTTAAAGTGACACCGCCCACATTATTTGTCGAAATTGGTTATACTTGCGCCTACCTCTGTACTAAATTTTAGTATCCTAGTGTCAATAGTATTGTAGATACAGTGGTTTTTTATTATTGCCACACCCCGTTTTCCATAACGCCCATTTTTTTTACAAAAATTTGTTGCAATTGTGCCTACCGCTGTAATAAATTTCTGTACTCTAGTGTCAATATTATTCAAGATACAGTAATTGTCTTATATTGCCACACCCCTTTTTCGCATAATGCCCACTTTCTTGATAGTAATTTTCAATAATTGTGCCTACCTCTATACTAAATTTCAGTGCTCTAGTGTCAATTGTATTCGAGAAGCAGAGTTTATAGAATATTGCCTCACCCTTTTTTTGAATAACGCCCACTTAAGTGATCGCAGTTTTCAATATTTGTGCCCGCCTTTGTAATTTTACTGTAAACTTTATTACCCTAGTGTCAATATTTACTGAGATACAGTCTTTTTCATATAGCGACACGCCCCTTTGTCGAATACCGCCCACTTTCATAGACGAGCACCTTTTATGCCTTGGAAGTATAAAATTGTTTTAAATATTTATAGCTTCGTACACATATTCACATGGACCTAAGAATATGTACTATTGAATATTTTTGGAATGCGCCCTCGGACACGCCTACCTCCCATACCACAATAAAATAAAAATCACTACATAGAGAGTTGTATTTAAGCTACAGAAAAAAAAGTGTTATATCTATATATTTTATATAACATTTGTAAACTACCAAAAAAATGGGTGTGATCCGCCCATGAACTCGTCCATCTCCCATACAACCCAAATATTCAAAACTCTATAAAGAGGCTTTCATTTGAGCTACTGGAATAAAACTTGATATGGGAGCTTTCTATACAAAATCTAAGGTGTGTTTAAAAAATAAACGTCATTTGCAAACGAACACACCTACCTCCCATACAACTCACTATAGTGAAAACGCTATAAAGGCGTTTAGATATGAGCTGCAAAGATAAAACTTGGTATGTGAGTATGTTATATCAAAACTATGATATTTACAAAAAATGGGCGCCATCCGCCCAGAATATTTATAATATTATTGTTTTTTCGATACCAAAAATGTTTGCTTCTTCATTAATTTTTTTTTTTTAAAGTGTACAGCACTGTGTGTGTGGCATCTTACAACTGTTAATATTTGAATTTTTTCTCAACTTACCCGATTTTTAACTTAGCGTTCAAAATTTATGAGCAAATCCTTGAATCACAAAACATTTGTGACTCAAAGGATAAAATATGTAAAAGAACATTTTAATTTTCGAAGCCAATCGTCTCACCAGATTGTAAAATTAAATTATTTCTTTCTTAACTCACCAAACTAAAATCATTATTTTACGGTGCATTCGGACTAAGCCATTGTTTTTAGCCCAATCTTCAACACCCGCAGCTGAAAATTCGCTTAACTTATTTTTGAAAACTCAAGTTTTTACTGTGTCCTAAGTAACTTTAATACATATAAGACCTTTTTCAAAATATTTATGTTTTAATTAAATAATATTTTTAATGTTCCGGCATAACTTAAAGCAAGCCCAAAAATTTTCTTCACCGCAGCATCTACGAAAGAATTGCTTTTCAGTTTGCCGACGTAAGCCTTGTTTATTAATTAATTTTAATAACTCTCAGTAAAATAATAATCATAATGAATTAATTTGTGAAATTTTGCTCAAAAAAACAGAAAACAAAACACTTCAGTTTTGCCACACAAAACGACAAAATGAATAAAAAAAATAAAAAAAAGCAAAACGAAGAGTTGTCATTATGTTAAAGAGCTCAACACTGAGTACTAAAACTTTTAATATCTTAGAACTTTTAATATCTTAATTATATTCAGCTGTCTTGAACAGACGAAAACAACTGTTTTAATTCCCGCCTAAATAACCGGCGCTACAGTTGAATCCCTGTGAAACCCAACAAGTCACCCAGTCAGTCAGTCAGTCAGTCAGTCAGTCAGTCAGTTAGGCAGCCAGCCTGCCTGCTCAACACCCACACTTCAACCACAACACAATGCAAGGCATAACCATAACACAACCTGGCAGGAAATAAGAATAACAAACATTCCGCGCCGCCATTATTCAGACACTTTGGCTGCGTCTGGTGTTGGTGATGATTTCAGTTTTGGGTTTCACGTGTTGGCATTTACAACTAAAACAGAGAAACAAGACAGAAGTAAGTAAGCACACGAAAGAACGAAAAATAGTCGCTATAAAAATTTACAACGCAATAATAAGGATAGCAGCAGCACCAGCAGCAGCAGCAGCAGCAGCAAACACAACAGCAACAACAATCTTATATGCACACGTATACTACGTCAGCTATGTATATGTATTTGTAAATATATACAAACAACAAAGCTGAAGTTGGCAACAAAAGGAGCAGCAGCAGCAGCAGCTACTAGGACTAGCGATGCAGCAGCCTCCATGGAGTAGAGCAGTGAAACATGAGTGGAACGGCAGGCAAAATGCTAGACACGAGACAAAATGAAATTTTAATGATTCTCGTTGCTGTTACCGCTGCTCATAGTGCTCATAGTGCACAGGACTACGACAGGAGCAGCACAAAACAAGTACAACAAGCAAGAACCACACACAAAAATGGCGTATCTACTTTAAGCATGGTTGTAGCGTGGTAGGGGCTGATGGGGGTGGGAGTTGGGTATGCATGCCTACAACTGATACTTCAACTTACGTTACGCTGTAGTACGCGCCAAGTGCTTTAGTTGCACGCTCGCTCTCACTCACCGTAGCTGCTCTCTTTATGTGATTGTAGCTGGTTTTGCACTACGGCGCCTAAAAGTATGCAATGAGTTTTGTGTTGTCAACACGCGGCCAATGCGAAAACAAAATGCCGGCTAAAAAGTCTGCCAAATAGCAGCATTAAAACGAACACGAACAACACGGAAGTGAGAGGCACTTCCGAACAGCACACGATGCCTTGCTTGCAGGGCAAACGAGCAATGGCGAGCGTTTAACAAACTGACAGTTTCACTCACGAACACTGACGACAGGCACAATACGCGAAACGACCAACCGACGAACGCGCACACAACAGACCGAACGACACCGCAGACTCTTCTGCAATTTGTTATTGTTATGAAGAAAGCACAAAATTAAAGATTTTGTTGCATACTTTTTGGCACTTACAAAATTGTTAAGAAATTTCCAAGAAAAACTATATCACTGAAATTTCGAAATACTTTTCCAGCAAAACGTTACTAATTTTTTCTGCTCTGTTACAATTTTTGGTTTTTTTTTTTTTCTCGAAACACTATCGTCTTCTCAATGCGCGCGTGTGCGTTTACGTATGCATATACCGTTATACCTATATGTACACACACATCTACCAAAAAACTCACGCTTGTATATAACAGTTAGAGTTGATAACGATGTGTTGTTGTTGTAGGCTATTTTTGTTTTGTTTTGTTTTGTGTTTTTCCTTGTTGTTATTGTTTTTGTTATCCTTTAACCAAGCTTCGCACAGCAGCACAATGACCCGACGTACTCGAACGTTGACTCGTTTCTGTTTGAATGTTTCGCATGTTGCGGCAACTTTTGATGATGGCCAAAACGAGAGCGCGCGAGCCTTTAAAAATAACAAAAAAAAAAAAATAAAACGAAAAAATTAACAACAGCATAAATACAAAAGTGCCTCGTATGTGTTATACTGCAATCCTTGTGCGAAAATGATGATACGCGATAGCAGCTAAGGCACGCTCTAAATAACGCACTCTTTCATCTAAATAACGCTCTTTATTACCTTGTTTTAAACGGCTCATAGGAGCAACCATCTTTTTGCTATTTATTATGTTTCTCGTATAACAGTTTTGATGATTTTATGGCAGGCATCAGATGTTTCCTTATTTATGCTTTGGCTGCTATGACGTCATTCATGCGGCATCTCGTGTAGACAGTTGAAAATCATGAATGAAAATTTACAGTAAAAAGCTTTTGTGAACGACCAAATCTAGCAATATGCGGTCTGTTAACAACAAGGGCCTTGATTGTATGTACTTCTAACTGTTTGTCTGTCTGATAGTGGGATTTAAGCAAACTGTTTAGTGTCTGCTGCGAGAAATAGTTTATAGGCAAGTTAGGTTAACAATTTTATATTAAAAAAAACACAAAAAAATTTGGCATGACCTGTAAGTTTAAGAAAATCTAAGCTCAAAAATTAAAAAGCTCATCTTAATGGTTTATTTGTGCGATTTTATAAAAAATTAACCGCACCATCTAACAAGCAAATGGATAAAATTCTCAAAATTGTGTTTTGTTGCTTCCTTTAACTCCGACCCACAAATATATAATGTTGTTAACGCATGGATAAACTGATCTATGCACACAAGTGTTTATGTTTAGTAAAACAGCGATTTCAGATTTTCACTAGAATTTAATAATGTTTTTACATGACCTCGAGAGGCAGGGTCACTTAATCCAGAGCTTTCTTCTTTGTTTTCTAAATAAAATACATAAATATCAATGTATTGATGTACATCGTTATTTGGATGATAGTTTGATTCCCACAACTCAATGTCAAAAATTATTTCCTTTAAATGTTCCTTCTCCACGACTATCTTTTAAATGGTTCATTATTTGGGTCCAATTTTCAAAAATTTTTTCGAGCACATCGGCCGGTATTCCTTGAGCAGCAATATTCTCAAAACTATGGTCTCTATGTACTCTGGTGGAATGATGAATGTCCAATAGTGTAAAATTTGTTCGAAATTTGGTGATGGTGTTACGAATAGTGGTGTTACAAGGACGCTCATAAAGACCAAAATGATGTTGAAGAACTCTATAGCATTCTCTAAAGCCCGAATGATACTACATTGTTTTTTGAAAATAAATTAGGAAGAGTTGAAATATAGCACAAGCTTCAGTTCCATTGGTATCAGTCATGGCATAATAATTTACAAGGTAGTTTTGACGTTTCTGTTGAAAAAACCATCTGTCAAAAAAAAATAACAAAGAAGAGAGCGCTCAACATCCGCCATCGCATACAATTAATTTTCATTGGTCACATTCAGCGTACTCGACATTT
This sequence comes from Tetanocera ferruginea, assembly GCA_958299015.1. NCBI lineage: Eukaryota > Metazoa > Arthropoda > Insecta > Diptera > Sciomyzidae > Tetanocera > Tetanocera ferruginea. Next base: position 34,915,995 of record OY282640.1, on the reverse strand, counting down.
GGCAACTGTTAAGTCTAAACTTGACGCACATAAATATATACTTTATGATGAAGTTGCGCATAAAAATCCATTTAAATATATAAAAAATTTTTTTATTTGTCGGTAAAGTTTATATTGGTATTTGATACAATGCTTGACATTTCATCAACTTGACAACTTTTCTGACACTTACGTAGCGATAACTGCGCTCCCGATGTGTTGCTATCACAACAGTTTACACAGCTGAATGTGGCCAACGCGGACAGCTATTTTTGACAGGAACTCATTTACTTATACATGAGAAAATCAACACTTGTCAATGCTACCTTGTAAAATATTATACCATGGGTGTGAGTGGATATGCATATAGTACAAATTGGGGAAAAATATGTGGGACGCACTGTATTTTTAATGCATTGTTATTGACGTTTCTCTCAATTCGTTGCTCGTCAAGTTAATGATCAAAAATAAACTGTCAACTGTCAATGTTTTTCAATGCAATTAGCTGCTGACAAGAAAAACAAAACACCGCCGACTAACAATGTTAGTGAACTGTCAAAGTTAGGTTTTGGCAGTGAGTGTGTTTCTATCCCATTTTCGTATAATATATAAGAATTTTTTTAATATATTTATTATCTTACTTGGTTTCAGTAAGAACAAGTAAAGAAAGTCTAAAGTCGGTCTAGGCCGACTAAGAAATACCCTAAACCTACTTTTCAAAAACAAAAAATTTGTATTGTAAATGCTAAAGCCTATATTTTATATGCATTTGAATGTTGATGAAAAATTTACTCATACCAAGTTTTATTCCTGTAGCTCACAGTTAATGCCTTTATTGTGCTTTAGCTATGGGAGGTGGGCGTGTTCATTACTCCCAATTTTTGAACACACCTTAGTTTTGGTATAAAATACATACATACCAAATTTCATTTCTCTATGACAAATATAACGTTATTTATTGAGTTTTAAACTTTTTGGGTTGTATGAGAGGTAAGCGTGTCCGTAGGCGGATGACGTCCATTTTTCAAAACCATCTTTGTCTTGTCATAAAAAACATACTTGCCAAATTTTAACTCTGTAGGTTAAACAGAGGCTTATTTATTGCGTTTTAAATTTTTGGGTTGTATGGTAGGTGGGCGTGTCCGTGAGTGGATGACGTCCATTTTTCGAAGACATCTTTGTGTTTGTATAAAACACATACATATCAAATTTTATTGTTGTAGGCCAATTATGAGCTGAGTTATGCAGTTTTCAATTTTCGCGTTGTATGGGAGGTAGGCGTGTCCGTGGGCGGATGATGTCCATTTTTCAAAACCATCTTTGTTTTAGTATAGAAAACATATGTGCTTAGTTTTAGCTTTGTAGGTTAAACAGAGGGTTATTTATTGCGTTTTTAATTTTTGGATTGTATGGGAGGTGGGCGTGTTCGTGAGCAGATGATGTCCATTTTTCAAAAAAAATCTTTGCTTTGTTATAAAACACATATGTGCCAAATTTTAGTTCTGTACGTTAAACAGAGGCTTATTGATTGCGTTTTCAATTTTTGGGTTGTATGGAAGGTGGGCGTGTCCGTGAACGAATGACATCCATTTTCATAAGACATCTTTGTGTTGATATAAAAGATATACACACCAAGTTTTATTGTTGTAGGCCAATTATGAGCTGAGTTATGCAGTTTAAATTTTTGCGTTATATGGGAGGTAGGCGTGTCCGTGGGCGGATTCCAAAAATATTCAATAGTGCAGAACCTTGGGTGCATGTGACAATGTGTACCAAGTTTCATTCAATTATCTCGACAACTTCTTCTTATCCTGTGTTTACGGACAACACACAGACGGACGGACGGACGGACGGACTGACGGACATAGATAGCTCGACTCATGTGGTGACGCTGATCAAGAATATATATACTTTTCTATACCGGACTCGCTTCGTTCTATGCGTTACAAACGTTTGCACAAAGTTAATATACCCTCACCTTTCAGGTTTAGGGTATAAAAATTGGCCAAAAAAATTAGATATCATACGATTTTTACTGATGACTGATTTTGGTAGTAAGTTTCCATAATAAATAAACGTTGTTCAGGAGTAAGTTTATTCATGATTGAGTCGTTTAATATTGAACACATAACAACTGTCAAAAAAACCCAGTTGAAAAAAGAGACCTCGTATTGGATCAACCTTTAAATTTTTCGGGTCGCTTATCAAAAATCTGAAGTTAAAATTTCGAAATTCGAAATGGCGACTGATAAATTGCGGCCATAAGCATGGTTGGGGTTTTTAAAAAATCGGTTTGAATATGTTTTAAAGTTTCACTTTTTTTCTGATTTCTTTAAAGAAATTTTTCGTTTACCGCAACTGAAAAGTTCACCAACCAAAGAATGGTGAGCATAGAGGAGGCTCCGATATTCGAGGGTATGTTGAGTTAAAAGGGTTTGGGACTTAACGGCCTGTTTCCGATTCATCTTATTTTTTGACAAGAAACAAATTTTTTTAACACTCCAGGGTTAATTAAGAGTCAAGTCGACCAGAAACGGAATTAATCCCGATAGCCATGCAATACACGCAAAGAAATTTTTCGTTTACCGCAACAGAAAAATTCACCAACTATGCTACGTTTGTGAACTGTATTTGCCGCAAACGAATATTCAGTTGTCATCAACTTAAAATATTCTTGCTTGAAACAAAAATGCATCGTACTAAATGAAACTTTATCATTGTTTGGAAAGTTCAAATTTAGCCGACTGTGCTGGCGTTCGAGTCTAGGAACTCGATTGACCTGGGTTCTATTCCCAACAAGAACACCAAATATTTTTTTTTTTAATTAATGTTTTTTAAGTAAAACTTATTTTGACGGTTATTTTTGACGAAGCAGTTAATGAACCAGACTTAGAATTTCAATAATTAAATTACAATTTTTGATACTTACACAGCCAAGATTCGAACCACCACGTCTGCCGCGTGACAGTCTAGCACACTTCCATTGAGCTATTGTCAGATATTGTGTAAAATGAATTTTTTTTTAATACCAATGTGTATGTCATAAGAAATGTATCTATTTTTCTACAAATGAAGTTTAGATATTCCTATAAAAATAAACCTTGAGGGTGAGCTCAAGTTAAAAATAACCAAAAGTGTCCTATTATCTAAAGACCAATTTACCGAATCCACGGTGAAAACACGGCTACTTTTATATGATGACCTGGCCATAGATGATAAGTCAACTGTTACTCCGTAACTTCCGAACCAGGTAACTTCTACAAGCTTTGAAAACCGCCTCAAAGACTGCTACTGCTGTGAGAAAGAAGCTTAACCTGAACAATAAAATCTGAGAGAGCAGCTATCAGAAAAGAATGGTGAGCATACAGGAGGCTCCGATATTCGAGGTTATGTTGTGTTAAAAGGGGTTGGAACTTAGCGACCTGTTTACGATCCATCTTATTTTTTGGCAAGAAAGAAATTTTTTAACAGCCCAGGGTTAATTAAAAGTCAAGTCGATCAGAACCGGAACAAATCCCGATAGACATGCAATATAAATCACCTTTTGGGATTGAGAAGGTTTGTTCTGGGACTTTAAGGGATATTATATAAAGTAAGTCTTTTGGTCACTGATTTAAAATGAAAATAATATGCATATATGTCTTAATTACGGTCGTTTCAAGGTTATACCTAAGCCAAAAAAAATGAGAAAACCCCCATGAACGAAGTCCACCTTCATAGTGCATAAGTTTTTTTTGGGTTGAAATAACAGATTTCACTGTTCAATACCATTCACCAAATGATATTTTCAAATCAACAGTCGGTTGATTGTTGTTCTATAGAATACTGTACACTTATAAGCAGAAGCGTAGCAATGGTGGGACAGGGGGCGGGGGGGGGGGGCGTCCGTCCCAGGTGCACGCCAAAATGGGGTGCAAAATTTGGCAGAAGAAGTTTTTACCACATAATTTTTTGGTTTTTTTTTTATAAAAAAAAAATACTTCTCAATGACTGCGGTTTTATGTTTTGCATATCAAAAGGGTGCAAAAGTAAATGAAAATATCTTTTACCATCACTAAGAATTCGTTTTTATTGAAACAATTTTATATTAAATTTTGTTCAATATTAACGCTCATACTTAAACCCAAGTAAACTCCTTCTACAATTGTTCATTGATTGCGGTCAATTGGCAAACAAATTATACTCAAATTTTCATGATATTAAGGTGGGGTACAAAAATAAAACTGTAAAAACGTTTTTTTTACCTTCACATAAAGTTTTATAAAAAAGCATATTTTTATTTCATATATTCAGGTTAAGAAGTGTTCAAACTTGCTAGCATAGTAGACATTTCTAAAACCATTATGTTTCGAAAACCTACATGATTTTCAGATTATGATGAATGGAGGCGGCAATTGTTTTGTAAGCAATAAATTTCTTCAGAACTTTTCAGAAAAACGTTTTCATGTCATAAATGTCAAGAATAAAAATATACTATATAATTTTGTTAGTACTAAGTTCTGAAACTATACATGATGAAACAAACCTTATTTACAGCTTTAAACAGGCTAGAACATCATTTTGAATAGTAATATGTTCTGGGTATACTTTTACAAAAAACTACTAATTTAAAAATCATTAATCAACTTTTTACTTGCTTAAAAAATTTCTAAAAAAATTAAGTTAATTTAAATTCATTACAGTTTTTTTATAAAAATTAAATTAATGGCGTTCTATGACAATATTATGGCCTTCTGACGTTTTTTTTTTATTTTTAAGATGTCTACTAAAAGCTCTAAAATGGTTTTCAGACTTCTTTATTTTACTAAAAAAATTATGATTGTATTCAAATCAACTAACAAAAACTATGTATAAAAAATACACTTTTTAACAGAAGATAAGATGCAAAGTTTCTTAAAAATTTATCTTATTATTAATATTAAATATTGTTCTCAATCACCGAATGTGAAGAATCAACAGATTTCTTTGAATTGCTTACTCTTTTTGGACCATTCATGACTCTTGGCTTTGTCCAGCGGCAAATTTGCTTTGGGAATTATATGGATAATGATTATGAAACAAATTTCACATATCAAATCAATTTGGTATCACTGCGATATTGTGATATTTAAAATTGTGAAAAATGTTAGAAATTAATTTTAATATTTTATTTTCATTTTTCATAATTTTATGCAGAAACGTGAATTGATTTAAAAAAACTATTATATTAATAGTTTTTCAGAGTCACTGAGTCAAAATTTGTCAACGTTTTGTTTCCAGGTCCTATTTTTTTTCAATTTGCTATGCAAAATTTTTCTATATTAAACTAACTAATATTTTTATTACTTGATAATGTCAATTCATCAATTATTAAAAACTAATATTATGTGGTCTATCTTCAATTATTAAAAACTGATATTGTGTGGTTTACTGATAGTAATTTGTTCTCTCACAACTTATAAGCCCGGTAGACAAAAATATTGGAACAATTCAGGGGAAATTCTTTAAGTTTTTGAAAATTATAGATTCTTACTTCTTTTATAAAATATCCATAGATAGAATAGTTTTTTTTTTAAATCTCTTCTAAAACATGTCATTTTTATAGAGGATGATTCGAAAATAAACCTCCCATAAAATTGGCATGTATTATGACTTAAAATTTGTTCCGACTTTCCTCTGAGACAAACAGATACTTTACCCTCGAGGACTATCGTCTGGGTGAATTCCACCCATAAGGCTGAATTTTTTGGAGAAGTATATAATTTTTCATGAAAATCATCACAAAATTATAATGTAATCCTCATTTGAATGTTTATTGATGTTAAGAAGCACAATTTACTCCTTTAAACTAAGGTGATATTTACATAAAGCCAGTTTATAAAGAGGCTTGGGTGGTTTACACCCACGATAGTAATGGCGTTCCAAAATTGTGGGTGTTTTTCACCCACGATAGTAATCAGTAATGAAATATTGTATGTGATTGCTAATATAAAATCAAAAGAAATCACTAATATTTGCAAAAGTTTTACCTACCCTCTCTGTAGGTACTGCTATGAATCAACTTTGCCAGATACGAACGAATCTATGATGATATGTTTTGTAGATGTAATGAGTAACTAAAATTTGTAAGTATTTAGCTCATTTTTGAAAAAAATTTTACTTTCTGCCGAAAAAAATTATTAAACAACTTTTTCTTATATACATTTTCAGCTTTCCAAATCAGTTAATTAAAAGACCATGGCGTAATAACTGAAAAAGTTACAACTGATTTTCCAGAATGCATTTTTTATTTTTTTCTCTAATTGCTTTGTTCCTAGGTTAACGATTATATAAAAAAAACAAAATGAATTACATATAAAATATTCTTGTTTTTCAGTAGTTGGGTATTCATTCTTAAAAATAAATTGATTATATTTATAGTTTCATTTGACAGAAGAGAAACACAGATACTAACTGAGTATGGGTGGATTACACCCAACGATAGAACTGACGTTAGTGAAATAGACGATAGTTCTCGAGGGTTAAAAAGCGTTTACGTGCTCTCAACACTGAATTTTTTTAAATTTACACGAAAACTGGGGCAAATCGTAAAACCTTTCTAAAATCCTAAAATATTAAAACTTAAAACCATGATCTGCCCAGTATTTGAACCCGGTATGTCTGCCTAAAAAGCAAGCGCGTTTTCACTTGACTCGGAGGCCATCGGATATTGGGCAGTATTATTTTGTATGGTCTCATTCCTTCAAACCACCTGATACTAATTCACCTGATATACAATTTCGAGGCCCCCATGAAAAGACTGCTTAAAAAAGCTACAAAATTAATGTGCAGAATTTCTTCTCGGAATTTGATTTTCCACCTGTTGTGTGATAGACAAATGCCTACATATTTCTATTGACTCCTCATGATCAAGTTTGCAACTGAACTTTTTTATTAACTAACTTTATTTTATAACATCGAAACCATAAACAAGACTACTTCTACCCACTTTTACACTCCACAAACCATTGATTCTCAATCTGATAAAATTGAAAAAATAAAACTTTGTTATAACTTTTGACTTGTGTCCGTGTCTTAAAAACGCTTGTTTGTGAGAAAAGTATTGAGAAACCCTTTTCTTTCATTTAAATTCCTTGTGTTAAACTTTAGCGTTAAACAAGTGCAGCAAACAGTGAAAATAAACTCGCCCGCAATGAAATGGAAGAAGAAAAAAAAAACAAATTTATAAAAAATCTTTGCAAAGAATTCCTATTTTAAAATTTGTCATGTCTTCTATTTCAACACTTTAGTTTATCAAATATCACTAGGAAGAAAAAGAAGTTGACACTGCTAGAGAACAACACTTTCTCCAGGGTTGAATATTCATTGTGCCACCTTCTAGCCAGTGTGCCAGGCCAGGCCAACGAGTACCCATAACGGGCTTTGTGCTTATCTTAAGTCATGTTGACAGCAACGCAGCAACCGGAGTCGGTGTCGCCATCATTGTTGGTGTAACTAAAGTCCTAGTTGTTGTTGTTGTTTTTGTTCTTGTAGTTCGAAATAGAACGACGCACAGCAGCCAGCCAAATAGAAGTAGAAAAAAAAAAAATTAAAGCAGCATACAACAAAAAAACAAAAAAAAAAGGACATGCTCATCACATTCCTTGGCACGCAAGCTGACAGTGAATGATTTGACCATTTCGTTCATTTGCGTTGCCAACTTCAATGTAGGGAACGGAGTTAACCTCGCTTTTTGGTTTTTTTTTTTTTTTTGTAAGGGCGGCCGCTTGGCAAGCCGACCAACCCACCCAAAGTAAAGCTATTTTTCTAGCATTACCACCCAGTCCAGCAACGCTAGCGATATCTTTATGTTAACGCAAGCAATGCTATGCGTTCGGATTCTACATTTCATGGTAATTTCATGCTTTTCCAGGAAAAATGACAGCAAAATGTAATAATGAAAAACTTTTTCTTCTTTGTCAACTTGATGAGTGAGAAATTCCTAGAAAGAACAAAAGCGAAAAAAAAAAAAAAAAAAATTAAATTTGTTGAAAAAGGAGCTAGCTACACCAAGACACATAGAAAGGAGCAGCGAGCGCACATAAACTGTGCGTATGCGAGGACCAGGGTGAGTGAAATAAAGATGACGGTCCATGCAGTCATTTAAATGTATGAGCTTGTCATAAATTGCATCAAAGGGTTGTTTGGCAAAGAAATGGTAAGTGAGTCATTTTTAGCATAATTCAATGGAAGTCATCAAGTAACGGTGTACTAAAGGCACGGTCAAGATTTTAATATTTAAAGAAAACATATTAAAAAATTTTCTAAAATGTGTCATAAGATTTATAATTAATTTCAAATGAATTTGGTCTAGATATAGCTTGGCTTTGACCAATAGTTTACTTTATAAGAGTTACCTTGGAATTGATTTGAGTTTGACTTGAATTTGAATTTTTTGGCTTTAGCCAAATTTGTATTTGATTGCCTCGGGATTTGAATTCGAATTTACTGGGAGCTTACTTTCTTTGCTTTGAACTCGACTTGAAGCTGACTTGATGTTGCCTTCAAACCGACTTAGAGTCGTCTCGAAAATGACGTGAAGACGTCTAGATGATAATTTAAAACCGATTTGAAGTTGACATGAAGTCGATTCAAAGGTGACTTGATGTTGACTTAAAGTTGAGTTGATGTTGACTTGATGTTGGATTACTTGAAGTTAACAAGGCGTTAATTTTAATTGATTTACAGACAAGTCGACCTGATATCAACATGAAATCGAATTGAAGTTTAGTTGCAGTCGATTTGATGTTGACTTGTAATCAATTCGATTTTGCCGTGACGTTGACTTCTAGTGGACATGAAATTGACTTGAAGTCAATTTTAAGTTAGCTAAAAGCTGACTTGAAGTCGACTTTGTGTTGACTTCACGTCGACATGATGTTAACTTAAATTCGACTTTATATTGACCTGAAATCGACTTGAAAGTCTATTTAAATTCGATCTGATATTAATTAGAGTTGACTTGAAGTTGACTTCACTTGACTGAATATTGATTTACAGTCAAGTCGACTTGAAGTTCAATTAAAATTGTCTTGAAGTGAATTTGAAGTCAACTTGAAGTTGACTTGACTATGAATCAATGTTAAGTCAACATCAAGTCAATTTCAAGTCGCCTTCAATTAAAATTCAAGTCGACTTGACTGTTAATCAATATCAATTCAAGTGGTAGTCAACTTCAAGTTTACTTAAAAAGCCAACTTGAATTTAACTTCAAATTGATTCGAAGTTTACTTGAATTTGACTTGATGTTGGCGTGATGTTGACTTGCAGTCAACTTGAAATTGACTTCAAGTCAATTCAAAGCTAACTAGGAGTTGATTTGAAATCAACTAAGAGTTGAACAATTGGAAGTGAATTTGAAATTGATTTGAAGTCGACTTGAATTAAATTCAAGCTAATTTTAAATTAAGTTGCAATAAGTTAAAATAATGTTGACCTGATGTTGATTTACAGTCAACTAGAAATTGAATAAAAGTCAATTTTAAGTTAAGTAGAAGCTGACTTTACGCTCAAATCAAGTCGGCTGGATTTGAAATCGACTTGATGTTGACTTAAAGTTGACTTGATGTCAACGTGTTGGTATGTTTGACAATTTGACTTGATGTTGACTTAAAATGTTGACTTGAAGTCGACTAGATGCTAATAAAAAATCATTTTGAGGTTGACATTATGTCGACTTACGGCTGACTTGAACTTGACTTGATGTCGAATTGAAGTTGACTTTCAGTCGACCTGAAATTGACGTGAAGTCAATTTAAAGTTAACTAAATGTAGACTTTAAGTTGACTTGAAGTTGAATTGAAGTCGACTTGATGTTGAGTTGATGTTGACTTCATTTCATATTGAACTTGGCCTGAAGTCGACTCGAAGAAACTTAAAATCAACATGATGTTGATGTTATGTTGACTTTGAATTCAAGACGGCTTGAAGTTGAATTGATGTCAGCTTGATATCGACTTGATGTTGACATGATTTCAACTTAAGTTGACTTTAAGTCTACTTGAAGTTGTCTTTAAATCACCTTTAAGTCGAGTCGACGTTGACATTATGTTGATTTAATGTTTACATGAAGTTTACTTCATGTCGACTTGATGTTTACTTAAATTCGACTTGAGTTCGTCTTGGAAATTACTTGAAATCAACTAAATTCCAATTATGAGTCAATTTTAAGTCGATTTGAAGTTGACATGAAATCGACATGATGTTGACATGAAGTCGACATGATGTTGACATGAAGTCGGCATAATGTTGACATGAAGTCGACATAATAAAGACATGAAGTCGACATGATGTTGACATGAAGTCGACATGATGTTGACATGAATTCGACATGATGTTGACATGAAGTCGACATGATGTTGACATGAATTCGACATGATGCTGACATGAAGTCGACATGATGTTGACATGACGTCGACATGATGTTGTCTTGAATGCGATTTAATGTTGACTTAAAGTCAACTTTATTTGACTTGAAGTTAAATTGAAATTGACTTGATGGAGTTAAATTGACTGGAGTTAAATTTGAAATTGACTTCAAGTAAACTTGAAGCTGTATTGGAATCGACTTGATGTTGACTAGAAGCCAATTAAAAGTTGACTTCAAGTCATTTTAAAGTATTCTTGGAATCGCCTTGATATTGACCTTCAGTCGACTTGATGTTTGCCTAAAAACTATTTGAGTTGAGTTGCAATTGATTTGAAATTGGCTTGATGTCAAATTGATGTGAACTTTGTGTTGACTTTAAGTCGACTTGATGCAGATTGAAGATCAATTTGAAGAAATCTTAATGTTAAACGAATGAAAGTAAACGTTAAGTTAAGTTGAAGTCGATTTGAAATTGACTTGATGTTGACTGGAATTCATTTTGCAGTGAAATTGATTTTAATGGAATATGAGTTGACTTAATAATGACTTGATGTTGACTTGGTATTGACTTCATGTCAACTCGATGACGACTTTATGTCAAATTGGTGTTTAATAAATGTTAACTTGACGTCAACTTCATGTTGAGTTGAAGTTAACATAATGTCAACTCAATGTTCACTTGAAGTCGACTTGATGTTAACTTTATGTTGACTTGAAGTCAACTTGAGGTCAACTTGGTGTTGACTGGAAGTCGACTTGATGTCAACTTGATTTTGACTTAAAGTCGACTTGATGTCAACTTGATGTTGACTTGATGTTGACCTAAAGTCAATGTGATATTGAAATGAATTCGACTTGAAAATGATTTAAAATTGATTTGATGATGAAGTTGACTTGATCTTTTGACTTAACTCATTTAAGTTGACTTTAATTTGACTTCGTGATGGTCGTAGTCTAGTGGTGTATGTAGTGCGAGGCAACGAATTTCGGTAGACCCGTGTTCCAAATCACTATCTGAGATGGACATTTTTTTCAAAAGAAAGAAGTTTTGTTGTTATGGATTTGACTTCAAATCAACTTGAAGTTGACTTAAGGTCGACTTGAAGATGGCTTAAGGTCAATTTGAAATTGGCTTAAGGTCGACTTGAAATTGACATCATGTCATTTTGAGGTTGTCTCTGTGTGACTTGAAGTTGATTAAGTCATTTTAAACGTTGTCTTGAAGTCAACTAAAAGCTGACTTAACTTGTAGTCGACTTGATATAGACTTTTAATCGATTTGAATGCGACTTAAAGTTGACTTGAAGTTTTTTTTTTCTACAGTTTAAATTTTAATTTGATTTTCAATTCAATTTAATTTAAAGTAATAAGAAACTACCTCAATACAAAAACAAAGAAAAACTTGCGTAACTTAAAGTAGATGTTGCTTTCTAAATTTTACCTGCTTGTTTATCTCTGCTAAGTAGCCAACCCGGGATCTCGCCTAAGAGTATGCTTTACTTTTAATAAATTATTTGCAATAAGAAAATGCTTTTTAGACTGTCTCTGATTTGCAGCTGATAACAGCGTAAATTTATTTAGGTTGACATTCTCTTAATAGAGGTCACACTTCAGTCTCTGATTGCTTTTTGTTTTGCTTATTCTTCTATTCACTCTCCGTTTACTTTTTTTTCGCTTTAGTTAAATTTAACCCTCGAGTTAAAGGTAATAAATTAACTTGGCTGTATGTAAGTCGCCCTTCTGTCTAGGTAAAAGTGATTTAAACTCTTTTATAGCTAGTCTTGAATTTAAAATTTTTTTTTTTGTTTTGTTGTCACCTTAGATGCAAGAGATAGTATGTAAAGTTATATCAAATGACCTTCAATTACAGTTTTAAATTTTACGAAAATGTTAAGGAAGGAATTGAAATTTAAGACCAAAACGATATCGTATATTTTCTTTTACAAGACATACAAATTTTATATAAAGTTTTACTTGGTTTTTTTGCTATGACTACACATTCATTTCCGACATTTACAAAAAAAAAATGGCCGAAACTTTCATGCTTTCCGGCTGCATTTCTAGTGTTTACTTTAAATGCGCTTCCTCACTCCTACATCATCTTCTCTTCATTAACATCTCTAATTCCGGCCATAAAAGCGTTCCTTGCAGTTGCGCTGCCGGCCATTGTTGCAACATTGTTTGCCGCTGCAGTGTTGCCACATTTTATTTGAACAAGCAAACATTTTTCGTTTGTGCTCGTGTTGTTATTTTTTTTTATATATATATATTTTATTTAATTTCTTTGTTAGGGTACCTCATCAAAAACATGCCACACTCTAAATTCAAAATTCCACAGTGCACACTGCTTGTGTGTGTGTGTGTGTGTGGTGCTTTCTTGTTAGTATTGCTTAGTTTGTGTGACGTCATTTTGTGTGTGTGCGTGTGTTCAGCATCAGCACCGTGTTGCCATAGCAGACATTTTTGCTTAAGGCCTACATGAGCAGCTCTAGCAAACTATCGACCCCGTCTTTCTCAGATGTTGCTGCTCTTGCCAAACAGCAAGCAAACTCTAAGTTTGGACTATGAAATTCTGTGTGGTTGCCACCCCACGCCATTCTCTAGCATGCTAAAATAGCACAAAGTCTTGAGTTGGTATTTTTTGGCCCTCTAGGTTTTACTGTTTATATAATACCGAAAATTCTTAAACCGAGTCCTTTGTATTCGGTCGCTGTCACTACCTCGCGGTTTCGTTTGTGTGCATGTGCTTGTGAGCCTTGTACAGCATAATACAATTTCTTGTTAGTTTAGCTAGTGGCTGGCATTTCGTTGTGTAGGATTTTTTCTTGTTCGTCCTGTTTTTTTTTCGTCCACAATTGTAGTTCTTTAACAAATATTTTTTTTTGTCGTTTATTTTAAATATTAGCAAAGCAGTGGAAAGCTAGCATAAAAGCATAATTTAGCAAAGCATTCTAGCCGGATATGCTAGAAAAAAGAAAATACTACGCAAAAAAATTTTGTTTAGAAAAATATTGACATTATTATACTTAGTTTCTGAAAAATATTTCCAGCATAAGCCTTAAGTTGATAAAGTTGCATTGATATTTCATTTTGTATAGAAGTTATAATCCTAGATTTTAAAAGTTAAACGACAGTACCGTCGTTTTGGGTCTTAAAATGTGGATCTTGATCCATCTTAAAATGTGGATCCACATGGATTATGTTTATCAACCCAAATGTTAGCCTACACTCAGAAAAAAGTTTCTGGGAATATGATAAAAAAGTCATCATCTTTAGCGAAAAATTGTATAGAGTTTGCTCCAGAGAATGCTTTTCACTAAATGTGAAACTTAAAATTTCCTAAAAATGATAAAAGTCTTCGATGAAAAAGAGAAATATATAAAAATATATCGTTTTTAGAGAAGAAGACTTTTTATTTTTGAGAAAAGATTTCTTTTTATTGCAGAAAATACTTCGCATTATGAAATTTTTATCAAAATATAGGAAAAATTTTTAATTTTTCGCGAGTAAAATACTTATCATTATTAGAGACATTGAAATATTTCCATTTCCTACAAGTAAAGAAATATTTCTTCTAAAATGTGAAAATTTATTCTAATTGAAGAAAATTTTATTTGAAAATTAGAAAATTGCTATTATCGAAAATAGATAAATTTTTTATCGGAGAAAGATAGGTAATTTTTTCTGAGTGTATAACCCGAAAAACCAACAACATTCAAAATTACTAACGGATTCATTACTTTACGGAAAAATTAAGCAACACTAACCATCAGAAAAAAAAACTTGGAAATAGCAAAGAGCAGAAATAAATTTTCTTTGATGATGCGCCACCTTTTCTAGTTTTCGGTGGTGCACTTCCTTTTTTCGATGGAACATATTATTGAGAATTTATTTGTGTTCGATATCAAAGTTAAAGCTCTTAAAGATTTTGTAGTTGCATACCTTTTAGTATAAACCAAAAAAAATTCAGTAAGTCAGATCAAAGTTCTTTCGGAAATATGCTATGATTAGAATTTTGTTAGCAGAAAATCATCATTTATTGAACTGTGTTATGAGTTGGCAAAATACTGAAGTTTTAAAAAATAAATGTTAATTAGAACTTTTTTCCAAACCTCTAGCTTTAATACAAACATAATTGATACAAATATACATCGCGCACAAGTTGAAACTTGATAAAAAGTTGAGCCATTTATTCTACTTCAAGGATGCCCTGCCGGAAAGCATGTGTCACAACACGCAGTGCTGCGGAAGTACGCCAACTAAAATGGAAAGAAGACCATGTTGACCATGTTGATTAGACAGCATTGCAGAAAGTGAGGTTATCGCAACGTTCTTTGGCCTTACAAAGAGAGTTTCTTCTGCATTGCAGTTCAAACTTGGCTAAGGAAATATCCCAACCCCTTGCAGGATACCGGTGGTCGGTGGTCATTCCCTGCCTAGCTTTGTCGTTGCTATCGATACCTCGGGGCCCGGACACTCAAATGATGTGTGTTCTGCTATACTCAGCCATATCATTTATACTTGGTAATAATATGAATACGTCTGTATTAGAGATGCTCTTCTGGCGGAGTTGTAGCGCGGCCCCTTGTGTCGACCTCTTGCAGCGCCTATCCGTACCTTTAGTTTTGAGTCGTCTGCATTAGAAAAAATACAGGGGGGGTTTTGGGGTTTAAGCCCTCCCCAAACAATTTTTGTAGTACCAAGCTGAGAACTACATGCAACCATTCGTCATTTTTTGCCACTCGAATAACAATCGTCGTCAGTCACAATTGCACAAAAGTAAAATGCATGCATACACTGAGAAATAATCAAACAAATTCAGGCTTGAGTTAAAACAAACTATTCTTGAAAAAGCATCGAGCACGATTTTGAGTTTTATATAAATATTCTTATTTCGAGCACAGACTTGCTTGAAACAAGAATTTATGTATTGCAAAAGACAAAAAAGAAATTATTTATTTCAATAATTTGTCTCGCTTAAAAAAGACCACAATAATTTTTTTGACATGTTACACTAGCTTGTTTAGGGTAACACACCAAATGTTGTTTCTATTCAAGCAGCCATTGAATCAAAAATTGGTATCGAGACTCTAATAATGCATTAAATTAATCAATTAAATTAAAATTTGTATACTTACTCTGGCGGGACTCGAACCTATGTCTCCCGAGTGCCATTCGATCACTCTTCCACTGAGCTGTTAATTTAATTAATTTAACCGTATAGCATTAATTTAACCGTAGCAAAACATATTTAAGTACAGTTCATCTCAAAAGCTGTCAGCAAATTTGAACAAAAATTCAAAGGTTTTTGTGTTTGTTGTTGAATTTTTTAGTCCATTCATGAACCCAGAAATTATTTTGCTTAACCAAAATATTATAACACACTCGACCACCAAGGAAATGAATTTCTTTGCTCCTTTTCTAGGATAAAGTTATAAAGAATAGAGATTTGAACAATTCATTGTTTGAAATAATAATGCGTTTATTTAAAAAAAATATTACAAGAAAATATTTCAGTTGTAGCCAGGCTTGAACTCGGGCTTGTGTAGTGTTTGGTGTTAGATGTTTGAAAAAATCATGCTACATTTTCCTCTGTGTACCTCTCGAGTTCGTTAACAACGATTGCTCCTTAGCGCAGTGTGTGACGACTGCGAATCGATACAAAGGCAGCATCCAGGCAATTAGCTGGAAGCTCAAGTGTTTGCTGCTGCTTTTCATAGTTTTTTTAACTCTAGGTAAAAAGTAGGTAAAAAAAAAATTAATACCTTCCTCTTTAGAAAATTGTAAAAAGTGGTTATTTTTGGCCTATCTCGCCCCGTTTTCGAGATATCCCGCTTTTCTGTTTTTTTAAATAATATTGGTGCAATATTTTGGTAAAGTGCGACCCCTCAATCTATGCGTCTCAATAATAGCATCGCCCTTCCCCTTATAAGCACGTAAAAAGTTGTTATTTTTGGCCTATCTCGCCCCGTTTTCGAGATATACCGCTTCTTCTGTTTTTTTCATATATTTTATTTATTTTTGGCCTACTCGTTCTCGTGATTCGAAACACGTGTTTGAGCTGAAGCTCTAGTGGAAAGAGTTAGGCGCTGGTAATCGCTTCTACAGATTGCAGTTAACATTTTTTTCCTTGCTGCGAATAAACATAAAAGCATGAGTATTCGTTGCTTTTGGCGAATATTGCGAATGTCTAGCTTCGTCGGACATTCATGTTTCGCAGGTATTCGTATTCGTCATCGCTCGTACTCTACGGCATTCGTACCACAGCGATTGGTACATGTATTTGCGCATTAATTTTAATGCAAAAGGCACATTCGTAGCTCGTATTTTGACGACACATTCAAAACGCCATTTAAATGCACTCAAGTTGTTCTCTGGTACAGATATCACTCACCATGGGAAGGGTTCAAGGCATGATAACAAGGTAGGCGCATATTGTAGAGGAAGTGAGCCAGATGTCAAAATCCGCTGTTCAAATTTGAGTTGTTCTAATTTTTGTTGTTGCCTTTTCGTTTGACGTTTATAGCACTCACAGCATTGTTTGTGTAAAATTAGACATTTGAGCAGCCATATTAATATGAGCTTACCTTATAATTCTATCATGGGTTCAAGGGAAATACATGGTTTGATGCCAACAGCTCGAGTGTTTTTAATTTCATTCCGGCAGTTCTTCAAGCCCATTCATATACCAAGAGTTTATAATGGTGCCCAATAGAACATCGCATTACCGTGATAAGTCATTCTTTGGTCGCAGAATAATCATCTTGCGAACTTGTTCCCCGACAGTTTTGATCTATGTAAATTTCGAACAAATTTTCATCGTCACTAGTTACTCAAGTGAATTGTTCAATACACCAACTAAACTATGACCCATTTTCGGAAACAACATAATGCTTATAAGGGGCTACCTTGAGCATTGGTTTAAGCTCAAAAAAAAACAATATTTCGCTTCCCCTTTGTATTTAATATAATTTAATATAATAATATATTTTTAGAGTTAACAGAGGTTCTTCCCTATCCCTCTATTTCTCTCTTTCTTCGCTGCACCATCCTTGCATTATTGATATTGTACTCATCAAAATACTCATACTTATTTTTTTCAACTACTCAACTGAGTTAGATTCATTTAAAGAGACCCAGCTAGCATTTGGACGTTTATATGACGAGCGCGATCATTTCGCGATTTTTATTTAATCGTTCAGACGATTGTTACGGTCGAATTTTATTTTGCTCTTCCAAATGAAGCTTTTGCGAGTCGTTATGACGGTTTTTGGACAAGTGAATCGTCGTTCACGCACATTGACGAGCATTTAAAGATTGGTTCCACTCTTGAATATGGTATTTATGCGACTCTTCTTGATGATTGATTGACGAGTGTTTTTTTTTTTTTGTTACTCTACAATCGTCATTTAATCCTTCTGACGATCATAAAAAGATTGTTATTGGCACACCCACATCACAGACGACTCTTTTAGGTGATTGTTTCAAGGCTGGCATAAAGAAGAAATAAAAGCGTGTTACGCTATTCTTTTCTACGCATCGTAGACTCAGATGAAAGACTCAGATGGAAGAGTCGCCGCCTTGACACAGTTTCTTCCGTTGTACTGAACTTGCGCGATTGAAATAGAACATCGTCGACGATTTATTTAATCGCCCGGTCCAATCGCGGAAGATCCGTCTACGATTGAAAATTTTAGCTGGGGAGTGTAAGTGATAAACGAGTGTAATTTTAAATATCTCTCTCTGTGTTTCAGCTGACAAACCATGGTGTTAGCGAGATTGCCAGATTGACTTATTTTAGCACGAATGGTAAAGTCGTATTTTGATGAATAGTTCAGTAGTTTCCTTTTTTTTTCATACATACAATTTTAATAAAACATAATTGTAATAGATTATTGAAACAAAACACATATTTTAGATCTTAAAATATTATCTTGTTGTGTGCAACTTGATGCAACATCTGTATTTTTAGAATTTTCAGTTTGAATCATGTTTAATTAGTGGCAGCACTGGTTACCAGATTTAGTAAGACTTAAAAACTAAATTAAAACGGCAATAAATTTATTATCGAAATGATAAAATTAAGGGAAGTTTTTATCTTATTCGTAAAAAGTAATTAGGTGGCAACACCCGGCTGCCATGCAGTTCTGACATATACACACAAATACCACACACTTAACAATAACAACATGAGTGAACATGTCAAACGCTCATACGCTTCCGTGATATTATGCTGCGCTACCAATCAGGGAAGCCAACTGGTGGGGGAATTCCCCGACGTGCGGGCAATTTCAAGTTGATCGGGGAATGGGCTCATGTTTTCGAGGAATTTTATAATCCACCTAAGTTTTAATGATTATTTATTTGCTGGGAATTTAATATTTTATCTGATATTTGCGGAAAATTTGATTTTCATAAAATTTTTAGATACATTAAAAATAAAAAAAAATTAAATCTCTATGACATATTTTCAATCAGTAATTTATACACATAAAAGTTTAAATTTTGTTGCTTTATATAAATTTATTTGATACATATAATATAAGTTGATATAATTTTCGTTGAACCAATTGACGGCTCCATTCGAAGAACCAAGTTTTTCAGGAAGACCGCTGAATTTTTATAATTTATTTAATAGAATTTTTTTTAAATTTTAATTAATGTTCTTTTATGACTTTGAAAAACCAGAATTTACATTTCAACATCATAAATCTACTACTTGTCTGAGTATACTTTTTAATCGGAACATTGCCATATTTAAGCTTCAAAATTTTTCTTCTCACAATTTCAAATTAATGTATAAATTTTAACATCCTTCCTCAATTTTTGTTACACCGAAAGAAAACACAGTAGTAAAATTAAAAAAGTTGGCTTTTGTTCAAGCATTCACCAAACTGTCGAAGACCTTGGGTAAACTAACATAAGCTTTTTGTTAGCTTTACTAGAATATTTTTCATGGTGTACACTCAGGGAAAAAATGCTGTTTTATCAAACCAATCATGGGTTGAAATAACAAATTTCACTGTTAAATACCATCCAACAAATGAAACTTTCAAATGAACAGTCGGTTGCCTGTTGGTCTATGGAACACGAAACCCGTATAAAAACTTGTTTATTGAAATTTGATCACTGGTTTGAAAGTTCATGTATGGCCGAGTGTGCTGACATGTGCGTCTAGTACTCGAGTGTCCACGGTTCAAATCCGGCAAGGCCAATACAAAATTTTTTTTATTTAAAATATTTTTTTTTAAATAAAAAATGAAATTTGCAATTTTTTTTTTAAGATTATAAGCATTTTATTTTGAAGGTTATTTTTGGCCAAGCAATTAATGAAACAGAATTATAATTATTTCAATTATTAAATTTCAATTTTTGATACTTACACAGCTAGGGTTCGAACCCACGTCTCCCGCATGACAGTCTAGTGCACATCCACTGAGCTACTGGCAACGATAACATAAATATAGCAAAACACATCTAAAAACTATTGCTTAGGAAAAATAGACATTTCAATATAAGCACAAAAATATTTCAACAGATGATTTTAACAGCACAAAAATACTTTGAAACGTTCATTCAACAAAGAAAATTATTTACTTAAACGCAAATCATTCAATCGAACAGTGTTTTGAAATAACGGCGGCCGACTGTTAATATTACAGTTGATATTTTTCTAAGTGTACGTATGTGTTCTATTCAAAAAGCATATAAATAAATGTGTCGACAAGGAATACCAACTAAAGTCATTTTCAAAATTTCAGAAGAAATTTTCAAATGAAAATTACTCCCTAATAAAATGGTACCCTGACTTTTGTTATTAAGATTTGATGGCCTCAAACATTTCATTTTCAAGGTACATCCATACAGATTTGCATGCTAGTGTATTTCGTTGCGAAAAAAATCAATGAAAGTAATAATTTCATTTTGCCCTAACTCGACTTTAGCGGTTATTCCTTATTGACACAGAAATTAGTTACATTGTGTTTTTGGTGGGGAATTTAATGTAAAAGAGGGGAAAACCCAAAAATGAGTTGGCAACCCTGCTACCAATGCTCAAGTGATTTAACTTTATCGACAAGCCATTGAGTTAATTGAGGAAGAAATTCATAATACTCAGAACCGAAGACAACTTAACTCTCTTTTACTTAGAGTCATGAGTGTTGATTGTCGACAATCTCTTTTTGGAGTGAGTGAATTGAATCGTAGAGTGGCGTACGTTGAGGGTTGAATGAATATGAATACTTATTTTTGATATCGTATGATAAAAAGCCCATCCACAATGACGACAACGGGCGACGAACGACAGGTCTCCAATCTGTCGTTTTAGAGAAGTGTCGGGCGACTTGTTTTTTTTAAACGCGACAGCAACAAGCTTCAGCAGAAACTGCTTTTGACATTTACAAGCAATTATTTTAATTGAAATTTTTTTTTTTTTTTTTGATAAAAGTTGATATTGTCTTTGATACCACTCGAAATTATGTACAAACACAAATACAAAAAACGAGAAGCATTTATTTATTCAATACAAAATAAGAATTTAAATTGAAGAAATTATTTTTCAATTATTGGCAAGATTTTTAATCAGTAATATTTTTTCGGGTTGTTGAATTGAATTTAAATTAAATTATATATTTAATAAACTCACATCAAAGTTTGCAATTAAATATATAAATTGAACATTAAAACGAGCACTAGAGCAGCACACGAATAAAACACGAATGTAAACAATGGCTGAAATTTCGTTTTGTCGTCTGTTTTCGTCGCCAAATTAGAATTAAATTGAAGCTGGCTACAGCGACATTCGATGTCGGGCAACAATATCGTTGCAATTGTCTTCAAAAGTTCGTCCCATAAGAAATAATGTTAATTTAAAGTGATGTTTGACGCTCGTCGCCCGTTGTCGTCATTGTAGATGGGCTAAAAGCTTGAGAAATGAATGTTCAGAAGAAATGACTCTTGCTTTGTTTTCTTCTTATACAGAGTTTCTCATGGAAATAATAAATACATTTTAAAAAGGTCTCATTAAAATCGGCATTATGTAAACAAATCAAATTCAAATTTTTTTTTTATAAATCATACAATACTTCAATTATCTAAAAAATTATATAAAAATAGATAACACAATAATCAGAAATATTTTTATCTTTCCAATATTTTATCTCTCCAATATTTTAAATAATTTGTTTTTAAAACTAACTTATCTCTCTACCTTATCGCTATTTGAGGAACATTGAAATAAATGTCCATGCTTAACCTCTAATATTCTACATCCGAAAATTTAAAAGTTAGTGGTATATTCGGAACAACAACAAAATATGTACGAAATGGATTATCCACTGGATAGTTATACTCGACATAGTAGTTGCGTATGACAGTGGCCAAAATCATTTCAACTTCCAGCTCAACAATACGCTTACCTATGCACATACGTGCACCAAAACCAAAGGGCATAAATGTGAATGGATTAACTTGTTTGGTTTTAGAACTGCGTAGCCAACGTTCCGGTATGAATTCTTGAGCCTGTGGATAGAATTCGTCATCCCTGGTAAGCATGTTGTAATTGAGTAGAATTTTAGTGCCGGCTGGTATGTGGTAACCGCTTAATGCCAAATCGCATGTGCTGGTGCGAAAAGAGCCCGGACCATTCGGATAGTAACGCATGCTCTCCTTAACAACGGCACGCAGATAAGGCATATTTTTCATATTCTCCTCGGTAAGTTCAGAGTCTTTGTGCGGTAAAATTTTTAAAATTTCTTCACGTAGCTTGCGTTGTTTCTCCGGATGCTTACAGAGGGCGACCAAAATGGCAACCAATGTGGCGCTGGTCTGTGGAATATTAAATTGTAGTTTAATATTACAAAACTATAGAATTTTCACCAAATTTTTGACTTACACCATCAACACCAGCCAACAGTATATCCATAGCCATAACTATGGCCATCTTGCGATCTATGTCTATGAGTTTTTCGAGTACACTGAAATTTTTTGTCTCCATACCGGCCAACTTCTTCTGCTCCAATTCCTGCAAGGCTTCGATGACGTATTTTTTTGTTGTCTCAAAGATTTCCGTTTGAACGCGTACGCTTTCATAGTATGTGGGTGTGGGTATGGTTTTCCACATAGACGGTTCCACATCCAACTGATAGACTAGAATAAAGAACTTGCGTGCATTATGCACAAACCTAACAGCCTCTGAATTGTCACGTTTGCGCACAATTCCAAGTTTCTTGTTGATGGCCACAACAGCAATTGACTCAAAAGCCATGATGTTAAGTTCTTCATCAAAGCTAGCGGGTACCTCTAGTGTGGTTGGGTCGCGTATTTCTGCGATTCTGAAAATTGGGACAATGAATTGGCGCTGCGATGCTTAAGGCACAATTCTACCTCTTTATGAAATCTCGATTAATACTCATTAGTGGCTTTAGATATTGCAACATAGTATTTGGCTTCATTAGTACTGGATTGACTGTGGTTCTTAGCTTGCTCCACGATTCACCTTGCCTATAAAAATAGCTCAGTTATAAAAAATACTTTTGTTTTTTCTGTAACTTACTGCACCATCAGCCCCGGCACATCACCAAAGAAATCATTTTTCACACGTGTTCTAAAGTGATGCACTGAATCGAGACTCTCCTTTATGGGCCACTGACCCTCGTTACGAAATATTGTTGCAAAGTCGTCTGTTGCAAAAGTTTGCAGCAAAGCGGGTCGTCCAAATAGGCCGGGTATTACAAAAATATCACCATATTTCTTACGCATCTCTTGAGCATAATCCACAATTGACTTATCATGTAAACGTCCGCCTGGCAGAAAACTGCTGAGCATCTCCCAATATGTTGGACCCGGTAACTCGCTGAAAGGTCGCAGCGTCTCATTTTTTGGTTCTTCAGCTGGCTGTTAAAAACTTTTTTTTAGAAAATAGTTTTTTATTTTGTAATTTGCGGTGACTATACTTGTGCTTGAGTGGCCAGCAATCTTTCGATGCCACGCCAATAGTTTTTTAGTTGAACTGTTTTCAGCTGCGTTTTTGATATAACCATTTTTGTAGCCATATAAAAAATAATTGAAGTATTACTTTGTAAAATCAGATATTTATATAGATTTTTGAAGGAGGCACAACAAAAATAAAATAATAAATATAAAAGCTATTAAGTATTAATTATCTCTGTCTTATGACGATTATAATCTGAGCAGATTATAAAAAGTATATCGTTTTGGTTGTATTTGTAAGCATATCTCAGTATTGTTGTTGTTTGTTGGTTATTTATGTTACACACATGCAAACTGATCATATAGAAAGAAAGAATTTTGAAAAGTTGTTTTCTACAGTGAATCAAAAAAGTTAAGGCACAAGCAATGTTTCTGAAAGAAAGTTTTGCTTAATAATAACGTATTTGATCAGCTCTTTAATGAAATACCTAAGTACCTATGTACCATTAGAAATAGTTTTCACAAATCGAAATTTAAGCGGAAGAAAGAAAAATCCTTATCAAAAAAGTTTAGGCACACTTTATGTATGTCTCAAATTGTTTTTAATTTAACAACTAGCAGGCACAGTGGTCCGAGACATTTTCTCTTTATCAATTATACCTTTGTTAGTCGTAAAAAAATTGCAATAATAAATAACCGTTAAAATATTTGCATACTATTTGTATTAAGAAGCAAATTATAATAGATTGAATAACACTATGGAACAAATTCTGGTTAGCAAAAGTTAGGTCTATTCTGAGAAAGAGGGGTGAAAAAAGAGGCTATATTAGAAAACCCATATCACAGCGTTTGTTTATGTTAGTTCGAAGTTTTTTTTAATCGACCTTCGTACTTTGCAGTCTGTCTTATGGCTTATGGCATTCTGTAGCACAAATACGATATTTTAAAATTTTTTTTCATAAAAATCGGTCCAGTAGTTTTGGAGTCTACTTTACACTTAATATTTCCACTTCAATTTTATATAATTGTATATAATTTTATATAATAGATATAGATATCTCTTGGTTTTTTTGCATTTAATTTTGCGCATAAGTTATTTGTTAAAAGTTCTTACTGAGTGTTGATCTTGGTTGCGGTAAAGACTGAGAAAAATAAGCAGTGGAACAGAAATTGGGACTTTCGTAAAATAATGATAAATGTTTACGTACAGAAAAAACCGTATCGTGAAGCCGGTAAAATAATAAAGAGATCATCATATTCAAGTGTAAGTAACATCATAAATCAATAGGGGTATTCACACTGACTTGGGTAGTTGTGTACGGGTATATTGAGTACTTTTGATTACTACGAGCACCCTTAACTGCAATTGAGTACTTTGTAGAATATCAGCTGATGAGAGATGAGTGATAGTTAGAAAAGAGTTGCCACCATATTATTTATATCATTTTATGACCGCAAAATTTAGGCCATTGTACGGGCCTTAAAAAAGTTATTTTATATAGAAGCAATTTTTAACGTGAAATTTGCGGCATTTAATAATTTTCATGTCAAAAAATTTAAAATAACTCATTTCAACACAGTTGCCTTTTTTATTCACTTAAAATTTGATTACATTGTTTTAGTTTTTTGTCAATTCAATTATTGCCTACTTTTGCAAAAGGTGGTAAGCCATAAAAAAAGTACTCAATCAATCTACCCAAACAAGTCAGGGGGTCAGCTAGAGTAGATTGGTAGATGGGTACTTGGGTAGAATGGCACTTTTACAAAAACAAAATGTATGGCATTTGCCAATCTACCCAACAACCCAAGGCAGTGTGAATACCCCTATTATATAAATAGCGTTAAAGTCAATCGTAAGAGCCGATCTGGTCGTGCCAAAACCAGAAGTGGATTGTAGTGCCGGCAGTTACATAAATTGTAGTGCCCTAAAATTTAGCTGTTAAATTTGTGCCACGAAATACAGCATCGGTTTAAAAAAACTTTGATGCTCTACCTCTTTGCAATACACTTAATAAAGCTGAATATAGAAGTTACCAAAACTCTACATTAGACCGGATCGAAATTTAGATTTCGTCGGTCGGGGTCTCAAAAGTTAGAGGAACTCATTCAAATGATTTCTGCATACTTTTTTTTTCAAATCGGAGAAAAACCGCCGAAGCAATTTTGATTCATCTGAAGGTCCTTTTTGGTAAAAAAAACATGTTTTTTGCTTGTAACTTTTTATTTTTCATAGAACGCATACCCACACCTGCTAAAATATTAAATTTCTTACTTATACCAATATTCTGATATTCAAAAAATTTAAAAATTATGTTCCATTATAACTCTTATTGACCACCAAAAGTTTCATTTTTTGATATTTTTAAAAAGACATATTTTTAAAACCGCTTTAAAAGACACATTTTTTTCTAGATTTACGTGAAAGTGTTATGGTTGGAAAGGTATTAAGCTGTGTGCGAAAACTGACAGAATGTGAGAAATCGACTTTAGAAATCTGATAAAATAAAATATTTCTTATTCATACAAGCAATTAATTTCATTTATTCACTGCTTTATCGTCCAGTTTTCGATAAATTTTTTTTTTAATCTCATAGCTTTGATTAAAACGACACACAGAACGAAAGAAGAACTTAATACCTTTCCAACAATAACAATTCCACGTAAATCTAATAAAAAATGTGTCTTTTACAGCGGTTTCGAAAAAATGCCTTTTTAAAAATTGCAAGAAATTCAATTTTTGGTGGTCAAAAAGAGTTATAAAGAAACAAAATTTTAACAATTTTTTTATGTCAAAATGTTAGTATGGGTAAGAAATTTAACATTTAAGAAGATGTGGGTATGCGTTCTGTGTAAAATAAAAAGTTACAAGCAAAAAACATGTTTTTTTTACCAAAAAGGACCTTCAGGAGAATCAAAATTGCTTCGGCGGTTTTTCTCCGATTTGAAAAAAAGTATGCAGAAATCATTTAAATGAGTTCTTCTAACTTTTGAGACCCCGACCAGTTGAAATTTTTTTTATCGATATAAGAATGATCCGGTCTACTCTACATAAATGAACCGGATTCATTTTGGGATTGTATTATATTTACAAATTGTTTGCATCATATGGTGCTCAAAACCAGAAAACTGAACAAATATCTGTAGGAAAATAGCATAATAAAAATATTGAAATACAGTGGCGGAAATGATGGGAAATTAGGGCTTACTGGGACACAATATTAATTTCAACAAAATAACGACCCAAAAAAATGGTCTTATCTTTTGTAGGAATGGCTTATCTAGCTATGAAATCAGTTAAAAACAGCTTTGCAATCACCCGATATGAACCCCATTCAGCATATTTAGTACTTACTAGAAAAAAAATACGAAATCTCGTATTACATACTTCTGAAAAATACACTCAAGGAGACCATACGCACCAACTGGCAAATAATATCACCAGAGAAGACATAAAATTTTCTAAGAATGCGAAGACATTAAGAGGCAATAATTCAAACCAAATGAAACTTGAAATTTACTCAATCTAATAAAAACATAATAATTTGTGCCTAAACATTTTTGATTTCAAGATCATGTTTTTATTGTGAACATTTAATAAAAATTGAAATTGAATTTTTGTTTTGTTAGAAAAACAAAATAAAATGTTAATTTTTTAAATGCTTATACTTTACTTTTCTGCAAGTGTACTGGAAAATGTTGTACTAACAAACTTAAACTCATAATTGCTTTGTGCCTTAACTTTTTTAATTCACTGTATATAAAAGATATTGTAATCAGAAATCAAAATATTTACAAAAAAAACAAAAAAAAAAAGCAAAACAAAATATTATATTATAATAATAGAATATAATAGTATAACAAATATGAAATCATAATATTTGTTTTATATAGTGATATTTAAATCAGATCGGTAGAACTATGCTTACCAAAGATACATGTGTATAAGACCAACGCAGAGTTTTTTTCGTTTTTGCGGCCTTAATTTTTTTGAAGAGATAAATAAAAACTCTTGATAAAAATCACTTGATTATTACGTTATTAAATTGAGTTAACAGGGTGAACAAAGCAGAAGTGTAGAATTTGTGTTTTAAAAAAAAACGAACAATTATTTTTATAGCTCTTACGATTAATTGGAATAATTGAAACGTATATAAAAGCTCATGGTAGTAGATAGAACCATGGTCGTAGATAGACCCATGGAGATAATGTATGAAACAGAAAGTCTGTGGTAGAATCGGCTTGCAAGCCTTATCCTTTTTTTCGAAATTTTCGAACACTCTTTCACATAATTGGGTTCCATGTTGGCAATGACTCTTTGTTGGCTTTGTCAACTGAAATCAAAAAACAGATCCGCTGTGGTCTAGATGATGATTCTAGTGCGAATTCAATAAAAAAATCGCATATAGTTTTTTGCTTAAAAAGTAGTTTTTTCACAAGATAATATATAAGAACTTAGATAGCAATAAAAATTTCCATACAATTTTGTTTTACAATGTGGCAACTCCGCTTGGTTCCGTTAACTCGCAACACGTGTTGCAATGTTTACAAAAATTGCAGTTTTCTGATTAGGGTACACTGCCTTGGGTTGTTGGGTAGATTGGCAAATGCCATAAATTTTGTTTTTGTAAAAGTGCCATTCTACCCAAGTACCCATCTACCAATCTACTCTAGCTGACACCCTGACTTGTTTGGGTAGATTGATTGAGTACTTTTTTTCATGGGTTACCACCTTTTCCAAAAGTAGGCAATAATTGAATTGACAAAAAACTTTAACAAAGCAAACAAATTATAAGTGAATAAAATTGACAAATGTGTTAAAATGAGTTCTTTTAAAATTTTTGAGATAAAAATAATTAAATGGCGAAAGTTCACGTTAAAAATTGCTCCTATATAAAATAACTTTTTTACGCCTGTACAATGGCCTAAATTTTGCACTCATAAAATGACATAAATAATATGATGGCAACTCTTTTCTAGCTGTCACTCATCTCTCTTTAGCTGTTATTCTACAAAGTACTCAATTGCAGTTAAGAGTGCTCGCAGTAATCAAAAGTACTCAATATACCCGTAGCCAACTACCCAAGTCAGTGTGAATACCCCTATTGTGGTTTTTAGTGATTTTTTTTACTTACAAAGTGCATTGTTTTTGACAAATTCGTTATGGAAAGTATCCAACAAAGTAAATATTTAAAATTTTTTATTAAAAATATCTTTATCCTAAAAATTCAGAACGGTACTACTAGAAAAGTATTTTTTTTTTTTGTAAAAATGCAGGTATTTGCAAGTATTAAAACATATTTATTTCGAATATTTATGATTTTGTTTTCTAGAAACAAAAAAAAAAATAAGTGCGCCTACCCGCCACTTTGACTTTTACCTTATATTATAGGAGCGGACCTCGTATGCATTTCTACAATGAATCGCTGCTTGTGAAAAATTTTATAATTTTTTCTTCACAATATTTTGAATTCTTGTGTTTTCTTTTTACTTAATATGTAAATTTAACATATCATTAAAATAATTTTTCTAACTTTTCATTTTATGATTGAAACTTCGTGTATCAGAAGATTTTGGTATCTGTATTGTTATGAAAAAATTTATGTATATTTTAGTAAAAAATTAAGTTACTTTTTTTTAAATAATATATTATATGGGTTCAGCGTATGAAATAACAAACAAAAAGATAACAAGCTCTCATTTTTTTATTACTGGTGAATTAATTCGCGCTAGAATCTCACTTTAGAATCTCACAGTGCGATCGTTAGCGTAGACCTTTTTCATAGCATACCCCTCAAAGGAATAAGTTTAACTTTGTTCAATCGAAAGATATTAGTGGCCAATTGCGACCATCATCCATCATCCCACATAAAGACTGTCCCAGAAATAACAGTTCTTTTGTTGTTTTTTTATTGTAAAGAACAAATGATGTTTTTTAAAAATTCTTTTAGTTTATTATTAAGTGAACATTTAAAAATAAATGAAAATTTTATATACACTGAAAAAAATACACTTAAAAAAATTATGCACTTTTTGATTAAGGTCCTCCTTTAGATTTTTTACAGACCTTTCGTTGACCTTAGTATATGCCCGACAACATTTACGTCAAAATATTTCGATGTTTTTTGCAGTTTGTTTGGTCTTCTTAAGATTTATTTTCATTAAAGTCCAATATCTTTCGATTGGATGAAGTTCGGAGGATTGGCTTCTCTTGGTACCACTGTGACATTATTGGCTTGGTACCAATCCATCGTTCTCTGAGCATAGTGACATGTTGCTAGGTCAGGCCAAAATAGTACCGAACCTTGGTGCTGACGTTTAAAAGGCAGCAAAAGCCACTCCAGACATCCCCTAGGGTAAATTTCGGTGTTGATAGTGTTATCGGTCACAAATTCCTAACTTCGAAGGCCACATTTGCAAATGGCCTGCCACACCATGTATTTCTTTGGAAATTTTGTATGTTTTTCGGTGGTAAATTTAGAGGATACTCCACCCCTTCTAACCACAGTATACTATCCGTGACCAGGTAACTGTTTGAAATCGGCTTTCCAGTACGTTTCATCGTCCACGATCACGCAATCAAATTTAGGCAGGTAGTCGCAATGCAGCTTTCGAGCCCTCCTCTTGGTTTCGGCGTCCTTTTCTTCTGACCTATCAGGTACTTTTTGTACTTTATTGCACCTTAGGTTGTACAATTTTTTAATCCGTTGAACACTTGACTTCGTTGTTCCCGCTTTTGCTGCCATATCACTAACAGAAGTGCCTAGATTCTGATTAAACAGCCGCAAAACGTTCTGGGCCACCGCTTGGTTCGCTGGACCACTTTTTCTCCCTGAGCCTGGCATTTTTGATAAAGGGATAAGCTGTTTGTATCGTTTTATGATCCTTCCGACAGTTTTTACGCACACGCCAACTTCCTTAGCGATCTTTTTGTACGTGGTGTTTGGATTTTTCAGGTATTTGCAAATAATTGCTTTCCGCTTTTCTCTTTCTTGAGACGCCATCTTTTCAGTAGCTCTTTTATTTTAATAATGAGTATTTTTTTTTTAATCTGCAATATTTATACTTTATTTAAATACCAAATATGTTGCTATAGAGGTAACACTTTTTTATAAATAACCTAAAAACAAAAGGGCAGTTATTTCTGGGATAATCTTGTAAGTTTTTGAAGTTTTATTTAAAGTACTAAACTAGACTGACTAAACATAATCAACATAATAAATGCAACAAATACATACAATTCAGGTATGTAGCTCAGCAATTAAAAGACTTGGTGCATAACTTTAAAACAGTCGAAGCAATAAGCAGGACCAACAACCTCAAATGGTGCCGTTGTGCAAAGCAAAACACACACTAAATGTAACCGTAAAAATTTTTAAATGTCACCAACATATAGTGGGCAATAGTAGTGGTGGTGGCGGTGGTACTAATGGTAGTCTTGGTGTTCTGCAGAGCCAAAAGTGCGACAGTGCAAGACCAGCTTCAATTGCAATGAAAACTAATTTTGAGGTCTGGCAACTCATTAACAGCACAATACAATGCGCACAAAAATACAACAGGAACTGTGCGAAATATTTGGCAAAATTCTACCAACACCGGAATTGCAACGGAAGGCAGCAACCACTCACCATGAAGCGGTGTGTGGATGCAGCAAGGGTGAAAATGTAAATTTAATTAGCGTCTAATTTAGCAACGAGCGTGAAATTGAAATGTACCTCAAAAAGTGTGTGTGTGTGTGAGTGGGTGTAGGCTTGAGTGTGTGTTGCCAATGTTTTATTGGCTGGTGGCAACACTCTGTGAGTAAGTGCGCTGCAGTTATGCAGATTTACCTCTAAAAAAGCTGCATTGAAAAATAGAGCGCAACATTTGATTATTTATGGCGTTTGTGATGAGTTGTTGTTTGATTTTACTTATACACCAACAACAACATCTGCAGCAGCAGCAGCAACAAAAAGCACTACATCAACGTTATTGCTACAACAACAACAACAACAACAACAATGATGATGAACAACAAAAGCTGCAACTTAATGCTCAACAGAGCGCGTCGAGTAAGTAACACTCAACAGCAGCAGCAGCAGCGGCAAAAAATCTAACCAACAACATTGTCCGCCGCTAACATTTGCATACTTTTAGGCGCCTAACAATTGTTTTGCAATTGAGGCTATTTGACCAATGACACAGCAACTGTTGTTGGCAACATGTTTGTTCTAGATATTGACTGCAACAGCAGCAACAGCAACGTGTCTAGCTTACAGGTTTACCGCATAAACAGCATCAACGTCACCA
This sequence comes from Tetanocera ferruginea, assembly GCA_958299015.1. NCBI lineage: Eukaryota > Metazoa > Arthropoda > Insecta > Diptera > Sciomyzidae > Tetanocera > Tetanocera ferruginea. The sequence continues at coordinate 34,884,413 of OY282640.1, read as the reverse complement.
TTAACGCCAGCCTCACCCGCATCCGTATCTATCATTCACAATCAGCAGCAGAAACAAAAACAACAACAACAACAACTATTGTAATGTTGTTGCACTGCGCTGTCAGTGTCAATGGCACACTGCCAACAGCTCTATACGCTGTACTGACGTCAGACACTACAATTTTGTAATTATTTACAAATTTTTTTATACCTTTTTGCTTTGTTGTTTCTAGCTGTGTTTGAGTATTAAACAATCTCGTAATTGTTTCTATTAAAAACTCATAAATTTTATTGCCATCACTCTGACATGTTTACATATAGATATTGGCATACATTTGTTGCCTGACAATGTTGCCGCTTATCTAAACAGCTGGTTCAATAAAATTAATGACTTCATCGAAAAATTATATTTTGGAAATTTTGCATCTAAAGCTGTTAAAATTTAAATCAATTTTTAAGTATTTGACAAGCTATTATAATACTGATTTATGATATATCTACACTGAGGGAAATATGTGTTAAAATTAAATGAAATTGTGTTCCTATTTAACGAATTTGTTTTTGAAATAGAGCTTGAAACAAATTCATTAAAATTAAACACAACTGTTTTTAACGTTAAGTTCAAAACAATAGTTTTTGTTTTTAAAACAATGTTTTTGTTATGAAAAACGATTTAAAATAAAAATTTTAAAATTTAAAACAAATGTTTTAAAGCATAATTTTTTCCATGCCATTTTCTTAGCTTTTCTGAGTTTTTGGCAACAGATTCATAATAAGCTACCTCCGGGACCCTCCGAAAACCAAATGTTAACTCCATTTGATGAAGCTTGCATTTTAAATATTTCAATATTAGTTAATATAAATTAAATAAGTTTTATTTTATCATTTGGTCTATATATGTCAAACCAATTTAAAAAATTAAAAAATTGTCATTATATTCAGATTTTTGTTTGTTTTTTTCAAAGAAATAATAATGAGAAAATTAAAAAAAGAAAGGAGTTTATAGGTAGTTGAAAATCAAACACACTTGCTTTAAATTTTGTTTTGTAGAAACGTAAAAGCATTAAATTGCTATTCTAAAATTTTTTATTTGATTTTAAAGTATGTTTTTTTTCTCAGTGTATATTTTAATTCGAACACTTTCATAAGTATGGTTGTTGTGCGTTACGTTGATTGAGATGAGATGAGATGAGATGAGATTAGATGAGATGAGATGAGATGAGATGAGATGAGATGAGATGAGATGAGATGAGATGAGATGAGATGAGATGAGATGAGATGATATGAGATGAGATGAGATGAGATGAGATGAGATGAGATGAGATGAGATGAGATGAGATGAGATGAGATGAGATGAGATGAGATGAGATGAGATGAGATGAGATGAGATGAGATGAGATGAGATGAGATGAGATGAGATGATATGAGATGAGATGAGATGAGATGAGATGAGATGAGATGAGATGAGATGAGATGAGATGAGATGAGATGAGATGAGATGAGATGAGATGAGATGAGATGAGATGAGATGAGATGAGATGAGATGAGATGAGATGAGATGAGATGAGATGAGATGAGATGAGATGAGATGAGATGAGATGAGATGAGATGAGATGAGATGAGATGAGATGAGATGAGAAGAGATGAGATGAGATGAGATGAGATGAGATGAGATGAGATGAGATGAGATGAGATGAGATGAGATGAGATGAGATGAGATGAGATGAGATGAGATGAGATGAGATGAGATGAGATGAGATGAGATGAGATGAGATGAGATGAGATGAGATGAGATGAGATGAGATGAGACGAGATGAGATGACATAAAATGAGATCAGATAAAATAAAATAAATACCACGATTATTAGTAAAAGTGGTTAGTAAAAGTGGTGACCGTGGCATGCAGGTTAAGTGTGTGGCTTAGCATGCTCGGAGCCCGGGTTCGATCCCCAGCCACGGTGAAAAATTTTTTCAATAAAAAATTTTTCTGATCGGTCACCACCTCTCTGCAGACAATGGCAAACCTCAGAGGGTAAATAATGCCATGTAAAGCTTCTTAAGAACTTGAACTTAAGCCGTTCGGAGTCGGCATAAAACATATATGTAGGTCCAGTTCTCGGTCAATTGTGTGCAAACATTTAATAACGCACACAACACAATTGATCATAAGAAGCTCGGTCAAAGTCCTTTCAAGGGCTGAAATGGCCAATTTGTTTTTGTTTTTTTTTTTATTAGTAAAAGAAATTTAAAATTATTTTTTACTTTGTAGTGATTTTGAAGCAGGATTTTTTTTTGTTGAAAAGTTTTCATTACTTCCTTTTTTATGATAAATATGATAAATATGATAAATGATAAATTGAGAATATGATAAATTTAAGGAAAAGTTTGTAAACACAATTATTAAAGCTCATAATTAAAAAATGTTTTTTTTTGTCCATTCTTATTCTTTACTCTTTTTTCATTTCTGCTTCTTTACAATTTTCATTTAAGTGTCACGCCCTATTTTGAGTCCCACATATGTGCTTTATTGAACATACTTTATAATAATTCAACCTTGCCCTGCACCAAATTTCAGTTCCCTAGCATCAGTATTAAATGATTTACAGTATTGCCTTAAAGTGCCTCACGCTATTTATAATCTCTCCCACCTTTTTAATTATTCGACCTACCCACCTACCAAACATTAGTTCCCAAGTTTCAATATTTACTGAAATGCAGTGTTTTTCTTATTGTTTCACGCCTCTTTGTAGAATCTAATCTACTTTCTTGATTTTGTCTGGTTATAACTCTACCTATTCTTGTATTGATTTCAATACCCTAGTGTCAATATTGACTGAGATACCCCTTTATCAAACAACTTGTGCCTACCTCTTTAGTAAACTTTAGTACTCTAGTGTCAATATTATTCGAGATACATACACTCAGAAAAATATCAACTGTAATATTAACAGTCGGCCGCTGTTATTTCAAAACACTGTTCGATTGAATGATTTGCGTTTAAGTAAACAATTTTCTTTGTTGAATGAACGTTTCAAAGTATTTTTGTGCTGTTAAAATCATCTGTTGAAATATTTTTATGCTTATATTGAATTGTCAAGTTTTTCTAAGCAATAGTTTTTATATGTGTTTTGCTATATTTATATTATCGTTGCCAGTAGTTCCATGGATGTGCACTAGACTGTCATGCGGGAGACGTGGGTTATAACCCTGGCTGTGTAAGTATCAAAAATTGTAATTTAATAATTGAAATAATAATAATTCTGTGTCATTAATTGTTTAGGCTAAAATAACCTTCAAAATAAAATGCTTACAATCTTGCAAAAAAAAAAAAAATGCAAATTTCATTTTTTATTTAAAAAAAAAAAAAAATATTATAAATAAAAAACTAATTTTTATTGGCCTTGCCGGATTTGAACCGTGCACACTCGAGTACTAGACGCACACGTTAGCACACTCGGCCATACATGAACTTTTAAACCAGTGATCAAATTTCAATAAATAAGTTTTTATACGGGTTTCGTGTTCTATAGACCAACAGTCAACCGACTGTTGATTTGAAAGTTTCATTTGTTGGATGGTATTTAACAGTGAAATCTGTTATTTCAACCCATGATTTGTTTGATAAAACAGCATTTTTTTCCCTGAGTGTAGTTTTTATAATATTGTCACACTTATTTGTCGAATAACGTAATTGACCGTAATTTTTTTATAATTGTACCTATTCTTGCATTTTTGCTGTAAATGTCAATATTTACTAAGATACAGTGTTTTTCTTAAAGTGACACGCCCCTTTATCTCATGCTGCCCACATTATTGGCAGTAATTTGTTATACTTGTGCCTACCTCTGTATTTAATTTAAGTATCTAGTGCCAATAGTATTCGAGATGCAGTGTTTTTTTATTATTGCCACACCCCTTATCGAATAACGGCCAGTTTTTTTACAAAAATTTGTAGTAATTGTGCCTACCGCTGTAATTAATTTATGTACCCTTGTGTCAATATTATTCGAGATACAGTAATTGTCTTATATTGCCACACTCCTTTGTCGAATAACGCCCACTTTCTTGAAAGTAATTTTCAATAATTGTTCCTACCTCTGTACTAAATTTTAGTACTGTAGTGTCAATTTTATTCCAGTAACAAAATTTTTCCAATATTGCCACACCCTTTTTTTAGAACAACGCCCGCTTAAGTGATTGTAATTTTTAATATTTGTGCCGGCCGCTCTAATTTTACAGTGAATTTTATTTCTCTAGTGGCAATATTTACTGACATACAGTGTTTTACTTATAGCGACACGCCCCTTTGTCGAATACCGCTCGCTTTTATAGACGGGCACCTCCGCGTTGAGTACTTATTGGTTAAGTACTTTAGAAGTAATCAATGTACATACATTCACAAAACAAAAAAAAAACAGAGAAACCAACCAACTTGAGAACCTCCTCCTTTTTGAAGTCGGTTAATGAGATCAGATCAGATGAGATCAAATGAGAGCAGATCAGATGAGATCAGATCAAATGAGATCGTGACGCCTATCATGATTCCGATGGCCTTGGAGCGAACAAAATGTGAATAAAATCCCAGCAAGGCAACATGAGTGCTGTTGCGCACCTAGTATTGCTCAAACTGTTATTATTCCTTGCTTTTAACCTTCTTTAAACGCTTGCAAACCGAAGATATGCATAAACAAATTTATTTTACTCAAATACTTAACAGATAAGTGTCCTGCCATGCATCTGATATGACGCAAACTGTAATTATTCCATATTTTAAAACTGTTAAAGTTATAAAGAGTGATTTTTTAAGCGTTTGGTTTTGAAAATTGACAAAAAAAAAACACACAAAATTTGCAAAAAATATTTATTTCGCGGAATATACCAATGCCTGCCATTTTTAAAAAAAGATTATTTCATGTAAATGTTGCCTGCGGCTACGCCTGAGATGGTCAGTAGGCTCCAATTTTGACATTATTTTTCAAGCATTTTGGACGGTATCTCAACAATAAAATTTGCACTGTTCCAGATGGACAGACGGGCGGGTCAATAAGTCTGTGAACTTTTTGAATTTCACGCTTTTTAACTGGAAAAGCAACACTGCTCCTCTCATTGACGTACCCATTGACCTTAAATGAGCCTCGTCACTGAAGACAATTTTTTGAAAAAAACATGTATCTTCATTAAACTTTTCTAAGGCCCATTCACCAAACATACTACGTTGTGGTAAGTTACGTGACTTCAGTTACTGCACCAGCTGTATTTTGTATGGTTACATACCGAGGTCCTTGCGTAAAATGTTCCAGGTAGTCGAACAACTCTGACGAATAAGACTTGACATATCGCGATCTTCATTGACTCTGGCCGATACAGCAGCAATATTCGGAATGTAGAGTTTCGTGATTATTAGGGAATTTTTGCTGTAATTCTGTCATAACAGCCCTGGTTATGTGACAAGTTGCACCGTCTTGTTGAAACCACAGAGCGCTGAAGGGATTCTCTTTCGGCGTAAATCTGGCAACAAGAACTCTCTAAACATTTTACCAGTTTTCATTGACCGTAACTGTACAAACATTTTCTTCAAAAACGTAAGGTCTGATAATGAGCCTTGAAGAAGTTGCATACCACACTATGACGCGAAGTGGATGAAATTGCATCTCATGGAGTACCTGTGGGTTAGAATCATTTCATATTCGACAATTATGTTTGCTAACATTGCCGTTTAGGTCAAAGTGAACTACGTCAAACAAAGAAATGAAATCCAAGATGATTTTTTTATCTTGCTTTATGGATACTTTTTTGGTTTTAAAACTAAATAAAAAAGAAAAGCTTAGTGCTATGTTCAGTTCATGTGAAATTTCACTCGAATCGTTCTTACACGAAACGATAGATGTGAAATACTCGTGAAAATTTTCACATCATGTCTTTCAAGTAGTACTCTGTTCCGCTGTGAAATATACTCTCAATATTTCTCTTGCAACATTTTTTCACGACAATTTAATTGAACTGCCTATTTATTTTGTTGAGAAAAGTGACAGTTGCCGTAAAACTTTTGATTTTATAAATATTTTTTTTCTCTATTTTGAAAAGTAAAGCATGACTATCTCAAATTTTACGCAACAATATACATTAGACCGGATCAAAATTTAGATTTCGCCGGTGGGGGTCTCAAAAGTTAGAGGAACTCATTAAAATGATTTCTGCATACTTTTTTTTTAAATTGGAGAAAAACCGCCGAAGCAATCTTGATTCGCCTGAAGGTCCTTTTCGGTAAAAAAAAACATGTTTTTTGCTTATAACTTTTTATTTTTCACAGAACGCATACCCACACCTGCTAAAATATTAAATTTCTTACTTATACCAATATTCTAATATTCAAAAAATTTAAAAATTATGTTCCATTATAACTCTTATTGACCACCAAAAGTTGAATTTTTTGATATTTTTAAAAAAAAATATTTTTAAAACCGCTTTAAAAGACACATTTACGTGAAAGTGTTATGGTTGGAAAGGTATTAAGTTCTTCTTTCGTTCTGTGTATCGCTTTACTCAAAGCTGTGTGCGAAAACTGACAGAATGTGAGAAATCGACTTTAGAAATCTGATAATATGAAACATTTCTTATTCATACAAACAATTAATTTCATTTGTTCACTGCTTTATCGTCCAGTTTTCGATAAATTTTTTTTTTATTTACATAGCTTTGATTAAAGCAATACACAGAACAAAAGAAGAACTTAATACCTTTCCAACAATAATAATTCCACGTAAATCTAATAAAAAAATGTGTCTTTTACAGCGGTTTCAAAAAAATGCCTTTTTAAAAATTGCAAAAAAATTCAAGTTTTGGTGGTCAATAAGAGTTATAATATAACAAAATTTTAACAATTTTTTTAAGTCAAAATGTTAGAATTGGCAGGAAATTTAATATTTAAGAAGATGTGGGTATGCGTTCTGTGTAAAATAAAAAGTTACAAGCAAAAAACATGTTTTTTTTACCAAAAAGGACCTTCAGGAGAATCAAAATTGCTTCGGCGTTTTTTCTACGATTTGAAAAAAAAGTATGCAGGAATCATTTGAATGAGTTCCTCTAACTTTTGAGACTCCGACCGGTTGAAATTTTTTTTATCCATATAAAAATGATCCGGTCTAATATACATATGTGCCAGAATTTTTACGCAACAAAAAAATTAATGTTGCCAGCAAAATTTCACGCAAACGAACAGAGTACTTCGCTTTAAGGCAAAAAATCTATTTTTCCGGCATACATAAAACTCGGATAATTGCAAAAATAAACTTAGTATCCCTGTTTGTAAGATCAAATATTCTCTCAGAGAACTCGCAAAGTTCATTGTCATAGCAAATTACTGTAAAAAAAATGAGCAAAATGTAAGGCGACGATTTGTTGGTAAACAATTGTCTGCGTTATCAGTTGCAATAGTTTGTGCCGTCAGAGTATATGTGTTGAGCAAACAGTAAAACGACGAAACTTTTTCTCACTAAACTTATAACTCATCTCACACACACACTTCGTGCATAATTAAAAATATATCAATACACTATTAAGAAAACTACAGCTGGTCGTAGACGTCAATGTCAAGCTCTTAACTCGACACTAAGATTAAGATTTAAGACACGTTTTTTAAATAATTGTTAATAATAAACTCTGAGTCTATTAAAAACAAACAACAAACATAGTAAAAAATAGATTAAATTTATGTACGTATGTATATAAAAAATAAATAAACTTTTCTGAATTTGTTAATATTTAAAGTACTTTTGTAAAAGATAAGATATGAGCTGCTGATTGATTAAGAAATTAAAAGTTAGTTGCTGATAAAACATAAAAGTTAAAAAAAAAATTACACACTCAAAATTTGATCAGTGTAGTATGATAAAACGAAGTTACGAGTTCACTGAAACACTTAAGATTTTCAAGCAAAATATGGCTGTTTTCCGAAGAGCCTTGAAATAAAAATGCTTACGTCAAATTTTTGACATGCACCCACCCATAGCACCCACCATTGCATACTATAGGGTAGGCATATATACTTCAATACACTGTATTAAAGCTCAGAGAATAAAAATAACAATAACAATAATAAACATTATTTAATGCCTGGCATGGAAGAGATCAAGTTTAAGTCAAGTTCGTCAGATATATCAAACTAGTCAACAATATACTTGAAGTGCAAATTAATTGCTGATCCAAATATGTTCAATTTAAAGAATTCCACAAGCATTTTACATTTGCAAAGATGCTCTGCACACTTGCAACGTTTGCTGGCCACACAAGCTCAAGTAAAAGTTATTATTATATAAATAAAATGAAACGATTTTAATTAATTTAATTAAAAAATTTTCTATAGGTCGTAGACTATGCAAAAGATGCCACTTTGCGGCCGTTCAGCGAACTGCCGGGTCCTAATAAGTTGGAAATGCTTATCGGTTTTATGCCTGGCGGACGTTTCAATGATAAATCTTTTGTGGATTTTGCTCAAGCAATGCGTCACAAATATGGTGATATTGTACTCGTACCAGGTATTTTTGGACAGCCCGATGCAGTGCATACCTTTAGCACCGCAGACTTTGAGCAAATCTTTCGCAACGAGGGCCAGTGGCCGCTGCGACTGGCATTCGACTCAGTTTTGCACTTTCGAGAAAACAAAAAAGCTGATTTCTTTGAAGAAGTACAGGGGCTCATAGTTGCGTAAGTGTTAGTTAGCTGTTCTTAATGTAATTTTCATTTTATAAACGCTTGTAGTCAAGCTGAGGACTGGTACAAGCTAAGATCTACAGTCAATCCAGTATTGATAAAGCCCAATACACTGAAGCAATATATTACACCTCTGGCAAGTGTCAACCGTGAGTTTATTAAGAGGTATGTTAGAGTTTTCTTATGTTCTGTTTTAGATCTAATCGTTCTAAACAAATTTCTTTAGAATTGCAGAAATACGTAATCCAGAAACGCTAGAAGTGCCGGCCAACTTCGAGGAGGAACTCAATCGCATGGCTTTTGAGTCAATTGCTGTGGTGGCACTCAATAAGGAACTCGGACTGCTGCGCAAGAACCGTGATAATCCAGATGCACTACGTTTGTTTCAAAACGCGCGCAAATTTTTCATTCTCACCTTTCAGCTGGATATGCAACCGTCCATGTGGAAAACCATACGCACGCCCAAATACTACGAAAGCATGCGAGTTCAAACGGAGATATTCGAGACAACTAGCAAATATGTTAATGCCGCTTTGCAGGAGTTGGAGCAGAAGCAGCTGAGCGGCACTATAACGACTAATCTAAGCATTCTAGAGAAGCTCATTAGCATAAATCGTAAGATGGCCATAGTTATGGCCATGGACATGTTGTTAGCCGGTGCCGATTCTGTAAGTTTTAAAAATCATTTCACCAATAAGCAACTAAACAATGTACTAACATCACTCTTTCTAGACCGCCGCCACCTTGGCTGCCATTCTACTCACTCTAGCCAAGCATCCGCAGAAACAGCAAAAGTTACGTGAAGAATTATTGCCTCTACTGCCGCATAAAGATTCTCAGCTTACAGAGGAGAATATGAAAAATTTGCCCTATTTACGTGCTGTTATGAAGGAGAGCATGCGTTATTATCCCAATGGCACGGGCACTTTCCGTACAAATACTGTCGATCTAACACTTAGCGGTTACCACATTCCAGCCGGCACCAATATCTTGGTTAACTCCAATTTACTTGCAAAAGATGAGCATTACTTTCCGAAAGCTGAAGAATTCCTACCCGAACGTTGGCTACGCGATGCGAATAACAAAAAGGTCGATATTCAGCCATTCACCTTTATGCCTTTCGGTTTTGGTCCACGCATGTGCATAGGTAAACGCATGGTCGAACTGGAATTAGAGATGACAGTGGCCACTTTGGTACGCAACTATAACATCGAGTTTAACTATTCAGTTGAGAAACCTTTTCGCACATATTTCATAGCTTTTCCCAATATACCGCTTAAGTTTAAGTTTAGCGATGTTCAAAACTAATATGGGCTGAAAATTATGTACTGTACCTAATAAAAATATAATCATTAATTAACTTTTTCGACACATTGTGTTGAATTTTGTTGACGTTGCTCTATACCTTAAGTGGATGCTTGTAACGAATTAGAATGCAACCGATTGTAAAAAATATAGATATATAAAAACTTTTGTTAATGCCCAAATCTAAAAATATTTAATACAAAATTTGTTTACATTAAAATAATAAAATTAAATGGTAAATAATAATTGCCACGACTTATCTATACTTTAAAGAGTTATGTTCGACACCGCAAAGCTTTAGAACGGTCGGCGCTTTTTTAATTACTCTTTCTATTGAATAGCTTTAGTACCCTGTAAGGTTATGGGCTGAACATTTTTTGCCACACCTCCTTTTACTACTTTACAAATCACTAAAACTGCTACATTTTAAACGTTTTGGTCGTATTAGACTTAAATTTAATAATTAAGTTCTTATGGTAGCAGTCGACAACTGCTCTAAAATTGGAATTGTTTGAACTATAGCTTCCCCACTTTTTTAGAAATTTTTAATATTTACTACTGTGCCGACCGATGAAACTGAATTTGGTAATTTAGTTAGTATTATTATGGTCAGCAACTGTATTAATAATGGGCGCAATCTATAAACAATAGCTTCGTCCACTTTTTCAGATGTCATTAAAATTTATTACTGGTTTGACCGATTGAACTGAAAACTTGGTGGTTTATTTTTTTGGAGCAAGAAACCATCTCGTGAAAAAAAATGTTGCCACATGCCTTTTTACCGTCCAAGAAACCAATAAAAATTCGTTTTAGATAAAAATGTATTTTAGTTCGCATGCTGACTTTTGGAAACTATACCAAAAAAGGGCATGATCGAACTATAAACTACGACCATTTTTCAAAAACTATTAAAGCTGACTACTAGTACTATTGAAAAAATCTATCTTCCTAGATAACTTTAAAAAATCGTTATCGTCTAATTGATTTTAAAACATGTCTATCATTCTAATACCATTTTGAACATTGGTACAGATCTTCGATACTATAGAAAATTTAAGTACAATTTTAGTTTTGATTATCGTTACCTAAAAATTAAAAAAAAAACATAAACAAACAAACAAACAAATTGGCCATTTCAGCCCTTGAAAGCACTTTGACCGAGCTTCTTATGATCAATTGTTTTGTGTGTGTTATTAAATGTTTGCACACAATAGACCGAGAACTGGACCTACATGTTTTATGCCGACTCCGAACGGCTAAAGTTCATGTTCTCAAGAAGCTTTACATGGCATTATTTACTCTCTGAGGTTTGCCATTGTCTGCAGAGAGGTGGTGACCGATCAGAAAAATTTTTTATTGAAAAAACTTTTCGCCGCGGCTGGGGATCGAACCCGGGCTCCGAGCATGCTAAGCCACACACTTAACCTGCATGCCACGGTCACCACATAACGAGAAGATATTCAAAGTTTTGACTTTTGATGCAAATATCTCCGCTGTTTTTATGATTAAATTAAATTGCTTAACAAAATCACTTAACCGATACTTTTAGGTAAATATTTAAATTTTATTTTAACACATTTTTGGCGACTACAAGTTCCAGTAGACAAAACTCTGGAATTTCGCAACATCCGCCAAAAAGCACATAAGAACGGATATTGCCGTGCAATGAAATGATGCAAATGGTACACTCAGAAAATAACACATATCTTTATCCGATCAAAAAATTTCTCTATTTTCGATAATAGCAATTTTCTTCTTTTCAAATAAAATCAAATCCTTTTCAAGTGAAAATTTTTAGAATAAATTTTAACTTTTTCGAAGAAATATTTCTTTACTTCTGGGAAATGGAAATATTTTAATGTCTCTAATAATGATAAGTATTTTTCTCGCACAAAAAATTCTCATTTATAGAGAAAAATTTATTGCAATTGAAAAAAAGTTTCTTATATTTTGATAAAAAATCCACTATGAAAAGAATTTTCTTCAATGAAATCAAATTTTTTCTCGAAAAAAAAAAAAATTAAAAGGTCTTTTCTCTAAAAACGATATATTTTTTATGTATTTCTCTTTTTCATAAAACACATAAAAACGTACTTATTGAAATTTTATCACTGTTTTTGAAGCTCATGTTTAGCCGAGTATGCTGACGTGTGAGTTAAGTACTTGACTGTCCTAGGCTCAAATACCGACAAGACCTACAAAGCTATTTATTCTTTAAAATATATTTGTTTTTTAAATTAAAAACAATATGTGTTTTTTTTAAGTATTTTATCATTTTAAGAGAATTTTTAGGATCACATTCAGAGATAAGCATTCTTTGGAGCAAAATCTGTACCATTTTTCTCTACAAAGAAAATCAAGCTCATTAGTCAAAAATAACGGTTTCTTTTGACTTTTATTTAATCGGTCAAAAATAACAGTTATTTTGTGACATTTATTTTTCGATCAAAAATATCAGGCCCTAGCTACCTCCCATACATCCCAAAAATTGAAAACGCAATTAATAAGCTCATAATTGACCTACAACAATAAAACTTGGTGTGTATGTGTTTTGTAATAACACAAAAATGTTTTTGAAAAATGGATGTCATCCGATCACGGACATGCCCACCTGCCATACAACCCAAACATTGAAAACGAAATAAATAAGCCCCTGTCTAACCTACAGAGATAAAACTTGGGAAGTATGTTTTTTATGACAAAACAAAGAATTTTTAAAAAATAAATCTTCCGCCTACGGACACGCCTACCTCCCATACAGCGCAAAAATTGAAAACTGCTTAAATAAGCTCATAATTAACCTACAACAATATAATTAAGTGTGTATGTGCTTTGTATTAAGACAAAAATGTCTTCGAAAAATGGATGTCATTCGCTCACGGACATGCCTACCTCCCATACAGCCCAAAAAGTTTAAAACTGAATAAATAAGATTATGTTCGTCATAGAGAGATCAAATTTCGTATGTATGTATTTTATACCAATACAAAGGTGTGTTCAAAAATTGGGTGTAGTCCGTCCATGAACACGTCCAACTCCCATAGCGAAAGCATACTAAAGGCATTAACTGTGAGCTACAGGAATAAAACTTGGTATGTATAAATTTTTCTTCAACATTTAAATGCATATAAAATATAGGCTTCATCCGACCACGGACACGCCTATTTTGAATAATTTTTTTTTCTTAAAAGCAGGTTTAGGGTATTTCATAGTCGGCCTAGACCGACTTCAGACTTTATTTTCTTGTTTAAAAATTAAAAACAAACATAACACAAACAGCTAAACCATAAATTATAACCATGTGAAATGCAATACAAAGTATTCGAAATATTGTCAATCTACATATGTACGTCAGTGTTGGTTGGCAACAACTCGCTTGCCAAATCGGTAACTGGGTAAAATATCGCCTATCATTGGCAAGAATAACAAATAAAAAAAAAAAAACTGCTGAATATGCAACCAATATAAACGACAATTTAATGCTGATGAGATGCGATGAGTCCGAATTAAACTCAAACGACTGAATATAGTAACAGAGACAAGATAGTTACTACGGTTATACCAACAATAAAGCCCACAAAAAACCGAAAAATACAAATCCCAATTGTCATTCAATCAGGCAGTCAGGCAGGCAAGCTAGCAGAACGGTTGGTTCAAACAGCAGATGTTGCCAAATAAAGCGTGGCTAAAGAGAAACGAGTAACTTGTGACCAATATTCGAGTCCAAGCCAAGTCATGCTGACCAAACGGCGAGGGTGTCATTAGGCCAGGGTCACAGCTCAGTGCTTATGGCACACGAACGACAACGAGAACGATAGCGACAACAGCAGCAGCAACAACAACAACTAAATGAACTGATATAGGTATGTATGGGCTATATAAATGGATGTGTATGGCACATGTGTGAGTCTGACAGTGAGTGTATGTGTGTACGTATGCGTGTGTGCGGCACATTGTTCCTTATCTGCATGCCAATTGAACCGGGCTCTGACCAAAGCATCGCCGGCTGTTGGTGAACAGTCTGAACAACGAGCAACAACAACAATAACAACAACAACAACAACAACAACAACAACAACTAAAACAACAACAGCTACACACCAACTACAGCCAGAAATCGTAGGTGTTGCAATGCTCGTTAACAACGTCGCTGATATCGTTGTAATTCCTGCTCGACTTGATCCTGTTAATGTTACAAATAGTTTGCATATGTTTGTTGTTGTTGTTGCTGCTGTTTTTGTTTGTGGAACTCTGTCTGAATATATGTTCGTTTCTGATAGCCGTATGACCATCAGAATATTTTCCTATTTATATCCTAAACCTGTATATTAACTTTGTGCAAACGTTTGTAAGGCATAGATATAAACGAATCCGGTATAGAAAAGTAATATTCTTGATCTGAGTCACCTCATAAATCGAGCTATCTATTAAGATGGGTCACCAAAAACAGTTTGCCGGATCCGCACCTCATTTGAAAGCTTATGTTGAGAGGGTTCTGGTGCCATAACAATTTTTGTTTTAGGTTATTCCAAAATCTGCCCAAAATAGTCTTTGTGGCATAACTTCATCAGTTTTCATAATTTTTTAACTTTTGACGTAGAATTACGTCTTACAGCGCGGTTTGTATGGGGACTTTTCAACACATTTTTTCAAGGTCATTAGGCAACTTTTTGGTTAATACTTTAGGGTATACCTACAGCCTTTAATACTTATCGTTTAAAGATAGTAAATATACTAAAATATCGGATATATCCTGCGCTGAATGCATATTTAATTTTGGATTTTGTCACTTTTATATTTAAGTCACAAAATAGTAAAATATAAGAAGAAAAATGCATGTTTTTAACCACCTCTGTCCCAGCCCCAAAAATGATCCAAAAAAATAAAGTATATATACCATTCGAAAGGGCTCAATTTGCACCTTCCGAATATAAGCATTTTGCACCCTCGTACTTTTTGCAAAAAAAAATGTCAAAGTTTGCAATATTCAAATGCTCATATCTCGGTAATTAATTGATATTTGCAACTTTACTCCTCTAATTTGCACCATTGAGAAAAGTGCGAAAAATACATCGAATTTTTCTGAAAAGGCAAAAAAAAGTGTTTTCATTCGATAGCTCGTTCTGCGCATGCGTCGTATCAGTGACATGCGCGCAGTGCATTCCACTAGGGACTTTGTTGTGATGGGGTTTATCTATTTATAGTTTATAATACTATCTCTATTTTTAAGTATTGATAAAAAGTATAGACTATAATAGCAGTAGCGTAGCAAGGGGGGAGGGGGGTGCGGTCCGCCCCGGGTGCACGCCAAAATGGGGTTTAAAATTTGGCAAAATAACTTTTTACCACATAATTTTTGATTTTTTTAATATAAAGCACAGACCTCAATGACTTCGGTTTTATATTTGAATATCAAAAGGGTGCAAAAGTGAATGAAAATATTTTTACCATCACCAGGACTTCGTTTTTATTGAAACAAACTTTAACTTTATATTAAATTTTGTTCAATATTAACGATCACACTAAAACCCAAGTCAATTCCATATGTAATTTTTCATTGGTAAGGGGTGCAATTTCCATACAAATTATATTAAAATTTACATGATATTAAGATGGAGTACAAAAGTAAAAATGTAAAAACATTTTTTTATATTCCACTAGCGGATGTAACCCGGTGTTACTCGGGGTTGCGCCTCGAGCACAGAAAGAGGACGATTTTCAAAACTGCTCTCATTTTAACGTTTTTAAAATTATCAATTCAATTTTAAAATTTTTTAAATTATCGTTTTTGCGGTTTTGCCGAGGCGGAGGAGTCAGTTGTTTTGTAGCAATACATTTCTCCAGAACTTTTCAGAAAAACATGTTCATGTCATATATGTCAAAAATTAAAATATACTTTATGATTTTGTGATTACTAAGTTCTGAGACCATATATTATGAAACAAACCTCATTAACATTACAGCTTTTATTCTGCTAGAACATAGTTTTGAATAGTAATGTGTTTTGGGTATAAGTACTGTTACATAAAACTACTTGTTTAAAAATCATTAATAAACTTTTTACTTGCTAAAAAAATTTCTAAAAAATTAAATTGATTTAAATTCATTACTTTTTTTATTTAAATTAAATAAATGGCGTTTAATGACAATTTTATGGCCTTCTGACGTTTTTTTTTTTTATTTTGTTTTGAAGATGTCCATTAAAAACTCTAAGATGGTTTTCCGACTCCTTTATTTTGCTAAAATAATTATTGTTCTGTTCAAAAATCAACTAACAAAAACTAACAAAAATACAGTTTTTAATAGAAGATATGATGCATAGTTCCTTAAAAATTATTCTAATAATTTAAATAAAATTTTTTTCTCAATAAACGAATGTGAAGAAACACCAGATTTCTTGGAATTGTCAGCTCTTTTTGAGCCATTCATGAGTCTTGACCTTGTTCAACCTGGGCAAGTTTGCTTTGGGAATTATGTAGATAATGAGAATGAAAAAAAATTTCTGATATCAATTTGGTATGACTGTAATATTGTGATACTGAGATATTTATGGTGGTATTTATGGTGATATTTATAAAGCAGTCAAATGTTACAGACCTCAATCTTGTCTATAAAAGTCCAAGCGGAGATTAATATAGATACACTGAGAAAAAAAAACATTCTTTAAAATTAAACAAAAAATATTAAAATAGAAATTTAACGCCTTTGTTTTTCTACAAAACAATATTTAAAACAAGTGTGTTTAATTTTCAACTACCTATAAACTCCTTTCTTTTTTTATTTTTCTCTTACATTTGAGAGAAACATTTGAATTCAATGACAATTTTTGAATTTTTTGAATTGGTTTGACAAATATCGAACATATGATAAAATAAAAACTAATTAATTAAATATTAAAATATTTCAAATGCAAACTTCATCGAATGAAGTTTACATTTGGTATTCGGAAGGTCCCGGGGGTAGCTGGTTGTGAATCTGGTGCTAAAACTCGGAAAAGTTAATAAAATGGCATCGAAAAAAATATGCTTTAAATTTTAAACATGAGTTTTTAATTTTAAAAATGTTTGTTTTAAATTTGGTTTTCATAGCAAAAACATTGTTTTAAAAACAAAAACTTTTGTTTTGAATTTATTTTTAAAAATAGCTCTGTTTAATTTTTTTGAATTTATTTCAAGCTCTATTTCAAAAACAAATTCGTTAGATATGAACACAATTTCATTTAATTTTAACACATTTTTTCCTCAGTGTACTATAAAGAAATTGATAAAAATTATGAAAAATGTTTATAAATGAATTTTAATATTTTAAATTAATATTTCATTTAAATTTTATATAGAAAATGGGGGTTGATTTCGAAAAAAAAAAATAATTATCTTAATAGTTATTCAGGGTCACTAGGGAAAATTTGTCAACGTTTTGCTTCCAGGTCCTATTTTTTCTTCAATTATGCAAAATTTTTCGTAATTTTTTCAAAGTTTTCTATATTCAACTAACTAGAGTTTTTATATTAAAACTGATATTGTGTGGTTTACTCTTAGTACATTTGTCTCTCACAACTTATAAGCCCGGAGACAAAAATATTGAAACAATTCAGAAAAAATTCTTTAAGTTTCTGAAAATTTTAGATTCTTACTTCTTTTATCAAATATTCATGGAAAGCATAGTTTTGTTTTTTTTCTTTTAATCTCTTCTAAAATATGTCATTTTTGTAGAGGTTGGTAGTTGATTTCAAGACTAGCTAGCTTAATTTAAACAAATACTTGGGTTTTTATATTCAAAATGGCTACCATTCATCACATCGGTCTTAATTTCAGATAGTTTGCATTGCTATTCAAGCCAGTTTGCTTACGATAAAGGCTGAAATTCAGAGAAGGTAAGACTGCATTTACACCCATAAAAAAGTTTTTCGGAATATGATAAAAAGGCATTATATTTAAATAAAAATGGTATAGACTTTGCTCCAGAGAATGCTTTTCTCTAAATGTGATCCTTAAAATTCTCTAAAAACGAAAAAAGAATTTTAAAAATAAAAAAACAAATATTTAAAAAAAAAATAGCTTTGTAGGTCTTGTCGGTATTTGAACCTAGGACAGTCAAGTACAATACTCACACGTCAGCATACTCGGCTAAACATGAACTTCCAAAACAGTGATAAAATTTGGTTCCGTGAAATAACGCCCAAAATAAAAAATGAAATAACGCGCAAATATCTTGGTATAAAGCCCAAAACAAATGAAATAACGCCCAAATCAAAAAAGAAATAACGTCCAAAATATTTTCAAAGCAAATCATTTAAAATATTTTGGGCATTTATAATATTTGAAATGAAATAACGCCCAAAATTTGTATAAAAAATATCTGACCGTTATTTAATTTTTGATTTTGGGCTTATTTCATAATGAAATAAAGTCCAAAATAATAATGAAATAATGCCCAAATAAAATGAAATAAAGCCCAAAATTTTGGGCCTTATTTCATTATGAAATACGCGCCCAAATTTGTATGGAAATTTTTTGGGAGTTATTTCATTTTTTTTTCAATTTTTTAGGAGTTATTTCAGAAAAATACGTGAAAAATATATCGTTTTAAGAGAAAATATTTTTTAATTTTTGAGAAAAGATTTGTTTTTATTGAAGAAAATACTTCTCATAATGAATTTTTTATCAAAATAGAAGAAACTTTCTTCATTTTCAATAAATTTTTCTCTATAAATGAGAATTTTTTTGTGCAAGAATAATACTTATCGTTATTAGAGACATTGAAATATTTCCATTTCCCACAAGTAAAAAAATATTTCTTCGCAAATGCGAAAATTAATTCTAATTGTAGAAGGTTTTATTTGAAACAGAGAAAATTGCTACACTCAGGGAAAAAATGCTGTTTTATCAAACAAATCATGGTTTGAAATAACAGATTTCACTGTTAAATACCATCCAACAAATGAAACTTTCAAATCAACTGTTGGTCTATGGAACACTAAACCCGTATAAAAACTATTTATTGAAATTTGATCACTGGTTTGAAAGTTTATGTATGGCCGAGTGAGCTAACGTGTGCGTCTAGTACTCGAGTGTGCACGGTTCAAATCCGGCAAGGACAATAACAATTTTTTTTTTATATAAAATATTTTTTTTTAAATAAAAAATTAAAGTTGCAATTTTTTTTTTGCAAGACTGTAAGCATTTTATTTTGAAGGTTATTTTTGACCAAACAATTAATGAAACAGAATTATTATTATTTCAATTACAAAATTACAATTTTTGATACTAGGGTTCGAACCCACGTCTCCCGCATGACAGTCTAGTGCACATCCACTGAGCTACTGTCAACGATAATATAAATATAGCAAAACACATATAAAAACTATTGCTTAGAAAAAATTGACAGTTCAATATAAGCACAAAAATATTTCAACACATCCCTGCAAACATTTTTAATCGTCTGAGAATCTCCAGCGAATCGCTTGGAAGATGAAACGATCGCCGGCGAGCTCTTCTGAGAGTCTTCCGGGAATCGCCGAATGTAAGCAGCTAAGGCCATAAAAGCGATTCGCCGGGAAGATTCGCCGGCGAATCGCCAAGAGGAGTCTTAAGCGATTCGCCTGGAAGATTCGCCAACGAATCGCCGAGAAGAGTCTTAGGCGATTCGCTAGGAAGAGTCGCGAACGATTCGCTGAGAGGAGTCTTAAGCGATTCGCCGGGAAGATTCGCCAACGAATCGCCGAGAAGAGTCTTAGGCGATTCGCCAGGAAGAGTCGCGAACGATTCGCTGAAAGGAGTCTTAAGCGATTCGCCAACGAATGGCAGAAGGGGTTTTTGTTTGTCGCAGAGCATCGTTGTTGAATGTTACAAGTTGTTGCATGTTTGAACTAGCGGGCTCTTCAGACGTTGTTTTATCCCAGTTTCATGAAATTTTTTTAAAGTTAAATTTTTTGATTAATTTAAACGATTTTTCAGAGCCTGCTTCATACAACAATGATAGATTTTGAAAAGCTTTTTTAAAAGCAATCTTCCAACGATCGCCGGAATGAGCGAAGGAAGATTTTAAAATTTTTTTGAATCGCGCATTCATCCTTTGGGCGATCAAAAAGCGATCAATCTTCCAACGATCGCCGGAATGAGCGAAGGAAGATTTTGAAAATTTTTTGTCAATCGCGCATTCATCGCTTGGGCGATCGAAAAGCGATCCATCTTCCAACGATCGCCGGAATGAGCGAAGGAAGATTTTTAAATTTTTTGAGAATCGCGTATTCATCGCTTCGGCGATCGAAAATAGATCAATCTTCCAAAGAACCCTTAGGCGAATCGCTAGCGCGTCGCCAAATGATCTAATCTTCCAATCGTCTTCCAAATGTTTGCAGGGATGATTTTAACAGCACAAAAATACTTTGAAACGTTCATTCAACAAAGAAAATTACTTACTTAAACGCAAATCATTCAATCGAACAGTGTTTTGAAATAACAGCGGCCGACTGTTAATATTACAGTTGTTATTTTTCTGAGTGTATTATCGAAAATAGAGAAATTTTTTATCGGAAAAAGATATGGTTTCTTTCTGAGTGTACCATTTAGTTGCCGTTAAGACATCTTTGAATGCTCCCAATCAGCCATTTAGAAATAGTGCTTGGATAAAGCTTACATGCAATACAAAAAGCAAGCCTTATCCAAGCACGCTTGAAAAACACTTGCCCAGGTAATAAATTTCCAAGTTCCTTTGTATAACTATTGTGTAAAACACAAAAAGCAAGTGATGCACAATAATACTTGGAAAGGCTTGCATTAAGTAAGTGTTTTGCAATCATACTTACAAAACGCTGACAACAGTAATAGTTGTACAACTGTTCAAAGTTGTGATGCTCTCATATATACATACATAAATGTATTTTATTTTCATTTTGTTCGCTCAGCAGCCATAAGGCTTACGGCAAACTGTAAGAGTGTCCGACTCATATGCGGTGGGTCGCGCGTTCGATCCCTGGTGTAGCAAACACAAAAATTTTTGAAGGCATGCAATTTTTCATATACATATGTGCTTCAATTTAAACAAATGAAAATAAAAAATAAATAAAAATAAAAATGTTCCGGTTGGGAATTGAACCTTGGATGTCCAAATCACAACAATTCAAATAAACAAGTGGCTTACCAACTGAGCCACGGAATAAAAATTTTTCGCGAGTGCTAATTGATTTGTTGAATGTAGCACACTTGGAAAAAGCTTATTAAAACACTTATATCCAATTGTAAAAACAACACTTGGATTAAGCTTGAAGTAAGGAATATTATTCCAAGGGTTCACTTTCGTTTATCCTACAATTACATGTAAGCGTTCTACAATAGTAAATGAAAGCGTTATCCAAGCTTGAGGCTTACGTTTGTAAGCTTGTTTAAAGCTTATTCCAAGCTTGTTTGGCTGATTGGGCTGTTTTACAGTCTAAAAAGGCAAAAGTAATTTCAGCAAAAGTTGCAGCTTATCTTAAGACAGTTTTACCCTAATATGAAGATTTACTTTTTACAGTGAATGAATTTGCAATTATCAATCGCCAGAATAAGGGTATTAGTATATTCATAAATATATCATAAAAATAGAAAATAGAAAATAGAAAAGTGTTCAGTTGCTAAACCAACAAAACTCCTTAACACACATCGACTTACTTTTCTGTTGCCAATTTGCTTGCCTTCATGATGTAGCTAATATCAGTGTTGCTACAAACAACTGTTTGACCTGACCCGGCAGCTTTAATAAAGTTCTTTGTTATCGCTGTTACTTTCAAGGCTTTTTGCTATAATGCTGATGATGCGGTAGTGTTGGTGTGTTGGCGATAGTAGTGCGTTCGAATTGTTATTGTTCGGTATGCATGCTTGTACGTTTCGGTGCATATTTTTGTTTGTCTGTTTTTTTTGTGCACATTTTCAGTTGTGAGATCATAAATCCATGCGTTACATGATTTTATCGTATTTTAAGCAGGAGTTGCAACAACAGTAGCAACCATTGCTCGAAACGAACAGCAATAAAAGCAAAAAACCAGCAACTACTGTTGGTCACAGCGACTGCTAACCAGACATGCATGCAGACTTTTGATGCCGCAACAGTGACCAAGCGTGGGACAGACCCAAACACACACATATCAAACGTTATACATGCACACAAGTACAGCAGCGAAATCTCTGGCAAACAAGCGACAGCCAGCAAATAATGAACATTTATACCCAGGTGACCAGGCGTTGACCAACAATATCGTAAAGCTTAACAAAAAAAAAAATAAAAAAAAACAAGCAACCAGCGACAATTTGTTGCCACTGCTAATGTTGTTGTAACAGAGCATGTTTTCGAAATGAAAAAAGCGCAGTAACGGAACGGAAGAAGCAAAAAGTGCAAAAATGGAAAATAGTAAATAAAGAGCAAAAGAGCAACAAAAATGTGCGTCCCTCTAGTATTGTTGTTTCTTAAATGAGGTTATATGGCAGTGAGTTGTACTTTCAGGACTTTTTGTGGGTTATTGTTGTAATGCGAATGTATGCGATACTCTGTCCGTCTGTGCTTTGCCATGTTGTTGACATGTTTATAACGAGGTTTTTCTTACTGTAACAATAGGTGAAGTTTTGAAATTATACCAGCAGGTGTTTCATCGAGAAATGTTGAGTGTGAAGTTGTATTGAAATTTAAGTCGCTTTTTTTACTGACCAGCAATTCAAGCACTCAAATAATTAAAAGCCACACAAACCAATATACAAGCACACGCATTTGCACACAATGAGCCAAATTAATACGCTGGTCAACAAATGTCAAATATTGTCAACAATTGGAAAAATTTGTTAGATACTCACACGCACACACACACACAAGGTTATCCTTGAGCATACATATTTAGAAATGGTACAAAATTGAACAAATTCATATGCAAATTTTTTGGTTTTTTTTCAATGTTTTTCTGCTTGTATTGCCATTGCGTACCAGCAGTCAACTGTATTCAGCGTCAGACAAACGGGCCGGACCAACAACTGTGAAGGCAATTTGCTATGCAAATATTTAAGGTTATTCTTTTCTTCCAACTTTAATTTCGTTATAAACCAATAATATACACCAATGTGCTTGTTCTTCTTGTTATTATTGTTGTTGTTGGTGTTGTTGCTTGTTTTGCCTTTGGCACATATCGGACCAGAACAACGCCGCCGCCACCCATGAACTTGCCTGCCTCCCATTGTATATCATGTTGCGTGGCGCATAATTTTTACACATGTCCTTGTTATGCAAATTGTTTGTATACCAAATTGAATCTAGTAAGTATTGAATTGGTACGATATGGCAAGGCCAGATGTATGGAGTGTTGTACTCGTATGTTCATACAAGGCAAACATATATATTTTTTTTTTTTTCTCAAGGTGTGAGGTTTAAGTGTTCTGAAATCAACTGGACCAATAAAATACACAGGATTTTTTTTTCATTTCAAGGCTTTTTTTTAAGATCATATATCTGTTTGAGGACACATCTGTGGCTTGAGTTCTATTAAGTCCTAAAAAACTGATCAACATAAATTCAAATGAAGTAAGTATCCACATAAGTAGGACGTTTTTACTTATTTTAATTTCCATGAATAACATCCTTTTTGGGGCATAAAATCAAGATATTAAAAAAAAAATGTTTAGTTTTGATCAATAATATCTCAAAGAATTACTTACATAACGCAAAATTTTAATTTATTCAAATAAACGAGAATAATATTTATCTGTCGGATGTACTCTTTGAAAGTTATTTGCGAAATTCTTATATGTTTTGGGGAATATTTTAAATCTTATGTCGCTTTTCATAAAGTGAGCTTGGCACAAAATGTCAAAAGTAAGAACAGGACAAAATTTGAGTTCCTTTATTTTTGACCCATTGAAGCAATATAAAAACTTGCTAGATTTTTGTCAACATTTGAAAGCAAAATTCTTATCTAAGCGGTTTAAAATAGATTTTTATTGCATCACATCAGTTTCACTGTGAAATTGATCTTCAAAAGTCAACTCTTGCCCTTATGTCACACATCTTCATCTCTATCTTTTGGTTGTAAATATCATAAAAATTATTCAAAAGCGTGTGAACTCAACTCAGCAATATTATTTGATCCTAAAGTAAGTGTTAACATTATGCAGGTATCTTTGTTGATGATCTAAATATATACATTTTGTTCGAAACATGGCAGCCACAAAAACGCATTACCAACGCATGTCAACTCAGCGCATAACACTAACGTGTGACTTACAGCAACATACTGAGAGTATCTTTTATATCAAAAGTTCATCTCACAGTTCGATAAAGTAATTGTATGCGCGTAAAATGGCAAGAAATATGAACCCGCAGTCGCTGAAGCCGCTGAACATGCCAAATGTAAATTTGAATATCTGGCTAGAGATTCATTCTAACTGACATTGGTATGAGTATTGCGTTTTGCGTGTGTTGGCTTTTATGCTGCGAAAGGATGCGATTGCTCTCATTCTTGCTGTTTTTTTTTTTTTTTTTTGATACCCAACAAATGTGTAAACTTCTATGCCGTATACTTTGCTTTTTCTATATTTGCAGCCCTGCATCCTTTCAGAGCAATATTTTTCATGTGTCATGATATGTTGATATATGTATGCATGCATTTTTAACAACCCAAAATATGTCGATAACTATTTTATGCGGGCTCCTTTTTTTTTGTTGCTGTACATTTAAAAAGATCTAAAATTTTTGCACTTTGTTGTGACATTTGGAAAAATAATAGGATTTCTTTCTTTTAGGAAGGAAAGGACAATGTTGTCAAGCACGCTTTCTACGCGAACGTAGAGGACGTTTCTGCTCATTTCTCAGCTCACGACGTGATTTCCCTTCAGTGATTTTAAATGGAAGGTCGAAAGAGAAGGCATCTTTAGCTCCACAGTTGGTCAGTTCAGCCTCCCGAGACCACTTCGAACAACGGTATAAGATTGACCGACTCCGAAGTGGCATGAAACATGGTTGTTTCGCACCAGACTGAAACACCTTGATATCCAAATATTGATATCGATATCTATATCCGATATCAGGCCACCTAGATCTGCACAGGATCAAAAAATGCGAAACCAAATTGATCAAGTTGTGATCGTCGCCTCAAGCGTACTGGATGTACGCACATTTCAGGGGCTCAACATTGACTCTGACCACCCGAGTCGGGTGACCCGACCACTCGAAAATAGCAGCAATAAAGCGTGAGTGTAAGAAAATAGAGGTGTACCATGGCAAGAAAAATTAACGAACCAGTTTAAGCGTCGAATCCAAGGTTTCAAGCCTGGAGCATACACTTGTAGAGGTGAAAATCGATAACTACACTGAGGGAAAAATGTGTTAAAATTAAAAGAAATTGTGTTCATATCTAACGAATCTGTTTTTAAAATAGAGCTTGAACAAATTCATTAAAATTAAACACCACTGTTTATAAAGTAAAATTCAAAACAAACGTTTTTGTTTTTAAAACAATGTTTTTGTTTTGAAAAACAAATTGAAAACAAAAATTTTAATATTCAAAACTAATATTTTAATGCATATTTTTTCGATGCCATTGTTTTAGCTTTTCCAAGTTTTTAGCATCTGATTCACAACCATCTATCCCGGGGCCCTCCGAATACCAAATGTTAACTACATTCGATGGAATTTGCATTTGAAAAATTTTTATATATAATTTTACTTTTTATTTTATGATATTTTGGATATTTTTCAAACTAATTCAAAAATTGACATTGTATTCAAATTTTTGTTTGTTTTTTCAAAGAAACAATAAGAGAAAATTAAAAAAAAGAAAGGAGTTTAAAGGTAGTTGAAAATGAAACACACTTGTTTTAAACTTTGTTTTGTAGAAACGCAAAGGCGTTAAATTTGTATTTTAAAATTTTTTGTTTAATTTTAAAGTATGTTTTTTTTCTCAGTGTAGTAACACAGTGCGTATTGAAATTATGGAATCTTAGTGATTTGTCATATATTGAATAAAGGACATATGTCACAATGCGCAAACGAACTAGGTACTACCTTATAGTACGTTATTTCAATCGAACTGTGTAAAGAATTGAAGCCACATACAAAAACACTATTAAGACCTTATCAGTGCCGGAAGACACACGACAAATAATTCATAGACCAGATTTTTTCACAACGTCAAATCCTAGAAAAAACCCACGGAAATCAAATCAACTCCCACCATCTCTTTGTTGATTATTAATCCATGTTCGGAAGCCGGATTCGGTTTTGCCTATATGCAACAATATGTGAGTTCGGTTACCTGCAAAGTCAACTCACTTAACTGCAAAGACTTGGTAAGTTGGGGTTGTGTAATACTATCAGCTCCATCAAGTTACGAATTGACATCTCCGAAATCTTGAATACCGAACCAGGTTACAGGCACGGCGACCCACTATCATGCAATCTCTTCAATTTCATCAACATTACTATGTAACCAAATTCTACAAGATTATCCAGCTCCTTGCATACGATGCTGATATCGATATTATCTGGTTCACCAAGAGAGATGTAACTGCTGTTTTCGCCGCTATCGAAAAGGAATCAGCCAAAATGGGCTTAACGGTGAACAAGGGAAAAACAAAATATATGCTGTCTGCAAATAGGAACGCGCGGCGTCTAGGCTGTCATGTTACAGCAGGCTAATACTTTGAAGATGTTAAGGCGTTTACATTACTTGGCAACGTCGTTAACAGCAATAATGATGTCTGTCTGGATGTTTAAGATAAGTATAACATGTGCTAATAGATGCTACTACGGGCTTAGTAAGCAATTAGGTTCCAAATGCCTCTATCTATCGACAAAACTAACACTCTACAAGACGTTCATCATACCTGGATTGAGTCGCTAAAGCATGGGCTGTGCCACAAAGAGTTGCCGGCGCTCTTGGAGTTTTCGAGAGGAAATTGTTCGACTTTGAAGTTGACGGCGAGTGTGATATTCAATCGATTCACGCTCTACAAGGTAGGGCGTTTAATTAATCACTCTATTGAAACACCCTATAACTTTTGAAAATGGCGCCAAAAGTCAAATCAGTTTTCACATTTGTGAAGTAAGCAAATGCAGAATAGAATTCAACAGGCCATGAATCGGTTGACTCTACAAGAGCACGGAATAATTGTTTTCGTTTTTTTGTGCAACAATTTGTCGGTTGTGCATCGAAATTATCATGAGCGTTGAGGCTCATTTCCATCTTTGCGGTTATGTGAATAAACAAAATAATAATTTCTAGATCACCGAAAATCCATGTTTCACCCATGAAAAACCATTACACACGCGCAAAGTTACAGCGTGGTGTGCTGTTTACGCTAAAGGAGTCAACGGGCTATATTTTATTTTATTTTAGAACGCCAAGGACCTACTGTGGACGGTATGAACTACAGAGCCATGATTAGCGAATTTTTTTTTTTCATTGGATGAATTTGAACTGAAGAACATATGGTTCCAACAGGACGGTGCAACGGCGCACACTGCTCGAGCCACAACCAATATTTTGAAGGAAGCATTTCCCGGTCGCTTAATCCCTCGTTTTTGTGATTTGCACTGGCCGGTCAGATCACCGGACTTCAGATTTTTTTAAGTCACGGTTGTACGTCAACAAGCCTCAGATGCTTCAAGCCCTTAAGGTGAATGCGAGAACCTGTCCCCCTTAGTTCTGGCAAGAGTGATAGAAAATGCCATAAAACGAGCCCGTATTGTCATCAAATCGACCACTTGGCCGATATCATTTTCTCAACTTAAAACAAACAAATTCAACTTAAACAAATTTCACAAGCAGACCCAAGTTTTTCATTAAAAAAAAAATACAGAAAAAGAACATTGTGTGTTCTTTCAGAAAAAGCTTGCATTGTGTTTGGATTCAGCGACCAAAAGAGTTATTTTATATAATATCCTATAAAGTTCCAGAACAAACCTTCTCAATCCCAAAAAGCGATTTAAATTGCATGGCTTTTTCATGATTTTGCCTTGAAGTTACTCCCAGAAATCGGGTCGGGGTTAGTTCCGTTTCTGATCAAGTTGACTCTTAATTAACCCCAGACTGTAAAAAACATTTCTTTCTTGCCAAATACAAGATGAATCGGAAGCAGGCCGTTAATTTCCAACCTCTTTTAACACAACCTACCCTCGAATACCGGAGCCTCCTCTATGCTCACCATTCCTTTTGTTCTTTTCTGATAGCTGCTCTCTCAGATTTTATTGTTCAGGCTAAGCTTCTTTCTCACAGCAGTAGCAGTCCTTGAGGCGGTTTTCTAAGCTTTTATCTGGTTCCGAAGCGATTGCTTGTTTCACGGAGTAACAGTTGACTTATCATACATATATGGCCAGCTCATCATATAAAAGTAGCCGTGTTTTCTCCGTGGGTTCTGTAAATTGGTCTTTAGTTATAGGACACATGTTGTTTTTTTTTTAATTTTAACTTATTCTTAAAAAACTAAAATTTCAAGTATAAGTAGCTTTAATTGACGAACAGTTTTCTGCTGTTATTTACTTGGAGAAAAGTCATATTATAAAATTGAAAAAAACTTTAAAAACTTTTCATCGACTCGAAACACCTTTAAAGACCAATTTTCGTAAAATTTTCGACGCTAGCAGTTTCGGCATGATATCAGCAGTCAATGGGTAATACAATAATTGCCAACTCAAGGAGATGCCGAATACAACAAACTTTACAGAATGTATTATTAAACGATGAAATAACTTTACACACACAATTTATAGCAACTCATGCTCATTTATAAATGCACGCACACACTGAAGGTGTTGAGTAAGTAAATGTGGAACAACAATAAACATTGATTGAAGTCGATTTGTTCCTGATTAATAACGCAACAGATAGTTCAGCTTCATTAAACAACACATCAACAATCGGCAGCCATATTGTATGCATGCATGCATGTATTTGTGTTGGTATTGTATAAATATGCATTATTGTTTGCCAGCTAAGAGCAACAGCAGACCAGCAGCAGGAATTCCCTCGTTAAATCAGGTCTTATAATTTTTATGCCGCCCCTATAAAAGTTCTTCACGGTCTCTCAAACAGAGCGTCCTTTCTTATGACTTTGCTGCTCTGTCTGTTGCTAGTGCGCGTCAGTGTCTCGTTTGTTGTTGATGTATGTTGCTTGAATATCCCTGCAGCTATAACATGTTGTTGTTGTTGTTGTGTTTGTTGTTTTGTCACTGCAACTTGCTGCATTGTGTCCAAAGTGTTAATAAATCAATTAATCGAATTATCGAACATTGAATCGCTGTTCGCTTAGCTCAGAAGCAGCAGAGCTGCTTTACGTAGTTGCCCATACATGCGGGTTTATTGAATGAAAAATTAATTTTTACACTCATACCTGCGTCTCTGCATGTACTATACATATGTATGTGTGCGTGTATTATAAATTGATTAAAAATAATATTGAGCTCTAACAGAGCAGTTTCAGCCAACAGAGCGTGAAATAAAAATAGAAAAATATTATTAGCAAAATATTTCATTCTATTATTATAGAACACATACACACACACTCAGTCACACATCCCGTGGGAGCTGCACAGACAAAGCATAATTATGTTTATTGTTGTTGTTTGTTTTGCCCTTGCCTGTCTGCCATGGCGATAAACAGCTGTTCTAACATAAAAAGTTCCTGACTGCGAATTGAATTAAAATTTAATGAAAGTTATGCATTGCTACTCTACACTTTAAAACTCCCCATTCTTAAAGTTACAAGTCCATGTAACTCAAAAATATATGCCTCAACCATCTATCTCCATCATAAAAACACATGTATATTTATCCTTTAATGCAGATTCTAGGCTGTAAGTGGTTTTGATTAATCAAGTCATAGGCACACAAATATACACCGTTGCGGTATTAACCAGTTTTGCATAGCACATAACAACACGCACACATATAAAGTTAAATTATGACACCACATTTCCCCAGCAACACCTAAGAAATGACCGTGATTGTCACCTGTCCGCAGACATCAAAGGAAATGTTGTCGTGGTATAGCTTGTTGCCAGATTATAGCACAATCAAAGATTGTTATCAATGCCAGGCTCTGTCTGTTAAGTCCTTCTATGAAGTTCAAGCTAATATGTGAGAATGCTGCAGCAGCAGCACCTGCTTCACTGTCAACAATTAACGGTAAATGCCTGGGGGGGTGTTAGATAAGACAAACATATAATCAGCAAAGCAGACAAACTGGCAACAGCAGCAGTAGCAAAAAGCACCAAGGCAGCCACATGGCTACTCTACACCAAATATTAGTCGAAGAAAAGCGGGTGCAACAACAACATGCAAGGTTATAATAATCTCTAATCAATTTCTGATAATTTGCAAGGCTCTGTTTGTGGTGTGGTGCAGCCGCATATCTATTTGCTACTCTGCATCCCTTATTATAATGATGATATCTCTCTATCATCGGTTATGTAGCATTGAGTACTAATTCTAGTATTTGTGTTCAATACAACTAACCGCAAGAGCAGACGAACACTCTGACATAAACTAATTCAGTCAAGGACGGAATTGTGAATTTTTTTTATCATTTCTCCAATAACGAGATTTTGGCTTGGTACACAGTTAGTACACTCAGGGGAAAAATGCTGTTTTATCAAACAAATCATGGGTTGCAATAACAGATTTCACTGTTAAATACCATCCAACAAATAAAACTTTCAAATCAACAGTTGGTTGACTGTTGGTCTATAGAACTTATTGAAATTTTATCACTGTTTTGGAGTTCATGTTTAGTCGAGTGTGCTGACGTGTGCGTCTAGTAATCGGCTGTCCTAGGTTCAAATATCGTCAAGACCAACAAAGATTTTATTTTAATTTAACATGCTTTGTTTTTGTAAATAAAAAATTATATGCACAATTTTTTTCCAAATTGTAAGCAAACTTATTTCGAAAGTTATATTTGACCAATCATTTAGTGAAACAGAATTAGAATTTCAACTATTATATTAAAAAATTGTTGATATTTACAAGGCTAGGGTACGAACCCACGTCCTCCGCACGACAGTCGAGCATACTTCCACTGAGCTATTGATAACGACAAGATAACTGTATCAAAACACATTTAAAAACTATTGCTTAGAGAAAACATATATTTCAACAAAAACACAAAAAACATTTAAACATATAATTTTAACACCACAAAAATTCTTTGAAACGTTCATTCAACAGAGAAAACTGTTATCTTAAATGCAAATCAATTAATTTAACAGTGTTTTGAAATAACAGCGGCCGATGGTTAAAAAATTTTGAACTAAGTCTCAAAAAAGTAAATTTCAAATATTAAATCTAAGTTTAAGTCTCGCATGGGTTTAAAATTTAAACTTTAAACTCCAATTGATAAAATTTTTTAATTTCATAAACATTGAAGTACACAGTAAGAACTCGCAAAAAATTTTATTCTGTGGCTCTGTTGCAGAGAACTGCAATGAGTATCCGACAAAAATCGGATACTCAAATCATATCCGAGATACCCGAGTTTCCTGCTGTTCTCTGCGGTATGAGTTCATACTTATATCCGAGAGCGGAGTGATCCGAATCACTTCGATTTGTTTTCAATGAGTGTGTTGAGTTAGTGCTTAGCAAGGAAGCTCTACCCGAGTGTATTTTGAGTGCATTCTGAGTACTGCTCTTTCTCTGTCAACGTCTCTATTTTGTTTGGATTTTTTTTTGCTTATGTTTTTTCGTCATCGCACTAAAGGCAATATCAGCTGAAATTTATGAAGTAGAATTACGTCTTACAGCGCGGTTTGTATGGGGTCGTTTTAACAGATTATTTCAAGGGCATGCAACTTTTTTGGCTAAAACTTTAGGGTATACCTACAGCCTTTAATACTTATCGTTCAAAGATAATATATATACTCAAATGTCAGATATATTCTGCGCTGAATGAATATCTAATTTTGGATTTTGTTACTATTATATTAAAGTCACAAAATAGTAAAATATAAGAAGAAAAATGCATTTTTTTATATAAGAAAATCAATCATCAGCTATTTATTATGTGCCTGCTGCTTTCTTTGTTTTTCTTTCGTTGTTTATGCTTGTATGCTTTGGTTTTGCACGAACTGATTGGTTCGCTTTGGCAGCATTGGTTCGCTTGGGTTTATGTATGCACTACTGTTCTAGTTTACTAATTGCTCTATTTTGACACCAGAGGTCATGAACCTCTTTTTAACTCAGTCAATGAACTCAAACTGTCAAATTTAACGAAATGGGTCTGTGATCCGGTTAGATTTAACTCTTATGAAAAGAAAAACGAGTTGGATCATATTTCGTTTTATGCTGTTACCCAATAGATGGTGTACAGTTTTACTTTTTGTTTTTATTGCAAATTAATTTGGATCCCACATCCCTCTAGCACTAGCCAGCTGTATATCGAACAGAGACGAAAGTGTAGCTCGCAAACTAAATATTGGAGAGAGACGAGAGTGGTTCTAGTGGAAAGGACATGTGCTCAGCGTGAAATATAATTACCATACGATTTTTAAAAATCGGGGTCTTCATTTTAATTTGAAATTAGTAGTTAAACTGACTGTGCCTCGCAAACTATATATTGGGCAGAGAAAGTGGCACCAATGGAAAGTACATTTGCTTCGAATTCTTTTCAACCAAGTCAATGAATTCAACCTATCAAACTTAACGAAATGATAGAAACAAATTTTAAATTTTGCTTGTTTGTTTTTTGCTTGCTCAGTTAATCATGCTTACTTTTAACTTTTTCTTTATTTTGGCCTAGATAGGTAGTCCACAATTGAGTGTTATCAATTTATTTGTTAATTTTCGGAAGATCAATAAAATATACGTGCAAAATGGACAAAACAATCGGACCAAAGAGACAAAGTAGAAGAGGTTACAACTTAAACAGAATTCAACGTCTACACTTACGATACTATCGAAACTGTTTCTTTTTTGTATTGTGTTTTTGTAGGAATGTTGTTGGTATTTTTCTGTTGCACTCTAGGAAAAAAAAAATAACAAGAACGCTTGTGAGTTTTGTTTTTTTTTCTTTCTGTTAAACAAGCAAAGTAAAAAACAAAAAAAAGAACACGGTTTCTGTTACACACAAAACACTCGTTCACTTACCACTGCTGTGCTCATCTGCGCTCTGCTTCACATCAGTGGCAGAATGAACCGAGTGATTCGGGTGTTTGTATCAACTATGAGTTCTTGGGTAAGTATGATGAGTATCAGCAAGACGACAACAACCATAAGTATTCATGAACCGAAAAACCCGATCTTTGCCCGATCCGACTTGTGATTGAGTTCTTATACTCATATTTATTTGAGCCGCCGCATTGCAGCTTCGTGAAAGTGAGTATTAATAGAGTTGCGTGCGGTGAGGGTTGAGTAGGTTTTTGGACTCATTTTTTGCGGATCTACTCAGAGTATCAAAAAACCTACCCGTTGTAGTTCTCTGTTCTGTTGGTTAAGCGGATGTCGATTTGATTTGATGAATGGGGTTACCCTGGTTCGATTAGCAGAAAGACCATTTTTTATTTTTTTTTGAAGTGAAACTTCTTTGGCGGCGAGTGAAATTTCAAGGTCTCTTATTCGTGACGCTACACTGTAAAAAGTAAAGCGTACTTTAACCACTGCCTTCAAATCAACCTGTGCCTGAATTTAAGTATGATTTGCATTTTAATATTATAAATGCTTAAAAATCCAAAGAACCATATTTGAAGTCAGCTTTTGCAAGTTGATTTTAAGACAAGCTAGCTTAATTTAAACAAATGCATGTGTTTTTATATTACAAATGGCTACAATTCATCATATGGATCTTAATTTAAGATCGTTTGCATTGCTTTTTAAGCCAGTTTGTTTACGATAAGAGATGAAATTCAGCAAATATAAGGCTGCAATTCCCATTCAACTTCTTTAAGTAAGACATTATTGAATGCTGTTTAACAGTAAAAAAAGGCAAAAATAATTTCAGCAAAACCTGTCTTAATGCTGTTGCACCTTATTTTAAGACAGTTTTTCACCTTATATGAAGATTTATTTTTTAGAGTGTAGGCTAACGTTTTCAATTCATATGAAAATTTTAAAAAAATTATTGTCGCTGCCGAGAATTGAACCCCGGACATCGTTGCTTAAAAGTCGGCATCTATTCTATTATGCCATGTAGGCATTGAAAATGATCAAAGAAAATGTAATTAAAACTAAACGCGTAACATACTGAAAATAACATAATTAACATTAACATTACATTAACATTAACATTACAGTATTAACATAACCGTTACATAAATTTTCATCCTCCAAGTATGCACGGAAAAAAAATTGAAAAATAGCTAAAACAGGAGCAGAACGCGTTCGTGAATATAGAGAGCGAATTAGAGCTCTTAAGAATACAGCCGCAGCTGGGTCTGCAACTAATGATGAAGGTAAGGTGATTGCAACAACGGCTGAGTTTCAAAATGAATTTTTACGAAACATCAGTGTATTTTATTTTGGTGAATCTACAAAGAACCAATCCCCAAAAAACACACTGATGCTTTGTTAAAATGTATTTTGGAACTCAGCCATCATCTCAATAAAATTTTAAAGCCAACCAAGTTGATGCACTCAACAATCAACGTTCGCTGCTTTATGAGGCCCTCTATCAACATAGCAATTATTATGATCCGGAAGCAGGAGGTAATAATGAACAAGATTTGGCTCTGTTTTCGGAGGCTCCTTCAAAGAGTTCTATGCAAATGCAATCCAGCATTCAAAAAGTAACAATGTTGAGAAGACATTCGAAAGCAACTAAAACACCAACTGAACTAAAACAAGTACCGAAAATAACTGTTATTTTACAATTTTCAAATGAAAAAAATTGTCGAAAGACTTTTTCAAATATACCATTATGTTACAAATGTCCTCAGCCTCACGAATATTAAGTCGCTTTTAAATTTGAAACTGATTCCTTAAAAGTTAAAATTTAAGTGTTATTTTTTGCATTGTATTTTTTCGAGAAAAAATAAAGGTTACTTTTGACTTTTATTTTATCGGTCAAAAATAGCAGTTATTTTGTGACTTTAATTTTTTCGGTCAAAAATATCAAGCAATTTGTGTTTTCTTAAAGGTCGCTTGACATATTGAACTGTTGACACCATGTGTAAAATGTCGCACCGATGAGATGAAAATAATAATATCAAAATTTTTTTATCGGTAAAGTTAACATATATAAATTACCTGATATTTTTGACCGAAAAATAAACGGCAGAAAATAGCTGTTATTTTTGCCCAAAAAAACTATAAAGCACAAAAAACTGTTTTATTTTTGTCGGAAAAAGTAAAAATTAAGAGATAAAAGTTAATATGTGACACTTTCGACAAAAACCATATTCGGTACGGTCCCTGGATGAAAATATTGAATCAACAAATTATTATTCCATTTCGTATTGATTGATTTTCTTTTCAGATACTTTCTCTCTCTATTTCACACTAAAATCTCTCTTATTTCTTACTGTTAAAGAAGTTTCACTTCTGCCACGTGTACGTTGCTACACGCGAGTTTTTTTGTTATAATATGTATTTTATTTGCTACATAAATTGTTTAGCATTTTTATTGTTTCGAAAAACTCATTCATTAATAAATAGCATGAATTCTCTCTGCAACATATTTTGGAATTATTGCATAAATAAAATAATTTTGGTGCACTTGAACCAACACTTGAAGTAATAATTTTGACTCCTGCCATATCCGGATGCGGCCAGCAGCGACAGAAACAGTCACAACAAACGCATTCTTCAAAAAAACACACACACAATTGCAGCACGTCAAAAGTTACATGTGCGCACACATTTACACTAAATCCACCAGAAGCTTGTTGAGTGTCCTTCAGAGGCGGAACTTCTTCGACTTGATTTTATTTTGCTCCTTAGTTCGAGTTAAGTGCGTTTAAAGTTCAAATACAATAACAACAACGAGTGTATTCATCACCTGCGGCATATGTGTGAGTGAGTGAGTGGGTGTGCGAGTGTGTGTGTGTCACATACAAACGCACATGGTGTTTCTTTTAAACATCAGTTTTGCTGAAGTGCCAAAAAGTGTTGCCATGCCGCTTCGTTTGTTGCCTGGTAGTGATTTTGTTGTTATTGTTATATATTGTTGTTGCTGTCATCTTAGAACTTGACTTGTTTCTACTAACTTAGCTGCAACACATGAACAATGTGTGTGTGTGTGTGTGTGTGTGTCTAGATTCCTCTTCATGTTTGTTGCTGTTGTTTGCTGTTTTGTTTCTATTTGAAGATTTTAACTTTTTCCTGAAGTGGTCTTGAGATTTTCTTGATAAGTTTTTGCAATCAACTGTTTGAAGTAGACAGTGACAGCAAGTAGTTGGAGCAAAAGGAAGAGTGCTCAAATGCATGGTACCCTTGCACGTATCTCGTTCTCAACCTAGCCCCACATCCTAATGTTGCTTAATATTTACATCTTTATATTGTTGTTTGGTTGTTGTAGTTGCTAAGTTGCTGTGTTTGTTTGTTTTTTTTTTTTTTTTTTGTTACTCCTCTGTTAATTACATGCGTGCTCTTATATCACTGTGTCTGTGTACGGTTGTGTGCGTATTTTTGCAACTTCTTAATTAGTTCAATTTAAGTAAAAATATAAAGTTTAACATGAGTGAGTTTGCGACTAAAATTAAAATTAAGTTTTTACTGAGTTTTAATTATAAGCTTTGAGATTTTTTTTCCATAGTTTTTATTTCTTTTGTTTTTTTGTTTTTTTTGTTTTGAGAAACTTGCATCATTTAGCGTAAAGTCTTGAGCAACTTTGCAGTGATAGCCTTGTTAAACAAAAGTGAACTAGCTACAAATTTAACATTGTTCAACGAACTCCTGAAAATTGAACAAAAAATTAAGTTTTGGTTCTTTTTATAATTTGAATTTAATTTTTCCCGACTTGGAATGAAGGTTTATACAAAATTAATGAGTTGCAGAGACCTAAAATATATCGAATACTTTCAAACATCAAAGATTTTTTTTTTGAAGAATATTATTGCTTTAAAACTTACCTTTTATGGCGGTTTTTTAAGTTTTAGGCATAAAAAAGTACAAATAAATGGTTTTTGATAACTTACGAAAAAGGGGTGTAGCACTTTTCATACAACTGTAACACATTTTTAGCAATAGTAATGCTTCAAAAAAAGTTTAATGATAAGCATGTAAGTCATTTCGGTTATACCAACATATACTGCTTTTTATATAGCAAAAACAGGTGAGGACAAGTCAAAACATACCATAAAAGTAAAATAAATAAAGTATTTTTTGCGAATTGGAAGGATAATATGTATTTATTTTAAAATTATCTTTTATCTAAAATATTCTATAAAATCCAAAACTCAAGAAAAAGTCTTTTATTTAAATGTAACATAATTTTAGGATTTTTTTATATTACAAAGTTATTTGTTCATACTTTTATACCGAAGCCTTTTCGACCAACATGTATTTTATAATTTCTTACAGGTACGAGAACCAAATTTGTTGCACTTCCAATTTGCGAACTTGAGCGTGTTTTCAAACTCATTTTAAGTCTTAAAATAATTTTAATTTTTTTTTAGCCTGTGAGCAATATATTTTGTTCAAATATTTTTTTGTTTTTAAACTGATTTTTATTTATAAATAAATTTTTTTTTGTGCTTTGAACAATATTTATTTGAGAACAGAATTTTGTGGTTTATTTTTTTTTTGGTTAAATTTTGAACTTTTTATTTTGTTCTTTTTTGGATTCAATTCCTGGTTGAAATCAATAAAAATTTAAAATTTAAACCTAAAGGATTATTTTTCATCTATTTGAGTCTAGTTTTTCATTTTTTTTTTTTTTTTTGTTTTATAATTATTTAAAAGAAAGGGATTAATTTTAAATTCTTAATTTTTCAACTATTTACGTCAAATTTTCCACTTTCATAAGTTAATAAGTTAAACTAATTAGAACTTTACGGTACGAATTTTTCAACTTTTTTAGTAAATTTTTTCTACTCTTTTGGCAAAGTTTTTCTTATTATAGAGTTCAAGAAGTATTTCACCCCAAGAGACGAATTTACTTCTTCAACTGTTAAAGTCCAGATTTTTATCTTTACATGATTTACATGAAAATTATACACGAATTTTTTACGATTTAACATTAAACGACTTGACTTGTGACTTATGTCACCTAAATGTAAAAAATATTTTGATTTGAAACAACCAAGAAATACGTCTTTAAGACCACATTATTGAGCGACGCTAATCCAGTTTGAGAATTTACTGAATCTATATTCGTCCTACGTGGGTATATTGTATACAGAATTCAGAATCTGGCCTTGCAGGGACGTTCTGGAATATTTTAAGAAAATAACTCATCTGCTATAAATTGCAATTGAACCTCATCAACCTCATTTGCAATTTTCTTATTTTATAGAAAGTTCTTCAACGGTCATGAGGTCTTTATTTAATATTAAACTCTTTATCATAACATAATCAATACAACCCAGACTAAACATAATGAACAAATATTACTGTTTTTACCTCATAAATAATTAACACACTTTGCTCAAATGCTGAAATTTTTCAACACCTTCTGCTCAAAAGTAACTCAAAACGACGTCGACTCGTATAACTCAAAAAGGTAAATATAAGGATGGTGTCTTTTGACTATGAACTCATAGTTGAAAAGACGCCATTTATTAAAATAAAACAACACAAAGTAACCTTATAGAAGACATCAGCAAAAG
Source organism: Tetanocera ferruginea (assembly GCA_958299015.1). Classification (NCBI taxonomy): domain Eukaryota; kingdom Metazoa; phylum Arthropoda; class Insecta; order Diptera; family Sciomyzidae; genus Tetanocera; species Tetanocera ferruginea. Next base: position 34,845,708 of record OY282640.1, on the reverse strand, counting down.
CAATCAATTATGGCAAAATAGAAAAAGAGAAAAAAAAAAAAAAAAACAAAAAATTCGGAACCCTTCTGAGGTAGAACTAATTATGTAACCTCTTGACTGGCAACCGCTATAAATTTAAGAGTATCTTATTACCAGCAACATAACGAGAACTCACTTAATTTAACGGTTTTCTATGACAGCGCTACGGTAAATATAAATATTCTTTCATGTGTATGAATGAGTTCTATCAATAGATGTTGCCAAAGAGCCAAAATGCGACGCAGTAATTTGACTTTTATTGGCACATTAATGCAATTAACAAAATTTCGGCAACTCAAGAGCACTAGACAGACGACCGGGCTAGGGAGTAGGTGGGGTTTAGATGCTTGGAAGTCAAAGAGTTCTTTCATATACAAAACATATACATACATACAATGCTTATGTGTGTTAAATGATTGATGACAGCAACAGCAACAGTAACAGTAGCAGCAGCAGCAGCAGCAACAACAACAACAACAACATTTGCTGAAATATGAAAAAATTTATGATATGTTGATATGGGGTGAAAAGTGCGGTTAAGCTACAACATGACTTGAATTGATGGAGGATGGTTTTATATGGATTGGTTGTGGTTAATGAATGGTTCTTGAATGGATGCTACTTGAAAGGCGAACATAATGAATATTAGCACAATATGCTAATGATCATATTGATGTTAATGATGTTTATGCTACTTATGCTGCTAATGATGAAGTTGATTTTCTGAAAGGAACACAGCACAGGCGCTGCTTTAATTAATTAATTAGCTCGCCTAAAGTGGTATGGTTGAACCTCGTTTCCTTCCAAGAATTTCTGTTCTTGAAATTCGGCAGACATATTATGATGAAGCAAATAAACTACTTTCCACCCCAAACATGACTACAGAGGCAGCAAGAAGTTCATTGTTTTCAGTTCTAAAGAGAAAATATTTTTTTTTAATTATATTTGCATTCGAAAGGCAAGGCGCTAATGAAAATAGGTCAACAACAAAATCTTCAAAAGCAATCTTAAATAATACACATCAAACCAGAAGATTCTACTTCAGAGCACAACTGACGCATTTGCGATACTCATGACCCATGACCCATGACGCACAAAACAACAAGTGCAAAGCCAGCACTTCACATTAAAGTGAAGAAAAAAACCAAAAATAAATAAAGGCAACAATAATTCTAATATTTATGTTGGTGTATGGCACCCCCTAAGCAAACAGAAATTTGAACCCAAATTCAACTTTTCACACTTTGGGTTGAATCATTCGTCAGACTGATTGCGTTGAACAGCTCATGAAGGACCATGACAATCATTTGCTGCTTGCGTCTTGCTCAATTGAAAAGGTCAAAAATTTAGCTGCTCTCTGCCTCTACTCTTCACTGTCACTGTCTCTTCTGATGGATGTATGCGTCAGTCTATTAAATAATTCAATGATCGCGAGTTTCATTCATAAAAATATTTACTTAAATGAATTATTAAGGCAGTAGCATAAAATACTCAGTGATAAAATAATACGAAAAAAAAACTTTAGAAGAATTAAAAATTAATGATGGTCATTTGGTCATCAATTTGTGTGAGTGCCGCTTATTTCGAGGGTGCCTTCCTTACATATGCGAGTGCTTAAGCATGTTGCTGTAGTTGTTGTTGTTGTTATAGTTATACCGCATTTAATGTCCAACTAATTTCTTGCTAATGACTTTAATTATCAGCTACTCGTGCATGTTGCTGAGGGTAAGTGAAAAAAAAATTCTCAAGATGAACGAGGTTAGAAGTTATGTACGCTGACTTAAAGTCAAAGTACTAAAATTACTCTCTATTGCAGTAATTATGTTGGCATGGCGCAGATATACAAAAGAACTCATAATTTAAAATTGATCTATGGTGGTCTTTTTGCCGTTTAGATAAATAAAAAAAATATAAAGAAAAGGAAGTGCATTTTGCCAAATATGATTTCTTGGAAAAGAGTTATTTTGATGTACCGAAATAAAACCGTAGTAAAATTAAAAAAAATTACTTTTGTGTAAAAGAAATATATACTCAGCTACAGAATGTTTTTATGATTACAAAAGTTTTTCTGTCAACTATAAAAAAAAAAAAAAAAAAAAAAACAAATTGGCCATTTCAGCCCTCGAAAGGACTTTGACCGAGCTTCTTATGATCAACTGTGTTGTGTGTTATTAAATGATGTTTGCACACAATTAACCGAGAACTGGACCTACATGTTTTATGCCAAATCCGAACGGCTCATGTTCTCAAGAAGCTTTACATGGCATTATTTACGCTCTGAGGTTTGCCATTGCCTGCAGAGTGGTGATGACCGATCAGAAAAATTTTTTATTGAAAAAATTTTCCGCCGCGACTGGGGATCGAACTCGGGCTCCGAGCGTGCTAAGCCACACACTTAACCTGCACGCCACGGTCACCACCAGTCAACTATACTTGATTTTAAAATGCAAACTCACCCACTCAAAACCAGTTTTATGGAAGATATTAGCATCAATTCTGAATAAGTTTCAACTTAACCTTTAAGGCTACAGTCTGGATAATTGTGTTGACGAAATCAAAAATTTTTTATATTTTTTATAGCTTTAACTGTGAAAAATATCGCACTAATATTCGTTAAAAAATTACCCGAGCTCTTCGGAGATTGAGAGAAAGAGGCAAAATATGAATGACATACACTTGAAAAAAATCTCCGAGTGGAGTCTTGCTAATGGAGAAAAGTTTAAAGCAAGTAAGACCCAGTGTTTTTTTTTTAAGTCATAACCGAATGGATTGCCCCTTAGCTCCCCTTATTATGAATGTTGTAGATATAAGCGAAGTCAGCAGCTCTTGACGATATAGACTCAATCATATCTTCGCTGAATGAATCATATTTTGGATGTATCAAAAGAAGCGGCGAAGTGCCTAGGTTCTTAAAAATATTTCACTTTAGCTAATCTTCGCTATCTATACCTCATATATAAGGTCGAAAATTTGATTAAAATTCGCACATTTGGGAAGAGGCTCCAAGATATTATTTGATTAGAATGCTGTGCCATATATTTGATTGGAGATGAAATCGTTGCATTCTCCCTCAACTTCCTGGGTCCTCGAAGCAATGTTGGGTTCTTAATCTGTTATACAGGTACTACCATGGGGAGTATTCAAGGGCGGTACACGACCACCAAGGCAGCCCTACAGTATTGCGTAGATGCCTAACAGAACCTTGCATAACCGAGATAGTTCTTTCTTCAGTCGTACAATAAAATTATGAAATAATCTGCCCTGTGTTAATGTTAAACAAATGTTGAACATTTTTCTACTCTTTTACTTATGTATTACCCATCTTCCGAATCAATACTATGCTTTCGCATTTATAGGGGCATGCCCTGAGTGCGGGTTCAAGCTAAAAAAAAACCAAATAGTTCATAATGTTTCGAAGTTATGAACCTCCACGTCGACAGCGTCAAAGCAGGTAACGAGCTAAGCACGGTGTGTCTGGCCAAATCGTCCCACCTGAAAACATCCTATATTTTTTACTTTAACGAAGAAACATTAATGAAAATCGATTATTTTCCAGCCCGTCTAACTGGGTCGAACAGGAACCTTTAACATATTTTAAGTATTCATTTATATATTTTTTTTTTTAGCTTTGAACCAAGGATTTCAGGTGTCAAATCTATCCAGTCAAGTCTGCCTTGGTTCGGAAATCGGGAGATAAATAATTAGGAGAGAAAGGTAAATCAAGAGAAATAAGTTAAGAATGTTCTATGTGTAGCGGAGTTCTATATAAACATTCGGATTTGAATGAGGCAAGTGTTATGCCTCAGTCAATTCGAGTTATCAAGCAATATCATTCCACGAACATCCAAAGTCGTATATATTGATGAACTTTTAATTTCAGTTGATTAGGAATGAGTACTACATTATAGAAAGGTAAAAGCGTAGGACCATGGCTAGACTGGGATTCGAACCCGGAACCTCTGGGTTGGCAGTCAAGCACGCTAACCACTCGACTACCGAGGCCTCCCGAGAAAAATACTCATACATTGAAGAGTAAGAAGCTTAAAATGTCTCGCGAAAAAGTTCCTGGTGATATTTTACATAAATGTTTCAAACACATCCTATAGCTAAAACCGTAAGTTAGCGTCACATGATTTCTCATGCCGGTTTACCATAAAAATGTGCGAAAGAGGGCAACTTTAACACTTATCCTAAAATTAAATCCAGACCTGAGACTTTCAAAACCCCGATATACAGTATTTTTGTTTGTCCCCTCTACTAGATTTAGTCACGGATTTTAACAAGAGTTATAACAAGAATTTGAACAAGGATTAGGAGTATGATTTGGACAAGGATTGAGATAAAAATTTGGACAAAATAGATAAGCATCCCGAAAAACAATTTCATATTTTGTGCCAATGAAGTAACTGCCCATGTCGGTGAATGTCCGACCTCTGTACCGAAAAAAGTGCTAGTTTTGGAACATCTTGGGCAGGCACAGTGTACGAACGTAGACCGAATCGGGCACTCGTTGGTTTATTTTGTCCGAATATAGTCTCTTGTTATTTAACACTTTATCGACATAATATAGTGACTTTCCGGGTACTTCTTGAATATGCTTCGGGTACATTATAGTTAAAACTTTTTCAGAGAATTTTGGATAAAAATATCGAGCTAATTTCAGTTGAAAAATCAAGTACTTTTCGCAAACCAATCAATAAAATTATTCTGTCCTATATGCTGGAGTTCGTTTGTATTCGGCATCATATCAATATGCGATTCCTTTTTTTTTGCATTAGGATCGCAACAGTTTGTTGCTACTCTTAGTTTTAAGAAATACAATTGTGTCTGATACTTCGGTATTTTGCGCCTGAGTACTTTCGTACGGACACAAATTGTTTCTCGGGGATTATAAAAAGGTTCAATAAAAGACTTAGAATAAGGATTACAACAATAAGGAATTTACAATTTTTGGTATAGTGATTTGAAAAAGTATTAAGTCAACGATTGGGACAAATATTTGGACTAAAATAATATCCAATATTTGGACTAAACTAATTATGACAAAGAATAGTAAAAAACACGAACAAAGGCTTTAACAAGAACTTAAACAATATAATAAATATTTACCCCTTTGGCGAGGGGTGTACACTAGAGTGGGTCGGCCTCCATACAAAAAAAAAAGTTTGAAAAAACCACCCTCTATTTTCAAGTTGACCTCGAGAGGATTCCGAAAACAAAAAAATGTTTTTTGGACCACCGGAAAAACAGCTAAAATGGTCTTTTTTGCATAACTTAAGCGTTACATGTCAGATCTTAAAATATGTCGTTGGAAAGGGCTTTACGAGCACTACAATGTTTTCTTAGAACATTTTTACTTCTGAGGTCATATTCAACTAGTAAGCCCCATTAGCCCGATTTATCCCCCTTAAATTTGTTTTTTTTTCTCCATATAATTAAACTCCTTCAAATTTGTTTAATTTGTGTTCAAAAAATGAATTGGACAAGTGTCTCAAATACATCACCCTGGACATTTTTTATACTAAAAAACCATGTTGGAGTAAAAATATATTTTTTTCATTTTTTTTTTTTTTGTAATTTGTTCAATTCTCTACAATAAAAAAAATATTTTGGAAAAATATTTGTTTTTGCCTGAGTTATAAATTTTTAATAAAAGGTCTGTTTTCTCTGAAGTGAATGTAATGTCCATCCTTAATGGTGAATCCATTTCAATAATATTTCATTTCAATAATAAAATTTAGAAACGTATTTTGATTTTTTTTTAAATGAAAATTTTAATTTTAGTATAAAAGAAGTCTTGCTCTATCCTTTTTTTATATTTTAGTATAACTTGTGAATATTTCTAAAAATATAATTAAATTTGTTATCTCTTTTAAGAGAGATTTTATTATAAACAGCACTTTTAATGTTGACTCGCTGTTTCTAAGTGAAATATTAGAAGCTTTAACAAGTATTTATCTCTTCCTACTTTAAAAAATTGAGTTATTTTTAACTAAATCAAAGAAAAATGCCAGCTTATGACAGTGTCGGAGTGCTTTGTGTTTTTTTTTTTTCACTGTTTATGCGCCCAGACATCGCCATCTTTGCTACTCAGCCAATATTTCGATGTATGCCTTTTGTAGAAAATTTTTAAAATTTCTTGACATACATAAATACATACACACATACCAATACTGTCTGTGACGCTGTCCTTCAAACATAATAACATTTTCTTGTTCAACAAAAGCTAATCAAATTGAATTAAATTACAAGATATTAAGTAAATTTATAACAAAATTTTCTTAATTTGAACATTTATTAAGTATTGAAGATATTCCTTTGATTGTCATTCGAGATATGTTTTTTTTTTTTGTAAAATGTCTCAGCTTCTGTCGACAAAACTTGAGTGGAAAGTACAGCAAAAAAAAAAAAAAAAAAAAATACTTTTGCCGACAGTGACATAATTAAATTCTTTTTTATTTAATTTGATGAAATGTTTTTTTTTGTGTGAAACAAGAAACGCTTAGAACTTTTTTGATTAAATAGGAATTTCGCGCAATATTCGAGTTTGAGTTGAAGCAGAAAATTATGTATTGTTATAGAAAAATTTGTGACAAACAGACCGGAGTGAAGATAGCAACGCATGCATATTCGAATTCGAAATTGTGGCTGAAAAATCCGACGCTATCTTCACCCATTGGGTGAAGATAGCGTCGGATTTTTTCGAACTCAGCCACAGTTTTTAAATTCACCACAATACACCACAGCAAATTTCGAACACACTGCTTGTGGAAGGCAATGTTTGCAATCATTTCTTTTAACTTGTGTATAATCGGTATGAAAACGCTGCTGCTCATTATTTATGCTTAGGTTTTTATTCATTGCTTTAAGCACTTAAAATTGTCAAATAAAAAAATTTATAAAGTTCTCAATTCCTAACTCTCTCCTCCAGTCTACGTATGACATCTGTAAGTCAATGTGTTATTTAAAAACAAAAGTTTTAAAATTTTTCATGTTCAGTGAAACAGAAAATAAAGTAAAAACTGCGTTTAACTTTCAGAATCCAATTTGATTTGTAAACAGGATATGTTGGCGTCTATATTTTTCCTTGATTTGAAGAATTCAAGAATACTTTCACCAATTAATTTTAAAGCAACTTTTTATTCAATAAAATATTTTTAAATATTTTAGTACATAAGTATTTCTTTTGAACAAAAAATATTTCAAACACTCTTCTAACTCATCTTTTAATATATCAGCAACGATTTTGAACTTACCACGTTTAATCAAGTGTTAAAATACTGAAAAATAAGCCAAACTAATTTCATAGCAGAATAGTTAAATAAGTATATAGGTTTTTCACATCTTGAAATACACATTTGTATCGTTGTATTTAAATTCAAGTCGTATTCACATTGTTTTTGTTTTCTATTTGAAAGAAAAACAAACGTTTTTTGAGCTCTTACGTTTGTTTTATCTTTCAAATAGCAAGAAAAAACAATGTGAATACGACGAAAATATGAATACAACTTCTTATTTCAAGTTGTGAAAAACCTAATATTATTCTTATAACTGTTTTAATAACAAATTGTAGTTAAGCGGATTAAAAATTAATAAATTAACGATTCTTACAAACAACCGTGAATTCAACTTTATAAAACAAACATTAAAAAAAAATACTGCCCACAAACATTTTTGGATGGTACCTACTTTCGTAAGAAAAACTTTTTGAAAAGTATAAATATGAGTAATAAAAGTTGCGTTCCTTTCGCAGCAAAATAATACAGATTATTATTTTTGACATGCAAAGCAAAATCAAAATTAATAATCCTGTAACAATGTAACAAAATAGTCCAATTTTTGCTAGCGTCTTAATACCCTAAACCTGTAAAGTCAGGCGATATTAGCTAGTGCCAACGTTTATAACACTCTGAAATAAGCAAGTACGATAAATAAAAGTTCGGTAAAGAAAATTATATATATTCTTGATCAGCGTCGTCTGTCCGATTGCCTGTACGTCCGTCCGTCTGTCTGTGTTTTGTCCTTAAACACTTGGTATACATGTTCATAAAAATCTAGAATAAAAAATTTGGAATCCTACAAATACGCCTACCTCCCATGCAGCTCAAGAGTTTAAATTTCTAAATATGCTTATGCCTAGTCACAAAAACATAGCCGCAAGGGACTAGCCACACGATTCTAACAACTAAGATCTAGCAACGTAAGCCTAGCCACACAATTCCTGAAAAAAAGGCTTACAATTAGTAACGTAAACTTAGCTACAGAACCCTAGCAACTTAAGCCTAGCCACAAAAACCTAGCCAGAAAAGCCTATCCACAAAAGCTTAGCCACAGAAGACTAGCCACACAATTCCAGAAACAAAGACCAAAAACGTAAGCCTAGCCCCAAAAACCTAGCAACGCAAGCCTACCCACAAAAGTCCAGCCACAAAAGCCCAGCCACAAAAGACTAGCCACACAATTCCAGAAACAATATCAAACAACGTAAGCCTAGCCACAAAAACCTAGCAACGCAAGCCTAGCCACAAAAGCCTAATCACAAAAGACTATTCATAGAATTCCAGCAACTATACGGTTGAAAATTTGAGTTTAAATTGAAAACCCTTAAATCAATTTTAAATCTTTCTAAATCTATGGCTCGTTTTAAACCTAAAAGTTTATTTTTAAAAAATTAAATTAAAATTAAAATTAATTAAATAAATCGAAAAATTAATGAATTTAAATTTTTGGGCTTCAAACCCCTGGCGTGGTTTTGCTAACTTAGGCGCGGAACATATTTTTTTTTACGCATTTAATTTGGGTGAACAGTGGATTTCTTCGCTTATCAACGCTTCAGTTTTTGGGCTCAACTTGTCCAGTATTGGGAGTAAGACGATCAAAAAAATCATTTTCCAAACATTTTCGCCTAAGTTTGCCAAACCCCGCCAGGGTTGTTCTGCTGTCATGGGGTAGTACTTTCATTATATAGTAGTATATAAGAATTATTTTCTGTGTTTCTCTGTGTTATTTATACTTAAGGCTTACTTTCGAAATCATAGCACATTGAAAACTGCACAATTTATAACAAAAGAAAAAGCAATAGATTAGTCCGGAGATGTGGCAAAAAATAAAAATGTTGCACAATGCAATTTTTACATTAAATAATTAATAATATAAAATAATAATATAAAAATAACAAAAAAAAAAAAACATAAATCAGTTTGGCCAAACCAAATCGACCGCTTAACCAACTGAGCCACGGAAGAAATTATCTTGTGCCTGCTAATTGTGTAGCTAGTGAAATGTGAAATTACCACATTGACAAGGATAAGCATAATATTTGGTTGAGCATTTGAACACTTTCGCTTATGGTCAAAATATTGTGTGTGGTGAATTTTTGGTTTAATATTTTCGAACTTCGAAACGTGGCTGGGCGTGCATTGCTATCTTCACTACGGTGACAAACAGTTATTGCAAAAGTTTTCAAACAATTTATGCAGGCACGGATATATTATTGTGACTGAATGAAGTTCTACAAGTTTTGAGAAGTATGAGTACTTTAGTAGTTGCTATTCATACACTCAGCTCACTCACAACTGAGTGAAGTTGTCAATTATCATTCACTTCACTTTGATTTCGACTTAAACTTTAGACAAAATTTGAGAAAAAGTAAAAAGAAAACTTTTGGGAACTTTAAAATTTTGGCGTGAATATGCTATGACATATAGAAAGTTTTTAGAAAAATTCATATCTGAGCCCTGATTGCCGTTCCTTCAAACCCTATCACAAATACAAATATACTCATACAAATATATATTGTATTGAGTTACTCATGTATTTCCAACATCAAAGACAAATTTTAAAAAATGATTATATAATTTGATCAGAAAAAGTCAAAGTGCTCCAGCATATAATTCAATTAGTGACCTTTAGATGGCGCAATACGCTGCAAGCAGGCGCGGATACAAGGGGGGGGTAAAGGGGGTAATTACCCCCCCCAAGAACTCTCAAATACTTTTTTTTTAATACATTATTTGGAAAAAATAGTTATGCCCACAGCTTAAGGGTACTTTTATGTATACATCAGCGATTCTGAAGGCGTGTTTTGAAAGAATACTAAAAAAAATGGTCAGAGACATTGTTAAACTCTAGTTTTTTTTATTGATTTCAACAATTATTAAAGTATATAAAAAAAAATGTTGTTTATTTTTGTTTCGTGAGGTCATTTGCGTGTAGATGACGTTTTTATGAAGCGATGCGAGAAGAGTATGACCATTTTGCTTGTAGAATCACATGATCTGTAGTCATCTGCAAAAACCAAAATATAATTATAATAAATTATAATTAAAATAAATTATAGTAAAGCAAACACTTACGTCAAGGTAGTAAATTCGATTTTTTTAAAAAATGAGATTGAAAATAAAGTAACAGATCGTTATGTTCTCAAATTAACAGCCATTTTTTAAACAATCAACTTTAAAGACGCTTTATTTTCTTACAAATAAAAAACTTGAAGTCACTACCTTAGCGTAAGTGTTTGCTTTATAATAATTATATTTTTGCAAGACATTTACGATTAGTTTAAAAATGCCATTTATATGAAATGATTGAGCAAGCAACATTGATTTTGATTTGTTATGAGCGCAATTAAGATTTTGGCTATGCAAACCAAAGTTGCCACTTAAAATATTTTATTCTTCTAAATTTTAACTGAAAACCTGCCAAACTTTTTTGCAACCTATGTGCCAACGAATTTTACCATAAAAAAACAATACGTGCATTGTACTTTCAGTTTTCACTTTATAAATTTTAAAAAAAAAAATTACAAACAATGTAAAATCCAATAGTTTTTTTACTTCAATTATTTCATCATCAGTTATATTACTTCTTAGAAATATTTCAGCTATATTCAGTCCTTATGAAAATATTATATACATCTGTAATACTTTTTGTCATATATGATATAAAGGGTGTTTTTTTCTGAGGTTTTTTTTTTCAATATGGATTACTCTATTGTCTGACAGTTGTTTTGACAGTTGAAAGTGACGTCTCTACTCAGTATTATTTGGCAAATCATCATGAATAGGTTAACTCCAGAACAACGCTTCCAAATCGTGAAAATTTATTTTCAAAAACAGTGTTCAATTAAAAATGTTTATGGAGCACTTCGCGAATTTTATGGTGCACATAATCGTCCGTCTGAGACCACCATAAAGAACGTAATTACCAAATTTCGGTCTATATTCACTCTTTTGGATTCCAAGCCACCGAGAAGAATGAGAAGAGTGCGTACAGAAGAAAATATTGTTGTCGTTGAGGCCAGTGTCGAAGAAAACGTTAATTTATCGATTTGTCTCTGAAAATGAGGAAGGACGACGCATTACCGTGAATAGAAATCGATACAGAACCATGATCAATGAACTTTTGTTGCCAAATCTTCAAGATATGGATGTTGAAATACGCCCTCAAAGACTTTTGGGTCGAAAAGTGGACCTCCAGAATGCCCTTTGTGCAAAAAAGCCGTGGTGGTCATATGCCCGAAATTATATTTAAATGTTAAATGCCAAAAAATTATCTACCAAACAAAAATTTTTTTTGGCTATTTCACAATTTGGCATGTGTTTTATTTAAATTTCAAATCAGCAAGCTTTTAAAAAAACACCCTTTATAACAGGGTTGTTTTGAAGTGAATTAATGTTAGGTTAAAGTTGCTAAAATTGTATCAACTGCGCAAATAATTTGTTGCATACAATTATTTTTGTTTGAGTAAATTCTAAATTGTTTGGAATTCTGAAATTTTTCAAGCCTACCTTAACTTAGTTTTTATATAAATAGGCGCAGGGAAAACAGTTAAGGAGCATTTTCTCCCGTGTTTTTCAACCGATTTTGATAATTCTGTTTTTAAATGAATTAGAGTGCGGAGAAGAAGTGCACCAACTATTTTATACAAATATAAATAAACAAACAAAAATTGGGTGATTTGCGACCCCAGCGCGGTACTAGTAATTATATTTGCAACAAACCAACCAAATTACCACAACCGAATTTCATGAAATAAAACTGCCACTTTTAGTCCACTTTTAGTATGGAACTAATTCAAATTCAATTATTTCATGAACTTAAAATTTGGCAGTGTAAATAGGAGAGCGAAACTAATGTTAATGATATAAACGCCGTTTTTACTCTTTGTAATAATGACATTTTTCCACTAATTTCTAAAACGTTTGCTATCTTTACCACGCTTCCTATCGGTGTAGAAACAGCTGAGCGAAGTTTTTCTATACTTCGACGATTAAAAATATGGTTCCGTTCGAATTGAGAACGATTGAATGGACTCTCGTTCTTGCATATACTTAGAGACATTTAAATAAATATTAACGAAGTTATTGATAGTTTTGCGATGATTTTGTCATATGATTTTGTCAGTAACAAAATTAAGCTTTATGAAAGGTGCAGATTTCTTGATAAACAATCCCGAATGAATTTTGCCTGCTGAATTCAAATATGGACTCCATTTTTCTTCATCAGCTCGAGTTTTTGAGTTTTAGACAAAAACATGATAATCAGTTTTTGTCTGATAATATTGCTATATCTATTATATTGATCTACCGATTTGTTTTACTATGACTGATTTCAATGAAGAAATACTAGACCTTTTAATTTTTGCATATTCAATAACAATATATTAAACAATTTCGAAGATATCGACATTCAAAGACAAAAAATTTCAGAATTTTACGTGGGCAGCTCTTGTTAGATTTCGAGTTTTTATTTACTTTTCGCTGAGATATTATTCCAGAAAAAGGGAGAAATAAATAAATACGGAAATGTGCGTGTATGTATCTGGGAAAAATGCTTCTTAAACAATTCAATAATTTCAATTCAAAAAAGTACAATTTGTCTATTTGTAAAAAGGCAAAAATTTTCTCAAATCGAAAATGTGTGTCTTTGATAATTTACCCCCCCCAAGATTTTTTCCAGATCCGCCCCTGGCTGCAAGACAAACAATAAGCGGCAACCCTCAAACTTAGTCATAGGCCTAGGGCTTAATTTTATTTGTTCTCCATTTTTTCCACATCATTTTTCTTGAATTAATTTTTTTTTTTGTCATTTTCTTGTGTAACTGTAAATATGATTTACAAGTGCGTAACGCACTACGACAGACACTGCGACATAGAAACAGGCCAGAGGTCATAAAACTTAGACTTATGGGCATGATCATAAAATCAATTCATTGAGACAACGACCGATGCGGGACAAAATTGAAACAGCAACAGCCAGCAACAACGACAACAATAACTTTCAAGTACAACAACAACAACAACAACAACAACAAAAATTCACTTCCCATTTTCATAAGGATGAGGCAACATAATTTATAAGTTTGGTCTGCAGCACAGCGCAAAGTCATAAAAATCTTGCTGCAAAATTTTCGCTAGTCAACATTAGCTGCTCGAATCGTTCCTGCTCTTAACCGTTAGACTCTACTGTGTTGGCCAGCAGGCTTTCCAGAAAGTACACCTCATACCGGGTAACATGTAATATGTTAGCTTGCAAAGGGGGTGTTCACAGTCACATAACTCAGTAGTAACGGAAATTTAGCATTCCGTTGAGGGGAGGAACTTGCAGCGACTGAGGTCGTGTAATAATCTAATTTTTGTAACGCCGGCAAAACAATAAATGTTGTTTTTATTATTGTTGCTATGGCCAAAGAGGTCTCGACTTGGCACTGTTTCATTTTGACTTGGTTCGGGTTTATTATTTTGAAATAAGTTTTATCCTTGTATGTTGTTAACGTTGTTAATGGCGAATATAAGTTCGACGAATGTTATTTGAAGAACAATGCAAGGAAATTATATATTATAAAAGCTTGTGAATACAATAAAATAAAAGAGTGTCATTGACCATAATATCAATACTATATATATAAGTATGTATCATATTAATACAGAATAGCCAAACACTAGAAAACTTTACTTAAAACATCACTCATTTTCTTCAAAAACCTTTTTAATTAAAAGAGCTTGATAGTTAACTTTTAACACATAAACATTTTCTCCTTCGATAATTGAAGTAAGCCACTTTCGTTCTCAGAGTTCTGTTGCAGATCTTATATCTTTTTCTGACATCTCATCATGAAAAAATATGATGTGTGTAAAAAATATGATGTGTGTATAAATTTGTATGTATTATCAAATTTGTCAACATAAAAGAGTCGTATTCGACTCTCCTCCGCGATGGTGATAGTCGCATGTGCGCTCATTTTCTGATCAAAAAAGACTCTTTGTTCGGGAGAAATTGGTACCCTACACACGACTCTTCTTGGAGAGTCTTTTTTTTATTTGAATATGATAAAAAAACGATTAAAATACGACTCATTTTGGAGTCATTTTAGAGTCGTTTTTTTATCTTAAAAATACCAAAAAAAGTCTAAAAAACGACTCGAAAATGACTCTTCAAGAAGAGTCGCGTGCAGGGTGCCAATTTCTTCCGAAAAAAGAGAGAAAAAAATGATCGCACAATGGAGGAAAATCGAAAACGACTCTTATATGTTCAAAAATTGCATAAAATGCTGGCTGGGACGAGTGATGTTTTATATTGTGTGATCTTGTGCACTCAGGGAAAAAATGCTGTTTTATCAAACAAATCATGGGTTGAAATAACAGATTTCACTGTTAAATACCATCCAACAAATGAAACTTTCAAATCAACAGTCGGTTGACTGTTGGTTTATGGAACACGAAACCCGTATAAAAACTTATTTATTGAAATTTGATCACTGGTTTGAAAGTTCATGTATGGCCGAGTGTGCTAACGTGTGCGTCTAGTACTCGAGTGTACACGGTTCAAATCCGGCAAGGCCAATAGCAAATTTTTTTTTATATAATATATTTTTTTTAAATAAAAAATGAAATTTGCAATTTTCTTTTTTTTGCAAGATTGTAAGCATTTTATTTTGAAGGTTATTTTTGACCAAACAATTAATGAAACAGAATTATTATTATTTCAATTATAAAATTACAATTTTTGATACTTACACAGCTAGGGTTCGAACCCACGTCCCCCGCGTGACAGTCGAGTGCACATCCACTGAGCTACTGGCAACGATAATATAAATATAGCAAAACACATATAAAACTATTGCTTAGAAAAAATTGACAATTCAATATAAGCACAAAAATATTTCAACAGATGATTTTAACAGTACAAAAATACTTTGAAACGTTCATTCAACAAAGAAAATTGTTTACTTAAACGCAAATCATTCAATCGAAAAGTGTTTTGAAATAACAGTGGCCGACTGTTCATATAACAGTTGATATTTTTCTGAGTGTGTGTACTTTGAAGTTTATAGAACAGAAAACTACTTGAATTTGTTAAAAAAGTTCACATAAAGCACGCTTTAATCCGAGATTGCTCTGTTGAAACTGGGCGATATGGCGTGAAAAATATGATTGTTTGAATTTGTCCAACTTCCCGTTAGGATCCACACAAAAAATAGTTACTTTTCTTTTGCCTTGCCGATCAAAATATGCTTCTGCACACGCTTTGTTCAATATTCCATATTCCAATATTCTTGTAAAAATGTAGTCAGTTTTTTAAAGTTGAGTGGAGTAAAATATGCTTCCGCACAGGACATGTATTTGGTTTTTGGTGGTCGTCAAGAGAAGTCGAAAAAGACTCGTTTTGGCGATTGTCAGCAAAACAGTCTTTCAAATGCTAGCTGGGTCCATTAATGGTGTGAATATAAGGCGGAAAATTGTAGTGGTTCAGCCATGGTGATCACAAATACATACGCACCAACGATAAGAATATATGTACTTTGAATTAAGTGAAATTTTTTCTTTAGGAATTTGTTACGGTAAATTTTTGTATGACAACGTTTACATGTAAGACCGTTTTGTGGTTGAATCGGGTATGAGGATTTCATATCTGGCGTTATTTTTGCCTTATGCTACGTCTACACAGAGAGTTAAGTTTGAGTTACCAGTACAAAGCTGAGTTTTCCCATTTAACGAGAAATAAACTCTTGCGTTACCAGTACAAAAATGCACGATCTAACTCAACTTAACTCATTATATATTCTGAGTTTTAATGACTCATTGTAAAAAGTGCCTAAAAGTACACTACAAACTAATATAAATGTTTATATTCAGTGGTATTTTTCATGAAAGAAACTTTTTTTTACAAGAATTGTCAAAATAGAACAGCTAATTGGTTAATTATACAATTTATTTTTTCAACTATATGTTGTTATTTTCTTTAAAAAATGAGTAAAAGAACTTCGAAAAGGAGTTGGGCAATAGTGGGGAAAGTAGTTTTCATCCAAATATGGGCAGAGCTTTCGCATAGCAAGAAAAAAACGCATGTGTACGCAGAGACACCATCAACATTGTCGGCAAATTTAACTCAATTCTGCTACGGTATCTCTGTGTGAACAACTTCGGTTAAATGTTAGTTAAAATTAACTTAACTCTCTGTGTAGACATAGCATTAGCTGTGCACGTTTTTAAAAAAAAAAATTTTGAAAAAAATTCCTATAGAAAAAATTCACAAAATTGAGTGTCAGATGGGGTAAAGTGTACCTCCAGCCCCCTTTTTTTTTGCTTAATAACTTTTCATGTCCGAACCGAAAATTTCCCAGGCAACATCAGATTTTTTGCCTTCATACAAATCGATCCAGCCTAATGTACATAAATCTGAATTTTTTGCAATTTTTTTGTCCTTTTGGTAATTTTTTTTGTGAAATTTCCATAAAATTCCACTTTCAAAAATTCCATAAAAATTAAAAAGTGTAATGATGCAATTAGACAAATGACAAGAATCTATGCAATTTGAAAAAATAAATCTTGATTTTACTCTTGCCGTTCTAAAGTTAAAGCGGTTTAAAGCCTTGTAACCGTTCGTTGAAAGTCTTTAACTTTGGAACGCCAAGAGTAAAATCAAATTTTTAATTTTTTTCAAATTGAAAAGAACTTTTCCATATTTCGTACTGCATCATTACATTATTATGGAATTTTTTAAGTTAGCAGGCGTTCTTTAAAAAGTTTATTTAACTATGTTACAGAAATGACAAAAAAATTGCCAAAACTTCTGATTTATGTACATTAAAGTCATGTGTGGATATTCACTTTGCGAAAAAATAACTCAAAAACTTAGAAAATGTCTGTTATTGCCCAACTTATGTTTAAAATTTGAAAATTCTCCGAAAAAAACTGATTTTAAGTAATAATTCCACTAGTTTCCAAAAAATTTGCAAAAAATCTCAAAAATATCTAAATCTATAAGCTTTCAAACGAAGACTGAGCAACTATGAATTTCGAAAAAAATTTTCATTTGGGCCACCCTAGTGTTGATCTATCTCTTGGTAATTTGGATCACTCTAACATATCCACTGCCTTTCCATATTCCAATCTACATGCCTCTTCACCTGCACTGAAAATATAAATTATGTATATATACTTTCATAAAGAACCTACATATATGAACTTTACGTTCACTGATCATGTGTACTTGTACATAAGTTTCCAGTAATTATACAGGGCTTGAGTGTATTCATATTCGCATGTAAAAAAAAAATTATTTATGCAAATGTGTAAAAACGTTCACAAATCTAACGTACACAAAATTCCTGAACTGGCGTTCTTGAACATGTGCTTCGAGAATTTATTTACGGGTTAATGTATGGTGACCGTGGCATGCAGGTTAGGTGTGTGGCTTAGCATGCTCGGAGCCCGGATTCGATCCCCAGCCGCGGCGTAAAGTTTTTGTCAAACAAAATTTTTCTGATCGGTCACCACCTCTCTGCAGACGATGGCAAGCCTCAGAGAGTAAATAATGCCATGTAAAGATTCTTGAGAACATGAACTTTAGCCGTTCGGAGTCGGCATAAAACATAAAGGTCCAGTTCTCGGTCAATTGTGTGCAAACATTTAATAACACACACAACACAATTGATCATAAGAAGCTCGGTCAAAGTCCTTTCAAGGGCTGAAATGGCCAATTTGTTTTTGTTTTTTGTTTTGTTGTTTTAATGTATTGTATTGTTTTTTTTTTTTTTTTGTTGCGATAAAAAGTATGGGAATCTTCATTGATACCAGTTGCACGTATCAGTTCGCGTCAACGATTCACAGACGCAGAAATAGTTTTCGAGTATGCACATACGTACTAAACCACCTCCTGCACATTTCAGACACTCTGCGCACGGGACTACCGCTAGGTATTAATTCGCGGGGTTGGCAAGCAATTCAAGCTAATTCGCTGCTTCTGTTGCTTTCCTTCCAGTTTAAGTTTCTGGTCTGGTAATCTTCGGTCTTTGCGTGGAGACAGTTTCGCAAAATAGTCCCTAGATGCAGACGCATCATCTATCGACTGCGGTCTCTTCTTTTTAGGGGACCACTTTAGGAAATGATACTTAGACGACAACGCAGACGAAACGTTGACTGCAGTTCCTTGCAAGATAAATACTTATGTTCATAATCCCCTGACCTGGGTATAGTTAAGCAACCTTGCTATTTCGTTACTTTCCTTGTTGTTTCAATTTGATTGTTGGGAGATCGCTTCGAAAAATAGTTCCTCGTCACAGACGCATGATGTGACGGCAACGGTATCTTTTTGTAAAGGGACGACGCAGATGGAACTTCGACTGCGGTCTCTTAGAAGATGAACGCTTATGTTCAAAACCCCCTGATAAGTTTGAGTATTTTTTGCTTCTCTATACTTCTTATGGTCTCACGTAGTCTTTGTGCTAGGGCATTATCATCTGCGAACTCTAAAAAGTGGGCTATGTCTGGCAGTTGTAGACGCAGGACTCCATTATACATTATATTCCTTAGAACTGGACCCAACACTGAACCTTCTTGCATTCTAACAGTAATTTTATACATTTTTTGACCCACTTCTTTTTAAAAGTAGCGAATTCCATCCTCGAGATAGTCTCGGATAATTCTACGAAGGTAGAAAGGAACACCAGAGTAGGCATAAGCCTCTTATAGTCTGGCCTGTTAAGTGTATTGTATGTGCATGAGTGTATGAACTAGTCTACAACAATTGCAAAAAAAAAAATCACAACAAATTATTGATTGTGAAAAATCAAACAATTCAGGTTACAAAAATTATCCAAAGAATATTTCAAGCCAGTTTATCAATTTTTATTTTTGAGTAGACCAACCCGTTATTACACTACAGTCGGATTTTAAAGTTTGGTACAACAATGTTTTTGTCTCAAGAAGATGAATATGACCTCTTTAGAAGTCATTGACTTCAGGTGAACCGTTCTAGTACTTACCCTCCAGATCTCAGTTCCTACCATCCTAATGTACCATCCTTAAATCAAAAAAATAAAGCTCTTAAAATATCATTAATCTTTTGCCCAGAAGTACATCGAAATTTCTAGCTGAACAATTTTTAAAAAATTTTTGAAAATGTTTTTGCTGAACGTAGGGCATTGTACATATAGAAAATCACAACAAAAATAGTGTTGAAACCTCTTTTAGAGCTCTTTACGAGCTTTAAAGTTCCTCAAAATCAATTTAAGAGTTCCTTCCAAGGACTTGTAGGAATATTTTTTTTTTATTTTGGAATAAAAATAATTGGTCTCTTTTAAACAAAAACATCGATATGTCATTCAATATGATCAGACTTTTAATACCGAAGATATGATGAAAATGAAAAAAGGGAGCCTACACTGAAAAAAAAACACATACCTTGCTCCGGTAAAAAATTTCTCTATTTTTGATAATAGCAATTTTCTCTTTTTCAAATAAAATTTTCTTCAATTAGAATAAATTTTCACATTTTCGAAGAAATATTTCTTTACTTCTAGGAAATGGAAATATTTCAATGTCTCTAATAATGATAAGTATTTTTCTCGCACAAAAAATTTCTCATTTATAGAGAAATTTTATTGAAAATGAAAAACTTTTCTTATATTTTGATAAAAAATTCACTATGAGAAGTATTTTCTTCAATAAAAACAAATATTTTCTAAAAAAAAATAAGTATTTTTCTCTAAAAACGATATATTTTTCTATTTCATGGAACCTTTTTATCATTTTTAGAGAATTTTAAGTATCGCAATTAGAGAATAGCATTCTCTGGAGCAAAGTCTATACCATTTTTCTCCAAACATTATGCCTTTTTTATCATATTCCGAGACACTTTTTTCTGAGTGTACGTTCGGCAAAAATTTCAAAAATTTTTTAAAAAAATTTTCTCTTCTTCTTCTCGATTTAAACATAAATTTTATGAATTTTGTTCACGAAAATTATGAATGATTCATGTCCCCCTTGTCTTTTACATGGTGTTAACGAAATTTTTATTAGATCATGTATCTTGTACACACACTTTACGAGATTTAACTGCTAGGCTTATGAAGTTTTCATGTTCTCATGCTTTTTTCTTTAGAGTATTTTGTGCATTGATATCATGAACAGTGACTCAATTGATAACTGATTCAAAATTCATGAATAGATTTCATTGTGATCATGTAAAAATTCATAATTAATGTGTACTGTTCTGATTAAGTGTAGATTAACGCACAACAAAAATAACAACAACTATTTTGTTACTTCGAAAATTTATTTGAATCGCATTTACTTACAAAGGACTGTTTAACATTCCAGTGGTTTAATTTTCGTAACTATAAGGTTTTTGTTTGTATAAATTGTATAAATTTTTCTCGTAAGTCCAGCCAACAGTTTGAATTTTAGAAATTATCTTCATAAGAAAAAATTCAAAAATTAAAGCAAAATGTTATTCATATTACATTATGACATTATAATATGAGCCTAAAAGCAATTAATTTACGCCTGAGCTAATATCCTCATCGTCGTATATTTGTCATTTACCTTAAATTTGAGTTAAAGATCTAAAATTACATCAATTTAATTAAAACCATTTGTGGTTATTTCATTTGAGGTCAAATTAGAAACTCTTGCAAGCAAGGCTTCAAGGTCGTGCTAATAATTCAGTATAAGGACTTGATGTTTTTGTGACAAATGATTTATTGATAAAAACAAAGAAGCAGACAAATTAATACAGGTTTAAAATAACACCAAAGTTTCAACAACAAACAACAAAGGCTAACCAAAAACTTGTCACGTAAACCGAAATATGTCAAAATCAGTGTGGCATAGAGAGAGAGAGCGAGAGAGAGCACACAATAGCAAAAACAAAGCATAACAATAAGAAGAACACAATAATTATCAGAATCAAAGTCAGATTCAGTTACAGATTCGGCTTCAGATACAGATGTGCTCAGCGTTAGTAACAATAACATAAAAACAATGTCATTCATTAAGACAGTGATAAGTTTTGCTTCATTTATAACTAGCTACACATGTTCACTGCTGAACACCCTCGAGCAAGCAACACCCTCAAATAAAGCAAAATATCAACCACTCGTTCTTCCTTCACTCCCAAACAAACCACTTTCACTTTCCTGCACAAAACTTACTTTATAAGAGCCCAAAATGAATGAATGAATGATTGAAGTATAATTTGGGCAAAGGACTTGCCCGAATATGTGCGCAGGAAATTGCAATTATAGCAAAACAACAATCAGGACATAAGTGACGAAAGGCTAAACAAGCCCTGACGATGCTAATCCGCTATATATTGTATAGTTTTCTTATCATGCAAGCATAAAAGTAACATAAACTTGAGCTTAAATATTATCGCAAACGGCATAAATTAAGACAAGCACGTTAGATAGACGTCAGAAGGAAAGGACGGACGGATGGATGGACAGAGGCATAGATGAACTCTCAAGCGAATTTTGTCTCAAAAAGATTCAAGCATGTCCCGCATGAAGTTGGCTCGAACTAATAAACTTGCAAACTAGGTCACGCTCGTGTTGGATTAAAGTTAACAGAAAGTAGTGTCCTTCCTCTGGGCTAGCGGCAACAGTAGCAACAACTCAGGATGTGTGCACATACCGGATATAGTGGCACTTCCGGTTTTGCAATGCTGAAACTTTTTTATTGTTAAGAATTATTGTTGTGTGTGTGTGAGCGCGCATAAAAATATAAAAATAAAAAGATGCCCTCAACAGTTTATTGGGAAGTGTTGCTTTTTGCCTGGCACAAATTTATGAGATTTTTTTTTACTACTTTTTTTTTGTGTTTGTTTGTTAGTTTGCACTTCAGCGCCTTTGCTTATGCAAGAATTTTGTGTTTTTTTTTTTTTTTTTTTTGTGTAGAACACTTTCCCTGAATTATGTTTATATTTATATTATTTGGTTATTTGTTTGTTTTTTTGTTATTGTTTTTTATTTATATTTTGTTTTATTTTTCATTTATTTTATGTCCTTTGCTAAGGTTAAGCTTTCATTACTCTGTTCCTGTTGTAGTTTTCTCGCTTCTTATTTCTATTTCTATTTCATCTTTGTTTATTTCTATAATTATTTTTTTTTTTGTTTTTGTTCCTTCAGTTTTATGTTTCTTTCACGTTTTATTTTATTTTATTTCAATGTTCTTCCTTTTTATGCATCATAACGCACATTTCGGTCTTAGTGTATGATTATGATGTTGTAGTGGCAATTCTGTCTGTGTGTTGGTATTTTTGAGAGTATGTGTATTAGAGTGTATCGCAAATCTGACCATCAATTCCGGTACCAAAATTAAAAAGTTCATGAAAAATCTTTTCATATCCTTCCCTTTTTTCCGATTAATTTTTGAATAGATACATAAAACATATCCCAACAACCAAGTGAATATTTTGTGAAAATACTTAATACTTAATACTTAATACTTAATACTTAATACTTAATACTTAATACTTAATACTTAATACTTAATACTTAATACTTAATACTTAATACTTAATACTTAATACTTAATACTTAATACTTAATACTTAATACTTAATACTTAATACTTAATACTTAATACTTAATACTTAATACTTAATACTTAATACTTAATACTTAATACTTAATACTTAATACTTAATACTTAATACTTAATACTTAATACTTAATACTTAATACTTAATACTTAATACTTAATACTTAATACTTAATACTTAATACTTAATACTTAATACTTAATACTTAATACTTAATACTTAATACTTAATACTTAATACTTAATACTTAATACTTAATACTTAATACTTAATACTTAATACTTAATACTTAATACTTAATACTTAATACTTAATACTTAATACTTAATACTTAATACTTAATACTTAATACTTAATACTTAATACTTAATACTTAATACTTAATACTTAATACTTAATACTTAATACTTAATACTTAATACTTAATACTTAATACTTAATACTTAATACTTAATACTTAATACTTAATACTTAATACTTAATACTTAATACTTAATACTTAATACTTAATACTTAATACTTAATACTTAATACTTAATACTTAATACTTAATACTTAATACTTAATACTTAATACTTAATACTTAATACTTAATACTTAATACTTAATACTTAATACTTAATACTTAATACTTAATACTTAATACTTAATACTTAATACTTAATACTTAATACTTAATACTTAATACTTAATACTTAATACTTAATACTTAATACTTAATACTTAATACTTAATACTTAATACTTAATACTTAATACTTAATACTTAATACTTAATACTTAATACTTAATACTTAATACTTAATACTTAATACTTAATACTTAATACTTAATACTTAATACTTAATACTTAATACTTAATACTTAATACTTAATACTTAATACTTAATACTTAATACTTAATACTTAATACTTAATACTTAATACTTAATACTTAATACTTAATACTTAATACTTAATACTTAATACTTAATACTTAATACTTAATACTTAATACTTAATACTTAATACTTAATACTTAATACTTAATACTTAATACTTAATACTTAATACTTAATACTTAATACTTAATACTTAATACTTAATACTTAATACTTAATACTTAATACTTAATACTTAATACTTAATACTTAATACTTAATACTTAATACTTAATACTTAATACTTAATACTTAATACTTAATACTTAATACTTAATACTTAATACTTAATACTTAATACTTAATACTTAATACTTAATACTTAATACTTAATACTTAATACTTAATACTTAATACTTAATACTTAATACTTAATACTTAATACTTAATACTTAATACTTAATACTTAATACTTAATACTTAATACTTAATACTTAATACTTAATACTTAATACTTAATACTTAATACTTAATACTTAATACTTAATACTTAATACTTAATACTTAATACTTAATACTTAATACTTAATACTTAATACTTAATACTTAATACTTAATACTTAATACTTAATACTTAATACTTAATACTTAATACTTAATACTTAATACTTAATACTTAATACTTAATACTTAATACTTAATACTTAATACTTAATACTTAATACTTAATACTTAATACTTAATACTTAATACTTAATACTTAATACTTAATACTTAATACTTAATACTTAATACTTAATACTTAATACTTAATACTTAATACTTAATACTTAATACTTAATACTTAATACTTAATACTTAATACTTAATACTTAATACTTAATACTTAATACTTAATACTTAATACTTAATACTTAATACTTAATACTTAATACTTAATACTTAATACTTAATACTTAATACTTAATACTTAATACTTAATACTTAATACTTAATACTTAATACTTAATACTTAATACTTAATACTTAATACTTAATACTTAATACTTAATACTTAATACTTAATACTTAATACTTAATACTTAATACTTAATACTTAATACTTAATACTTAATACTTAATACTTAATACTTAATACTTAATACTTAATACTTAATACTTAATACTTAATACTTAATACTTAATACTTAATACTTAATACTTAATACTTAATACTTAATACTTAATACTTAATACTTAATACTTAATACTTAATACTTAATACTTAATACTTAATACTTAATACTTAATACTTAATACTTAATACTTAATACTTAATACTTAATACTTAATACTTAATACTTAATACTTAATACTTAATACTTAATACTTAATACTTAATACTTAATACTTAATACTTAATACTTAATACTTAATACTTAATACTTAATACTTAATACTTAATACTTAATACTTAATACTTAATACTTAATACTTAATACTTAATACTTAATACTTAATACTTAATACTTAATACTTAATACTTAATACTTAATACTTAATACTTAATACTTAATACTTAATACTTAATACTTAATACTTAATACTTAATACTTAATACTTAATACTTAATACTTAATACTTAATACTTAATACTTAATACTTAATACTTAATACTTAATACTTAATACTTAATACTTAATACTTAATACTTAATACTTAATACTTAATACTTAATACTTAATACTTAATACTTAATACTTAATACTTAATACTTAATACTTAATACTTAATACTTAATACTTAATACTTAATACTTAATACTTAATACTTAATACTTAATACTTAATACTTAATACTTAATACTTAATACTTAATACTTAATACTTAATACTTAATACTTAATACTTAATACTTAATACTTAATACTTAATACTTAATACTTAATACTTAATACTTAATACTTAATACTTAATACTTAATACTTAATACTTAATACTTAATACTTAATACTTAATACTTAATACTTAATACTTAATACTTAATACTTAATACTTAATACTTAATACTTAATACTTAATACTTAATACTTAATACTTAATACTTAATACTTAATACTTAATACTTAATACTTAATACTTAATACTTAATACTTAATACTTAATACTTAATACTTAATACTTAATACTTAATACTTAATACTTAATACTTAATACTTAATACTTAATACTTAATACTTAATACTTAATACTTAATACTTAATACTTAATACTTAATACTTAATACTTAATACTTAATACTTAATACTTAATACTTAATACTTAATACTTAATACTTAATACTTAATACTTAATACTTAATACTTAATACTTAATACTTAATACTTAATACTTAATACTTAATACTTAATACTTAATACTTAATACTTAATACTTAATACTTAATACTTAATACTTAATACTTAATACTTAATACTTAATACTTAATACTTAATACTTAATACTTAATACTTAATACTTAATACTTAATACTTAATACTTAATACTTAATACTTAATACTTAATACTTAATACTTAATACTTAATACTTAATACTTAATACTTAATACTTAATACTTAATACTTAATACTTAATACTTAATACTTAATACTTAATACTTAATACTTAATACTTAATACTTAATACTTAATACTTAATACTTAATACTTAATACTTAATACTTAATACTTAATACTTAATACTTAATACTTAATACTTAATACTTAATACTTAATACTTAATACTTAATACTTAATACTTAATACTTAATACTTAATACTTAATACTTAATACTTAATACTTAATACTTAATACTTAATACTTAATACTTAATACTTAATACTTAATACTTAATACTTAATACTTAATACTTAATACTTAATACTTAATACTTAATACTTAATACTTAATACTTAATACTTAATACTTAATACTTAATACTTAATACTTAATACTTAATACTTAATACTTAATACTTAATACTTAATACTTAATACTTAATACTTAATACTTAATACTTAATACTTAATACTTAATACTTAATACTTAATACTTAATACTTAATACTTAATACTTAATACTTAATACTTAATACTTAATACTTAATACTTAATACTTAATACTTAATACTTAATACTTAATACTTAATATGACTTTTTTATTTGGTCTAAAGTGCTTTTATTCACTTCTTCTTTTCATAAGACCTTCATGACAACACTTTTTATATCAAAGCCAGAAACTTCATAAAACTTTTGGTCACTTTGAGTGACTAAATAAACAAATTTTTGTCTGACATATTTTGAACAACTTGCATAATTTTAATTTGCAAAAATGTCTTAAGCTGCATTTTTGAGGTTGTCTGTCAAATATTTCTACGCGTTTCTGCATGTTTGTGTTTTTTTTTAACTCACTACTTGTCACAAAATTATTTGCGCTTTTGATGCACACACAGTGCTTAAATGTACTATAAATTTTCTGCTACCTGGAGACAGGTTCACACATACACATTTTACTCGACAACATTCTAGCTGCATTCGCATGCTTGATTCTAATGTTGTCAGCATAGTTGACAGACAAACACTCTGCTCACTTGCAGCTAGTTCAGAACAATGGAATTTATATGAGTTAACTATGTGTGCAAACGCCGGCTGATGTCCTTGTTAGCAGCAACTGGACATTGGTTGGCCAGTGAAGTGCTGCATTCAGCACATGCATCACTGTTGTTGGCAAAACATGCAGCTGCCACGTGCGTGTTTGTGTGTCTCTGTTGGCCTGTTTGTGCTGTCTGTTGTTGCTGGCTGACTGACTGTCTTACTGCCTGCTTGCCTGGTTGATTTGCTGTGATGAAGCCATCGGCTGCATAGTACTTAACTGGTTGCCAGCCACGACGACGAAGTTGCTCAATTGCTTGTTGGTTAGCTGGTAAGTTTTATGCAGCCTAGCTGGCGGCTTTATTTACTGCCTGCTATCTGACTTTAAGAACTTTCGCACGTTGTTTATGGCTTTATATGTCTTGCTAGTTGTTGGTCTTCAACACTTTTGAGTTGCTTTTCTGTTGTCATCAACTATTTCATATTTTGTCTCTTATTTTGCACTTATAAATACATGATTTTTTGATAACAAATTATTTTTATATTTTTACTCACATGTGGCCAATCGATGATTTATTGCTTGATATCTCTAAAATTTGCTACAAAATGCCACTCAATAGCATTACCTGCTAAGCCACAAATAATGTTCAAATGAGTGCCAGCATTTAAAATTAAATTAGGCCAAAAATTTCAACCACTTCCTACGGAAATCATTATACGATGCTTTGTAATGCGGTCAATGTTCAATAGTGTACCTTTCTACACACCACCCTGCACCACCCTGCCCTACTTCATCAACCGTACAGTGAGAATTCAAAAAGAATTTCAGAAATTGATAAATTTAGCAAATCATCACAATACAACCGCAATAACACACACTCATACTCACATACCTTGGCATGTTTATTGGCGATGTGTGTAGCCTGTTCATGTATTTGGCTGCCAGTGAGTTCGTCTGTCTGTCTGTGTGTGTGCTTGATATCTGTGAACTATAATAAAATATATGTATTACATGACTGGTACAAACCGTAAGCTATCAAAATTGTTGCTCTGCTACAAATTGCATTATTGCTGACATGATGATGCAGCAACATCATCGACAAGCAACAAATTGCAGTAAATTTCACTTTTCATGCAGTGGGCAGATTTGTTGTTGTTGTTGTTAAGTTGGCTTGATTTTTTTTTAGCACTAGATATTATCTCATACGATGAGTGGCAAAAAGGGATATTGGCCATTGGAATTTTTTATTGCATGCGCCTTAAGGTAGGCTTTAATTTTCATAAAGTTTTAATTTCCTGTAGACAGTGCCTGAAAATGAAATTAATTGAAAAATTTGTTAAGAATAATATTGTATATTATATAGCATTTTTTTTTAGTTGTTGAATTTGAAGTTTGCAAAACAATGAATACCTCAAAATAACATTATAAATTAATTATGCTGCTCACATAAATATTCTTCTTTCCAGTGCTGTGATGAATGTGATGAATTGATTTCGGATATCGAGATCAAAGTTGCACCACGTATGAAATGGCATGGGGTTAATGGCAATAGTTGAGTTGGATATTCACTCATTGGAGAGAGGTCACTATGGTTTTTCCTACTAGCAAATAAGAAGAAATTGTTGAGTTTAAGAGCGTTTTCTTTCCTCAACGAAAAATTCTGTCCTCTGAAGATGCAGAATTTTTTCCATTTTGATCTGAACCCACAGAATTCTGACCTGCTTTTAGCTGAAAATAGATCACAAAAGCAACATTTTTTCAATGTTTTCGAGTTGGCTGCCTTTTTGAAAAACTTCAAAGGAATTATAGAAAAAAAAAAATTTAAAAACTTCAAATTCAAAATGTTTTTCCCACTAAAAAAAATTTGATTTTTTTTCCATAGGAGAATTTTGACGTTTTTTGAAGAGCTCAATCTTTTCTGAACTGTCAGAAGAGGGCCAAAATTCTGCATTTTTTCTACTTTTAAGGTCAAAATTTTCGAAAAATGAACACAATTCAATTTCAAAGGTCAGAATTTTATTTGAGAAAAAAACGAAAACCTACAAAAAAAATCAAAAAGGGCAGAAAAAATTCAAAATTTTTTTGATAAAAGAAAACGCAATAAGTCTTCTGTGCGAATGTACAGAAATGCATAATAGGCGTTTCCGATGAATCGCAGTAACCATGCATTTTTATTTTATGCTGTGGAGAGATCCCAATCCATCTGGGCATGGCAATTATATTGATGGCTAATAAATTATCGAGAAAGGAATTCTATTTCATCAAAGAGTCTGGATTTATACATTCATCCCAGTCAACACCTTCCAGCCAGAGTTGCTGTAAAAGTATTTTTCCCTGAACTATCACTGGACATAGCCAACCAGCTGGGTCAAAGAGGTCAGCCACCGCCTTCTTGTAGCAGATGAGGTTGGCAATAGAGACTTAGCAGTAAAACAAAAGAAGTCGCTGAGTGCATTCTTTTTAATTCAAACAGTTTTGGTTGTACTGGTATCGTAAAATTTTAGAAAATCTGAATTTAGCAGATCTTCCACGGCCAAGTGTGAGAGTAAGTCGGGGTGATTGGCAGTTAGCTCTTTTAAGGGTGGACCCACACTTTAAAGAGCTTCTATAAGCTGTGGTTGAGCAATTTGAGTAGTTTGAATATCGTGACCTCCTGACAGTATATCATCAACATTAGATTCAGGCTTAAAAATTGAAGAAGCCAACGAATGAGATTTTTGGCAATCTTCAGCTAACTGATGAAGCGTACGAATAGCGAAGAATGGAGCACAGTGCACCCCAAATATGACTATTTTAAGAGAAAAATCTTGAATCGCATCAGTGGGGCTAGGGCCCCACTCATACATTTCGTATGAATCATACATATGATTCGTGTATCATAACATGTACATACACAGAGGGAAAAACCTATGGACTCAATACATAAATTTATGTACTCATCGCATAGTTTTCTGCACACAAAAATTTTACATTTTTCATGTATTGAGTACATGTTGAAATCTTTATTGACTACATAATGCTTTCAAGCGGTTATGTAGTCAATAAAGAATTTTATGTACTCAACGCAAACTGTTACAAATAATTTTATGTAATGAGTAAAGATTTTATGTACGTATTACATAAATTATTGACTCAGTACATACATAATTTACTCATTACATATTTGGAGTACATAATTTTATGCAATGAGTACATACATTATTTACTCATTACATATTTTAAATGCATAATTTTATGTAATGAGTACATACATAATTTACTCATTACATATTTTTAGTGCATACATTTATATAATGAGTACATACATCATTTACTCATTACATATGTTAAAAACATAATTTTATGCAATGAGTACATGCATAATGTATTCATTATATATTTTTTGTTCATAATTCCATGTATTGAAATATACACAATTCATGCCTGTGCCTAAAGCACCCTCTCAACAAATGCAATAAATAATTTTATAAAGAAATGACTAGATTTCATAAAATAATTGGCAATTACTTATAGAAACCCAGCCATTTAATTCTTATCCAATCATCGCTTTTGTTCTAGAGTACAGTGGATGAACTCATTCCTACTCTGATTTTCTAGAGGCTTTAGAGGTGTTGCTTATTTGAAAATCAAGAAACGAATGACATAAAACAGCAAAATCGTGTTCCGATGTGCAAGAGATACGTGTACTGAGTCCATATGTTATGTACTGAATAAATGTGTCACTTCAATCGTATAAGGGGGACGTGTACTGAGTCTATATTTTATGTATTGAGTAAAGTTTTTGTAAAAATTACATAACACGTTGATTGAGTACACGTTGCTTGTATCTATTGAAGTCTGCTATGTATTCAACACATAACATGATGTATTGAATACATTTTTTATTCATTTTAAAAAGTGAATAAATTGATATGTAGTCAGTACACGCTCCCTTTACTCAGTAAATACTGCTCTTGTTGCGTTCTCATACAAGTTGAAGTGCATAGATTTTACATAGCTGTCTCTGTACTGACTACATAACTTTTTCCCTTAGTGTATAAATGTTTTGAATATCAATATTTTAGACATAGCAATACAAAAGCTAATTGGGAATGACGCTCATGAAATCGGCTTGAAGATTAGGACCGTTGTTTTAAATATCATTAAGAAACAATTCATTGAGAAAGTTTTTTGAAGCACTAAACACTACACGCACTTTGGTAGAAGTGCTATCGGGCTTGACAACTGTGTGATGTGGCCAATAAAAAGAAAATTTGTTTGTCATCTGTACCAATTTCCTTTGAGTTGGTTCTGTGCATGTGATTTACTGTCAGATACTCGGCAAGTACTTCCTTATACTGACATTGCTTTTCCAATTTTTTGTTTAAATTGAGCTACATTCTCATATATTGCTTTAAATATCGATATATCGAGAAGAGCCAAAAGTCATGTCAGAAGGGAAGTTTTTCTGCAATGGAAAGTGGACCACATATCGTCCATGCAGCTGCCGAAAAGTAGTCCTCTAAAGAATTCTTCGCAATAAGCATCTTCTTCAGAAGTTGAGCGTGTTTCGAGAACCTGTTCAACTATCCAGAATTATTTAACAAATTCGCTCAGATGACAATGTAGAGAAAACAGGGCCGCTGAGGAACCAACCGAACAGTTCTCTGCGTCAAAAGGCTTCCAAATACTTTGGTTTGGATTTCGTCGAGCATAATATGTGGGATGACATCAGTTCCTAATACCATGTCTATTTGGGTTGGAATATGAAAGCTAGGATCGGCAAACTTTATGCCTTCGATATCTTTCAAATAAGGTTTTAGAATTGGATATGAAGGTAGAAAATTTGTTTTTTGTTTTGAAATAAAATATTTTTCTATTTGTCCGCTATGGGGATCGAACCCAGATCTCCTTAGGCGACCAATTATATGTAGTTTAGTTGTAAGTTAAAGTAATTGTTTTCCATATTGTTAAAAATGGTCTGACTGGTCGGTACATAACCCTTATCACGTGTCACCATACCATAACTTACTTCACTTGCAGTTCTATGGTATATTCCGGATAGCTTGTAGTTTGAACCTTGCAGTATTGTCGAATACTATGGAGTGTAGATTGCACCATAATTATAGTGGCTTCAGTTTACTATCGTTTATTGTTTTGAGCTCAAAATCGATACATTAGAAGTTTAATTCAAAATAGTTTTTCTTAGTCTACAGCGAATTCAACTTGTTGACCAAAATACAGTTTATATAGTTTCAGCCATCAGCTAATGTGGTATTTATATATTTGATATATTTAAACATAGATATATTTGCTTTATTTGATTGGGCGTATGGCTATGTACACATATTTAAGTAAATGATCATAACCTTCCCAACTCTTCCAATGTATGTTGGTTTGTTCTTTTGCTTCACTTAAAGAACGGTAATAATATCCAAATAAATTGCTGTAAAAAAAAAGTAGATGAAACAAAATAAAGCAATGAATTATCTAAAGGACTTACCTTTCAGAACAATTATCAAACCACCATGCACTTCTTTTATAAACAGCACAATTCAAATTAGCATTATCATAATCCTTATCTTTGGTTGAAAATTTACTTCCCAGCATAACCTGTGAAGTTTCTAAGAGTATTTATTGAATAAGATACGCTCTTATCGCCAATAGCAAAACTGCTGTATCGGGCCCAACGAGTTTCATTCGTAAAATTTTCCATTTGTATTCAGAGTTCATATAGAACGGACTGCGTCAAGGTATGTAATTTATCTAAGCCCATGAAGAATTCACCCTCCAGATTGCCAAAACCTTGTTGATAGTCAGTCCAGTTACGATAGAAATCAACGCTATCATCACAACGACGTTGTATGAGAATTCAAGGATCATCGCATTGCTTGGAATCTTGAATGCAATTGACAAGGAATGGGTCCAATTTTGAGTTTGGAATTTGTATGATCTGAATACCACTTAGACCACTTTGACAGAATTCGGGTATGACGGCGCCTGAGGCAGTCGTGGAGAAGATAGTAGTGATCAAATTTGGATTAATAGTGGCACCAACAGTGGTATTGCATATGTAAGCTGTAGTGGATGATATGGCTAAGTCCTTAATTCAACAGTTTTTCCCAGCTGAAATATTGCAAGAGTCATCCAAATTGTAAATAACATCGTTACTGTTCCGTTGCATAATCTCGACTACAGTTTTGCTGCGATTATAACAAAATTATAAATACTTTCTTTATCAAAAAATTGAAATATGAGAATTTCCATGAATGAATGTTGATTTTTTTAATTAACTAAATAATCAGAATGTTCTTGACCATTGAACCTCAATAAAGTACAAAAATAATACTATTAAGATATTTTTTTTTGGAATTGAAATTAAAAGTTTGATAAAAAGTTTTATTTCTTCTAGGATGAAAGACTTTGGATAAGAGACGTTTAAACTGTCTTACCATCATTAAATAAATATCGTTTTTTGGGGTTTTGCCCCCTCCTTCCGTCGAAAGTGTTTAGTCAAATTTTCGTAAAACTGTACCTTCCAGACATGATTTAATCAAAAAATGATCTTCAACGTCTTGATCTGACGTCTGGTTTCTGAGGAAAATGGACACCCACACTCAGAAAAAAAACACATAAATTCTCCGGTGCAGAATTTCTCTATTTTCGATAATTGAAATTTTTTCTTTTCAAATAAAATTTTCTTCAATTAGAATAAATTTTCACATTTTCGAAGAAATATTTCTTCACTTCTAGGAAATGGAAATATGAAATATTTCATTGTCTCTTATAATGACAAATATTTTTCTCACATAAAATAAAATCTCATTTATACAGAAAAATTTTTTGAAAAGGAATATTTTGTCCTATATTTTGATAAAAAATTCACTATGAAAAGTATTTTCTTAGATTTATTTTCATATATTTCTCTTTTTAATAGAAGGTTTTTATCATTTTTAGAGAATTTTTAGGATCGAATTTACAGACAAGCATTCTCTGGAGCAAATTCAATACCATTTTTTAGTAAATATGATGCCATTTTTATAATATTCCGAGAAACTTCTTTCTGAGTGCAGTTTGAAAAGTCATTTCGGGAAAAATGCGTTTAAAGTTTTTCTTAGCATGCATTTAATATGCAATTTTATCTCAAATAAATTTCAATTTTAAAAAATCCTATAAGCATCGATTCGATTTTTGGATTGTCTTCCTTCAACTTCGGTTTTGGTCGATACTGTTCAGTTAATTTTGTTTTCATCTTTATATAGCTTCTGCTGGTATTCGTTAAACTTCTTTTTTTTCGTTCGTCTTTTTTCTTGACTTCGTTTGTCTTCGGCTCATTCCTTGATTTTTGTCGAAAGAACTTTTAAAAGCATAGGATCTATTTCAGTAACAGATACAAATGCTTGCCAAGTTTTATCAAAATCGGTTCATGCGTTTTGAAGCGAATGAGCCGAACATAGTTGCTTGAATAAAGTGCCCTCTCACGGAAGTTTTCTGAAATTTAAATAGCCTCAATTCTTTTCAAGTTATTTCACGTACCAAATTTTAGTAAAATCGATCAAGTCATTTAGGAGTTATTGAGTCTTAACAATGCACAACTTAAAGTTGAAAAAAATTAATTTTTTATGTTTTAGCTTGGTGTACAGTTGAACGTTCATACCAAATTGCATTGAAATCGGTTCAGGCGCTTAGGAGTTATTGAGTCTTTAAAACGCACTTCTTAAAGCGCCCCCTTAAGTCTTCGGAATTTTTATAGCCTATGTTATTCGGGCGCACTCGAATCTTCATACCAAATTGTATTGCAATCGGTTCAGGCGTTTAGAAGTAATTACAGAGTGCCACGCCTACATACTTCCACCCACTTTTTTACCTATGCTTTATATTGGTTGCAGTTGAACCTTCATACCAAATTTCATTGAAATCGATCCAGGCGTTTAGAAGTTATTATAGAGTGCCACGCCCACATACTTCCGCCCACTTGCTTACACCCCCTATGTTCTTTCTCACTATGAAAGGTACTCGGTGTCCAAATTTCAGCTCAATCGCATAAACGGTGCGCGAGCCTATACGGAACAGACAGGCAGACAGACAGACAAACATTTGATTTTATATATAAGAAGAAGATAACAGTTAATGGTATGGTATGATGTATATAGTATGATTAGTTGATGATACAAAACCTTTAAGCTTTGTATCATCAACTAATTATGAACAATTCATAACTTTTGTGAATGAAATTCATATTTAAATACAAGGAAAACAAGAACAGTACATGAGATAAATGACAAAAATGCATAAATCTCATGTACAAATGCAAAAGAAACGTGTACAACACTATGAGTTATATGCCCGAAATTCATATAATCTATGTACAAATACTAGGATAACAAGAATAGTTCATAAGTGTCAAGAATTCATAAAACTCATGTACTTTAACAATTAGAGTTGGTCGGCCTTCATTCAAGTTTAAAAAAAACCACCCACTATTTTACAGTTGACTTCGAGAGGATTCCGAAAACAAAAAAAAATGTTTTTTTGGACCACTGGAAAAACAGCCAAAATGGTCTTCTTTGCATAACTTAAGCATTACATGTCAGATCTTAAAAAATTATATGTCGTTGAAAAGAGCTTTACAAGCACTACAATGTTTTCTTAGTACATTTTTATTTTTGAGGTCGTATTCAACTAGTAAGCCCCATTAGCCCAATTTATCTCACTTAAATTTTTTTTTTTTTTCCATATAATTAAACTCCTTCAAATTTGTTTAATTTGAGTTCAAAAAATTATTTATCAAGTTTAAAAACAAAAAAAAACAAAACAAACAAATTGGCCATTTCAGCCCTTGAAAGGACTTTGACCGAGCTTCTTATGATCAATTGTGTTGAGTGTGTTATTAAATGTTTGCACACAATTGACCGAGAACTGGACCTACATGTTTTATGTCGACTCCAAACGGCTAAAGTTCATGTTCTCAAGAAGCTTCACATGGCATTGTTTACTCTCTGAGGTTTGCCATTGTCTGCAGAGAGGTGGTGACCGATCAGAAAAATTTTTTATTGAAAAAACTTTTCGCCGCGGCTGGGGATCGAACCCGGGCTCCGAGCATGCTAGGCCACACACTTAACCTGCATGCCACGGTCACCACATGACAGTTTAAAAACAAAGAAGTTATAATAGTTCAAATATTTGATATAATCCTTTTTTTTTATAAAAAATTTACTGTTAGTTTAGTTAACGAACAAGCACATAATATAAACAAAATTGTAAAAGAAACTTAAAAAATAATTTTTTGAACACAAATTAAACAAATTTGAAGGAGTTTAATTATATGGAGAAAAAAAAACACATTTAAGGGGGATAAATCGGGCTAGTAAGCCCCTAGTTGAATATGACCTCAGAAGTAAAAATGTTCTAAGAAGACATTGTAGTGCTCGTAAAGCCCTTTCCAACGACATATTTTAAGATATGACATGTAATGCTTAAGTTATGCAAAAAGACCATTTTTGCTGTTTTTCCGGTGGTCCAAAAAAAATTTTTTTTATGTTTTCGGAATCCTCTCGAGGTCAACTTTAAAATAGGGGGTGGTTTTTTTAAACTTTTTTTTTCGACCCACTCTAGTGTACATCTTATGTACATTAGGACGTTTCGGTTTTGACACAAAAAAAAAACAACCGATAAACTGTGTTAAAATATTCCTTGGCTCATTTTAATAAGTTCTACGAAACAGTTTTGTGATGCATTATTACTAAGGCACTAGCTCTTGGGCTTTCTGGAGTTTTTTTTTAAAAAAGAGTCTCCAAAAATTAAGTGCATTTTAACTTGTTGGTGTCCTTATTAATAGCATCTGTTTTAAGTACTTACAAAAGAATTTACTTCTGATATATTGAATATATGCCTAAGCAATATAACACGTTTAAAAATAACATACTAGTCAGTTCTCATATGTCGACACAAGTTTTCACAAATGCATAAACAACATCAGCCTGAAAAGTAAGCAAGCAATTTCTGCTGCACTCCAATTGTAAATATTAATTGCTATTGACAATGTCATCATAAAAACGCCACACAAACTGTTGACAAAGTATGGATTTGCGAAAGTTTCCATTAACAGGCAATGCGCCTAAAAACGGGCAACGCAATTTAAGTCACTGTACAATGTACCCATTAACAACAGCACAACTACCGTTACTCGTTATATTTAGCACATGCATTAATGCCATTGAAAATATCTGTTTTACCCCCCCCCCCCCCCCTCCACTGCAGCAATGAAACTCAGACATGCATCGACCACAGTTGGTGGGTTTTGCTGCTTCTATTTGAGTGCACAGTTTTCGGTGGAGCACGAAAACCTTAGCGTATCTGTTAAACGGCTGGGATAGAGTTGGTTTTCAACGTTGTATCAGTGTCGAAGAATTTCTGAAAATATGTTAAGGGGTAGTAGTAACTATACAAATCTTATGAAATGCAAGAAATTTGATTATTTTTATTGAAAATTATTTAACTGATTTCAGCTAATACAGTAGAGCTGACATGGACTTTCAGTACACAGCCGACATGGATAATGGGCATTTGCTATTAATATAGTAGGTATCAACACGAAATATAAAAATCATCATCTGTTTGGTATTTGCATCTGTTCAAATTTTGTAATCAATTAAAAATATCGACTTTAGACATCGGCATTAATAAAACTAATAAGCCGAACTCTTTTTAATGTTGTGCATCATGCAGTTTTAAAAATTTCACAACTCATCTGTACCGCGTATGATAAAAATTCAAACCGGAAAAAAATGAACGTGTAACGTTAAAGACTACACATTTGGGCTCCTAAAAGTGCACGACAACATTTTATTTTCATTATTTTGCTTTAAGTCGTTTTTATTATCTCTCCTCATCGATATGGTTTTTTAATTTAGGTTTTTTCATAGCCAATTTCGGAAATTTTTTCAAAAATCAATACCTACCTTAAAATCAATATCCAAACAATGTAACATTGAAGACCACATGAGGCTAGTTATATTGTCAAAACAACAAAAGTAAGTAGGAAAGTGTGTTCACATAAAATACTGGTCTTGAAAATACTGGTATTTTAGCAGTTGTGGGTATGCGTTCTGTGAAAAATAAAAAGTTACAAGCAAAAACCATGTTTTGTTCACCAAAAAAGGACCTTCAGGAGAATTAATATTGCTTCGGCGGTTTTTCTCCGATTTGAAAAAAAAGTATGCAGAAATCATTTTAATGAGTTCCTCTAACTTTTGAGACCCCGACCGGCGGAACCTAAATTTTGATTCGGTCTATTGTACATTGAAAATAAAATGTTAAATCTAAACAGCAAAAGTCTGGGTACCCTAATATTAGGGAGCAATTTTCATCTGAACTAGTAAGGTATATCTTCGACTTGGCCGAAGTTAAAATACCCCCACGGCCGATTCTTAAGGGTGGAAGAATCTTAAATTGGAGAGCTTTTTGTATGAGATTTTGAGAGATTTTATTATTTTTATGTGTCTAAAATACATACATACATATCAAATTGTTTTCCTGCAGCTTAAATATAAGCCTTTTTATAAAGTTTTAAATTTTGGGGTTGTATGGGAGGTGGGCGTGTTAATGGATGGATGACGCCCATTTTTATAACACACCTCAGTTTTGACATTAAATACACAAATACCGAGTTTCCATCTTGTAACTTTAATATTAGCCTCTTTATAGATTTTTCAATTTTGGGGTTGTATGGGAGGTGGGCGTGTTAGTGGGTGGATGACGCCCATTTTTCTAAGACTTCTCAGTTTTGACATAAAATACACATATACCAAATTTCAGTATTGTAGCTTTAATATTAGCTTCTTTGTAGAGTTTTCAATTTTGGGGTTATATGGGAGGTAGGCGTGGTTTTCATCCGATTTAGCCCATTCTCGAACTTGACCTTATTTTTTTTAAAAAAAGCTTAAATATCGAATTTCATTACGATAGCTTAAAAATTACGGCTGTAATCGTGTCGACAGACGGACAGACGGACAGACGGACAGACGGACAGACAGACGGACATGGCTAAATCAACTCAGGTGGTGATGCTGAGCAAGAATATATATACTTTTCCATACCTACCACTCCTCCTTTTGGGTGTTACACACGTCGTGACAAAATTAATATACCCCTTACGCAGTACGCGTGGGGGCATAAAAATGCTGTTCTGAAATTTTGAAAATGAGTTTAGCTGTTATTCCTTGTAGACACAGATATAATAACACTGGTTTACAGCCAATATGTACTTTGAATGCCACTATTTAGATTTTCTTCAACAATAGCTTATTTTTTTTGGAAAAATAAAGGTTTTTAGTAAAAAATATCAAAAGCAACAAAATATTTTGATTTCTTAACGAAATTTGCAACTATTTTGTCTTTTTTTGGAAATTTTTCTGAAAAATAAAAAAAATCCCCGAAATTTGAATTTATTCCGCCAAAACTAACAGCTCGACCAAAAAATGATGGTTGCATTCTTTGTAAGAAATTTTATTAGCTTTTATTTGATATATCATTTGTTTGATTACTGTTGTTGGTTCAGAAGATATATGCAATTAAGTGGAACCAACTTTTTTTTCGTTGAAAACCCTACAGTGGGCAATATCTCGAAAACGGAGTGACAGAAAAAAAAAATTTTTTTCGGAATCAGCGACCGATTTTACATGAGAAGAGAATAGTGGCATTCAAAGTACAAACAACTTTTCGTTATTTGTAAACCAGTGTAATTATACCGAGTCGAAGATAAAATTCCTTCATTCGGGATATCAAAAGCAAGAGGAACTCTTAAAAACTATTTATGTATAATTTTGTTTTATATCTTTTTTGTTTTGTTTTCTCACATAGAAAACATTTTTCTGAGGTGGTTTTGATTCTTCCGCAATTTTTTTTGATAAATAATTATGGTTTTTGTAAGTGATTTCTTTTTTTCTAAGATTTCTAAGTTTTAACAGAATATATACACTTAAAATGGATGAACAAAATTTCTAAATTCGTATGTTTTTGTTGAACTCTTTAAGAAATTTGAATTTATGGACAAATGCTTGCAGCTCTTATTGACTCTTAAAAAAATCTAAATTTTTGCAATTGCGCACATTTCACCCAAACCAATGTTAAAGGTGCGTTCGTTTCTCATTGGATTTATATGAATTTTGTCGTGTTGAAAAGACGTTGATTTTTCCAATGATTATATATTAAAGGCACAATATTTTCCACTACACGGTCTAATGTCATGAACTAATTGTGGTAATATTAAACATTTTAATATAAAATTTGTGTAGCTATGCAATATTTTATTCAAATACTATTCAATTCCAAATCACTCTTCGAAAAATGTTGTCATAAAATTTTTTCATTAATTTCATAAAATTCATTTATTTTCCCAAAATTTTTTCATTGAAAATGTTTAACGATAGATCAAAAGATCGATAGATTTGAGATAGAAAGTGGGTTACTTCAGCACTAATTTGTATGTATTTGAATATTGATCTGAGAGTAATTAGAAGTATATAACAGTATGGACCTTGGTCGTCAGGAGTAATGCATAGCAAAATTTGTTATATTGTTGTGATAAACATTTTATAAATACGTTTTATTTGTACCGTAGTGAAGATAGCAACGCACGCCCATCCACACGTTTCGAACTTCGAAAACATTTAACTAAAAATTCACCACACACAAGATTTTGACCATAAACGAAAGTGCTCAAATGCTAAACTAAATATTATGCGTCTGCTTGTCAATGCAGTCATTTTCATATTTAAGTACACATATAGCACACGCAAAAAATTTCTATTCCGTGGCTCAGTTGGTTAAGCAGCTGATTTTATCGATTTGATTTGATGAATCGAGTGGCCCTGGTTCGATTCTCAGCAAAACCGTTTTTTTTTTTTGTTATTTTTATATAATTATCTTATATTATTGATTATTTAATTAATGTAAAAATTGAATTGAGCAACATTTTTTTTTGTCACATCCTAGTATCGAACCGCGGACTGCGGTAACCATCACATTAGAGTCGCGAGTCTTAACCCCGGGCTAATCTATTGCTTTTTCTGTTGTTCTCAATTGTACAGTTTTCTATGTGCTATGATTTCAAAAGTAAACCTTAAGTATAAATAATAAACCTTCAGGATTTATATATATATAAAACTAGTAAGGTATATCTTCGACTTGGCCGAAGTAAAAATACCCCCACGGCCGATTCTTAAGGGTGGAAGAATCTTAAATTGGAGAGCTTTTTGTATGAGCTTTTGAGAGATATTATTATTTTTATGTGTCTAAAATACATACATATCAAATTGTTTTCCTGCAGCTTAAATATAAGCCTTTTTATAAAGTTTTAAATTTTGGGGTTGTATGGGAGGTGGGCGTGTTAGATTGTGTATGACGCCCATTTTTCTAACACACCTTAGTTTTGACATTGAATACACAAATACCGAGTTTCTGTCTTGTAACTTTAATATTAGCCTCTTTATAGATTTTTCAATTTTGGGGTTGTATGGGAGGTGGGCGTGTTAATAGGTGGATGACGCCCATTTTTATAACACACCTCAGTTTTGACATAGAATACACAAATACCGAGTTTCCGTCTTGTAACTTTAATATTAGCCTCTTTATAGATTTTTCAATTATGGGGTTGTATGGGAGGTGGGCGTGTTAATGAATGGATGACGCCCATTTTGACGTAGAATTACGTCTTACAGCGCGGTTTGTATGGGGTCGTTTTAACAGATTTTTTGAAGGTCATGCAACGTTTTTGGCGAATACTTTAGGGTATACCTACAGCCTTAAATACTTATCGTTCAAAGATAATATATATACTTAAATATCAGATATATCCTACGCTGAATGAATATCTAATTTTGGATTTTGTCACTATTATATGAAAGTCAGAAAATAGTAAAATATAAGAAGAAAAATGCATGTTTTTATATAAGAAAATCAATCATCAGCTGCTTATGTGCCTGCTGCTTTCTTTGTTTTTGTTTCGTTGTTTATGGTTGTATTGTTTTAATTTTGCACGAACTGATAGGTTCGTATTCAGCTTCAGAATGATTCTATGGCCAATCGGATGCAGTGGGATTATCTGAGGTCACAGGTGGGTCATTGGCACATTTATGGGTTCCATGGAACATTTGGACCAAAATGGATGATTCTATGGCCAATCGGATGCAGTGGGATTATCTGAGGTCACAGGCGGGTCATTGGTACTTTGATGGGTTCCATGGAACATTTGGACCAAAATGGATGATTCTATGGCCAATCGGATGCAGTGGGATTATCTGAGGTCACAGGCGGGTCATTGGTACTTTGATGGGTTCCATGGAACATTTGGACCAAAATGGATGATTCTATGGCCAATCGGATGCAGTGGGATTATCTGAGGTCACAGGTGGGTCATTGGCACATTTATGGGTTCCATGGAACATTTGGACCAAAATGGATGATTCTATGGCCAATCGGATGCAGTGGGATTATCTGAGGTCACAGGTGGGTCATTGGCACATTTATGGGTTCCATGGAACATTTGGACCAAAATGGATGATTCTATGGCCAATCGGATGCAGTGGGATTATCTGAGGTCACAGGTGGGTCATTGGCACATTTATGGGTTCCATGGAACATTTGGACCAAAATGGATGATTCTATGACCAATCGGATGCAGTGGGATTATCTGAGGTCACTGGGGGGTCATTCGCATATTTATGGGTTCCATGGAACATTTGGACCAAAATGGATGATTCTATGGCCAATCGGATGCAGTGGGATTATCTGAGGTCACAGGCGGGTCATTGGTACTTTGATGGGTTCCATGGAACATTTGGACCAAAATGGATGATTCTATGGCCAATCGGATGCAGTGGGATTATCTGAGGTCACAGGTGGGTCATTGGCACATTTATGGGTTCCATGGAACATTTGGACCAAAATGGATGATTCTATGGCCAATCGGATGCAGTGGGATTATCTGAGGTCACAGGTGGGTCATTGGCACATTTATGGGTTCCATGGAACATTTGGACCAAAATGGATGATTCTATGACCAATCGGATGCAGTGGGATTATCTGAGGTCACTGGGGGGTCATTCGCATATTTATGGGTTCCATGGAACATTTGGACCAAAATGGATGATTCTATGGCCAATCGGATGCAGTGGGATTATCTGAGGTCACAGGCGGGTCATTGGTATTTTGATGGGTTCCATGGAACATTTGGACCAAAATGGATGATTCTATGGCCAATCGGATGCAGTGGGATTATCTGAGGTCACAGGTGGGTCATTGGCACATTTATGGGTTCCATGGAACATTTGGACCAAAATGGATGATTCTATGGCCAATCGGATGCAGTGGGATTATCTGAGGTCACAGGTGGGTCATTGGCACATTTATGGGTTCCATGGAACATTTGGACCAAAATGGATGATTCTATGACCAATCGGATGCAGTGGGATTATCTGAGGTCACTGGGGGGTCATTCGCATATTTATGGGTTCCATGGAACATTTGGACCAAAATGGATGATTCTATGGCCAATCGGATGCAGTGGGATTATCTGAGGTCACAGGCGGGTCATTGGTACTTTGATGGGTTCCATGGAACATTTGGACCAAAATGGATGATTCTATGGCCAATCGGATGCAGTGGGATTATCTGAGGTCACAGGTGGGTCATTGGCACATTTATGGGTTCCATGGAACATTTGGACCAAAATGGATGATTCTATGGCCAATCGGATGCAGTTGGATTATCTGAGGTCACAGGCGGGTCATTGGTACTTTGATGGTTTCCATGGAACATTTGGACCAAAATGGATGATTCTATGACCAATCGGATGCAGTGGGATTATCTGAGGTCACTGGGGGGTCATTCGCATATTTATGGGTTCCATGGAACATTTGGACCAAAATGGATGATTCTATGGCCAATCGGATGCAGTGGGATTATCTGAGGTCACAGGCGGGTCATTGGTACTTTGATGGGTTCCATGGAACATTTGGACCAAAATGGATGATTCTATGGCCAATCGGATGCAGTGGGATTATCTGAGGTCAAAGGTGGGTCATTGGCACATTTATGGGTTCCATGGAACATTTGGACCAAAATGGATGATTCTATGGCCAATCGGATGCAGTGGGATTATCTGAG
The DNA here is from genome assembly GCA_958299015.1 of Tetanocera ferruginea. Taxonomy (NCBI): domain Eukaryota; kingdom Metazoa; phylum Arthropoda; class Insecta; order Diptera; family Sciomyzidae; genus Tetanocera; species Tetanocera ferruginea. Next base: position 34,801,250 of record OY282640.1, on the reverse strand, counting down.
GTCACAGGTGGGTCATTGGTACTTTGATGGGTTCCATGGAACATTTGGACCAAAATGGATGATTCTATGGCCAATCGGATGCAGTGGGATTATCTGAGGTCACAGGTGGGTCATTGGCACATTTATGGGTTCCATGGAACATTTGGACCAAAATGGATGATTCTATGGCCAATCGGATGCAGTTGGATTATCTGAGGTCACAGGCGGGTCATTGGTACTTTGATGGGTTCCATGGAACATTTGGACCAAAATGGATGATTCTATGGCCAATCGGATGCAGTGGGATTATCTGAGGTCACAGGTGGGTCATTGGCACATTTATGGGTTCCATGGAACATTTGGACCAAAATGGATGATTCTATGGCCAATCGGATGCAGTGGGATTATCTGAGGTCACAGGTGGGTCATTGGCACATTTATGGGTTCCATGGAACATTTGGACCAAAATGGATGATTCTATGGCCAATCGGATGCAGTGGGATTATCTGAGGTCACAGGCGGGTCATTGGTACTTTGATGGGTTCCATGGAACATTTGGACCAAAATGGATGATTCTATGGCCAATCGGATGCAGTGGGATTATCTGAGGTCACAGGCGGGTCATTGGTACTTTGATGGGTTCCATGGAACATTTGGACCAAAATGGATGATTCTATGGCCAATCGGATGCAGTGGGATTATCTGAGGTCACAGGTGGGTCATTGGCACATTTATGGGTTCCATGGAACATTTGGACCAAAATGGATGATTCTATGGCCAATCGGATGCAGTGGGATTATCTGAGGTCACAGGTGGGTCATTGGCACATTTATGGGTTCCATGGAACATTTGGACCAAAATGGATGATTCTATGGCCAATCGGATGCAGTGGGATTATCTGAGGTCACAGGTGGGTCATTGGCACATTTATGGGTTCCATGGAACATTTGGACCAAAATGGATGATTCTATGACCAATCGGATGCAGTGGGATTATCTGAGGTCACTGGGGGGTCATTCGCATATTTATGGGTTCCATGGAACATTTGGACCAAAATGGATGATTCTATGGCCAATCGGATGCAGTGGGATTATCTGAGGTCACAGGCGGGTCATTGGTACTTTGATGGGTTCCATGGAACATTTGGACCAAAATGGATGATTCTATGGCCAATCGGATGCAGTGGGATTATCTGAGGTCACAGGTGGGTCATTGGCACATTTATGGGTTCCATGGAACATTTGGACCAAAATGGATGATTCTATGGCCAATCGGATGCAGTGGGATTATCTGAGGTCACAGGTGGGTCATTGGCACATTTATGGGTTCCATGGAACATTTGGACCAAAATGGATGATTCTATGGCCAATCGGATGCAGTGGGATTATCTGAGGTCACAGGTGGGTCATTGGCACATTTATGGGTTCCATGGAACATTTGGACCAAAATGGATGATTCTATGACCAATCGGATGCAGTGGGATTATCTGAGGTCACTGGGGGGTCATTCGCATATTTATGGGTTCCATGGAACATTTGGACCAAAATGGATGATTCTATGGCCAATCGGATGCAGTGGGATTATCTGAGGTCACAGGCGGGTCATTGGTACTTTGATGGGTTCCATGGAACATTTGGACCAAAATGGATGATTCTATGGCCAATCGGATGCAGTGGGATTATCTGAGGTCACAGGTGGGTCATTGGCACATTTATGGGTTCCATGGAACATTTGGACCAAAATGGATGATTCTATGGCCAATCGGATGCAGTGGGATTATCTGAGGTCACAGGTGGGTCATTGACACATTTATGGCTTCCATGGAACGTTTGGACCAAAATGGATGATTCTATAACCAATCGGATGCAGTGGGATTATCTGAGGTCACAGGCGGGTCATTGGTAGGTACTATAATGGGTTCCATGGAACATTTGGACCAAACTGGATGATTCTATGGCCAATCGGATGCAGTGGGATTATCTGAGGTCACAGGTGAGTCATTGGCACTTTTATGGTTTCCATGGAACATTTGGACCAAAATGGATGATTCTATGACCAATCTGATGCAGTGGGATTTTCTGAGGTCACAAGTGGGTCATTGGCACTTTCACATGAATACGAACTTCACGTGTAGTTCGTGAATAAAAGACACGTGTAGTTGAGTTTTGTGTTTTTACTTGATTTTTTAAAAACACGTGAACACGTGCTTACGTGAAACTGGAAGTTCTAGTTCGTTTTGGTTGCATTGTAAGCATTGGTTCGCATTGGGTGTATTTATGCACTTCTGTTCTAGTTTAATAAGTGCTTTATTTTGAAACCAGAGGTCATGAATCTCTTTTCAACTCAGTCAATGAACTCGAACTGTTAAATTTAACGAAATGGGTCTGTGATCCGGTTAGATTTAACTCTTATGAAAAAAAACGAGTTGGATCATATTTCGTTTTATGCTTTTACCCAATAGATGGCGTAAAATTTTAATTTTACTTTTTATGTGTTTAATTTTTATACAGTGTAGTTCGCAAACTAAATATCGGACAGTGACGAGAGTGGCACTAATTGAAAAGGCATGTGCTCAGCGTGAAATAAAGTTACCATACAATTTTTAAAAATCGGGGTCTTAATTTTAATTTGAAATTAGTAGTTAAACTGACTGTAGCTCACAAACTAAATATATATCGGGCAGAGACGAAAGTGGCACCAATGGAAAGTGCATTTGCTTCGCCTTCTTTTCAACTAAGTCAATCAACTCAACCTATCAAAGTAAACGAAATGATCGAAAAAATTCGAAATTTTGCTTGTTTCTTTTTGGTTGCTCATTTAATCATACTTACATTTTTACTTTTTCTTTGTTTTGGGCTCAATGAGTCCATAATTGAGTGTTATTAATTTATTTGTTAATTTTTGGAAGATCAATAAAAATATGTGCAAAATGAACCAAACAATCGGACCAAAGAGACAAAGAAGAAGAGGTTACAACTTAAACGGAATTCTGCGTCTACACTTACGATACTTTCGAAACTGTTTCTTTTTTCTAACACACCTTAGTTTTGACATTGAATACACAATTACCGAGTTTCCGTCTTGTAACTTTAATATTAGCCTCTTTATAGATTTTTCAATTATGGGGTTGTATGGGAGGTGGGCGTGTTAATGAATGGATGACGCCCATTTTTCTAACACACCTTAGTTTTGACATTGAATACACAATTACCGAGTTTCCGTCTTGTAACTTTAATATTAGCCTCTTTATAGATTTTTCAATTTTGGGGTTGTATGGGAGGTGGGCGTGTTAATAGGTGGATGACGCCCATTTTTATAACACACCTCAGTTTTGACATAGAACACACAAATACCGAGTTTCCGTCTTGTAACTTTAATATTAGCTTCTTTGTTGAGTTTTACATTTTGGGGTTGTATGGGAGGTAGGCGTGGTTTTCATCCGATTTAGCCCATTCTCGAACTTGACCTTATTTTTTTAAAAAAAAGCTTAAATATCGAATTTCATTACGATATCTTCAGAATTACGGCTGTAATCGTGTCGACAGACGGACAGACGGACAGACGGACAGACGGACAGACGGACAGACAGACGGACATGGCTAAATCAACTCGGGTGGTGATGCTGAGCAAGAATATATATACTTTTCCATACCTACCACGCCTCCTTTTGGGTGTTACACACGTCGTGACAAAATTAATATACCCCTTACGCAGTACGCGTGGGGGTATAAAAATATGCTTATATAACTTTTATGGGTTTGCTTTATTAAGGCCCTTTTGGCCTTAAATGTCACAAGTCGCAAGAAGTTCAGTGGGTTTATTATTTAAACCCCTTAAGTTTTAAATTATTGCAAAAATAAACTTTCGGTTTTGATAATACACTGTTTGGTTTAAATTTCACAAAACATACATTTTAAAACTTATTAGATTAATTTTTAACACTTGATAGTTTTAAAAAATAAACTTTCGGCTTAAATAATAAACTTTCTGAGCTTAATTTTCACAATACAAACATTTTGAAACCCAAACATTTAAATTCGTTAATTTTTCGAATGTAAGACTGGAAAATTTTTAAAAATAAACTTTTAGGTTTAAAAAACGAGTCATAAATTCAAAGAGAGTTTTAAGGGTTTTAAATTTAAACTCAAATTTTCGCCTGTATAGATGCTGGAATTGTGTGGCTTGTCGTTTGTGGCTAGGCTTTTGGCTGGGCTTGCGTTGGTAGGTTTTTGTGGGTAGGCTTACGTTCCTAAGTCTTAGTTTCTGGAATTGTGCAGGTAGTCTTTTGTGGCCGGGCTTTTGTGGCTAGGCTTACGTTGCTAGGTCTTAGTTGCTGGAATTATGTGCCTTTTTGTGACTTGGCATACGTTTATTTATAATTTTCAACTTTTGGGTTGTATGGGAGGTAGGCGTGTCTGTGGAACGATTCCAAAAGCATTCAATAGAGCACATCCTTGGTTCCTTATGAACATGTATACCAAGTTTCATGCAATTATCTCAACTCCTTCTTATCCTGTATTTACAGACACAGACAGACAGACGGACGGACGTTCAGACAGGCGGGCAGGACTAAATCGAATTAGGTGACGGTGATCAAGAATATATATACTTTTCTTCACCGTATTTGCTTATTTCTAAGTGTTACACACGTTTGCACACAGCTAATATCGGCTGACCTTACAGGTAAAGTGTATACAAATTATAACAAAAATAATCCAAATTGTTAAAGGATTATTAATTTTGTTTTAGCTTTGCATATGACAAAATAATAATCTTGATGATTTTGATGCGAAAGGAACTTAACTATTATTACTCATATTTATACCTTTCAAAAAGTTTTTCGTACATATTTTTTATCAATGTTTGTTTTATAAAATTTAATTCACGGTTATTTGTTAGAATTGTTAATTAATTAATTTTAAATGCGCTTAAATACGTACACATTTGTTTAAAATATTTTTTTTACTATTCTGCTATGATATGAGTTTGGTTTGTTTTTCAATACTTTAACACTGGATTGAACGTGGTGAGTTCAAAATCGTTGCTGAACTATTATAAGATGAGTTAGAAAAGTGTTGAAATATTTTTTTTAAAAGCAATACATATGCACTAATTTTTATATATTAGTAAATATATAAATATTTTATTTATGTAATATATTATAGAAAAAATATTTTATAGAGTAAAAAGTTTTAAAATTATTTGGTGAAATTGTTCTTGATTTTTTTGCATATTTTGTTTTTTATTTAACAATTTTAAGTGCTGTAAAGCAATGAATAAAAACCTAAGGATTAAGAGTGTGCAGCAGCGCCTGCATACCGATTATACACAAGTTAAAATAAATAATTGCAAACATTGGCTTCAGCAAGCAGTGTGTTCGAAATTGCTGTGTTGTATTGTGGTGAATTTAAAAACCGTGGCTGAGTTCGAAAAAATCCGACGCTATCTTCACCCATTGGGTGAAGATAGCGTCGGATTTTTCAGCCACACTTTCGAATTCGAATATGCATGCGTTGCTATCTTCCCTCCGGTTTTATTTGTTTAAATAAGTCAACCTTAAAGTGCCACAATTAAGTCTTACTATTATTTTCACACGTGGATCATTTGTGGCAAAACATTTGTACAGGCTTGATAACTCTTGAAACCACATACGATGTGCATCTATTAAAACCTAAAACAATAAATTAATGTTCACTTCCTGAATTGTCAAAACACTCCACTCTGTGAAGGTTCATGTAATAAAAAAAGGAATTTTCTCTTACTCGATACAGCGCTTAAGAAAAAAGGATGGTTGCTAGTAATGGTAGAACTTAAAAAAATTGGCTAAAATTCAGTATCTGGAAATATGCGATATTTGTATTAACAAAGACCACCAAGCTACAGCAACGCTATGTCGTTAAATAGCGTAGCGAGTGTAGCCAGCTCTTACTTAGCCTGTGCCTAAACCTGCAAGAACTTAGCATGGACATATCGCATAAATAGTAGAGCTTTTTGCCACACTGAGGTTTCCTCTGCTAGTGTTCCCAGTATATTAGTTTTCATTATTGATATACAGATGTCGCCTCACCCGACTCAAATTATGAATATATCGCACACTAAATACAAAACAGCACAACTCAAAATTTTTTATATCATTCGAAAGGTTATGTTGCCCAGATGTGCAGAATGTATATATAAATGATATATCTGATAGAGGGGATTCCCAACCTTCTAAGAGAGAAATTACATTTTTGAGAAAAAAAGCTGCTCTTGAATTAATATGAAAGTTGGGAGAGTTCTTCAGTTGGTCGAATTTGAATTTTTTTTCAAAGTAACAATTTCTTGAAAAAGTGTTGTTTTATTCATTCATCAATTGTAAAATTTGTAAAAAAATGTGTGTTTGAATTCAATAATTTGACTTTTCATGTGAATATCTTGGTCGGATTTTAACGGTTTTTCAATTTTTTTCATTTTTTCTAAAAGTTTGTTAAATTTTCTTTTAAATGTGTTGAAAATTACAGCACAGTTCTAACCGAAAGTATTTTTAATGAATTTTCATAATATTATCGTTAGTTATTTAGCTTGTGTTTCAACCAAATGCCAAGAGAGAGAAAAAAAACTGTCTCAAATTGAATGTTCTAAATTGGGAAGCCAATATCTCCGCCATCTGTGAATAGATTTTATTTATTTCTTTTTTGTATTTAAGTCTTATCAGTAAACTTAAAAAAACTATTGAAAATAATAAATTTTTTTTTGTCTATATCTATTAAACTATCCATTTGAAAAACAGAGCACAAAATTTGATTTATTCTTAAAATATGGGGTAAAAATGAGTTTTGTTGTAAAAAAACAAAAACTCAAAATTGCATTCCTTATTTTCTTTCAAAGTCTATACCGGATATTATGTTAATTTATTTTGTCTTGACACTAAATTAATAAACTATCCGTGCCATCAAAATATCAAGGCCTAAATACCTATGATTTCTTTGACAAAATTAAAATTTTTTTTTTAAATGGTGTTTTTCTGTTTTTGAAAAAAATAATAATATACAAAAATTATTTTTTTGAAGAAAATAGCTTTATATATCCAATCAATTAAGAGTTATAGCTTCGAACTTATTTGAACCATATCGCATATAATTATAAAGAAGCAATCAATTAATTGGTCGAATTTCGAACCCAGGCGATACTAGTAGTATCAAATGGAGCACAGGGCAAGTCCGAGATTTTGTGGCACCCCTAAGCCAAGGGTGTAAATTGCGACCCATATTTTTTGAACGCGCTCCTGGCATGTAAGCCACACACTTACCACGTATGCCGTGGTCGCCACATAGACGGTTTGAAATTAAGGTTCAGTCTTTCAACTTCTTACATTGCAATGTGAATTCTTTCCTAAAAAGGTGAAATTTTCAACTTTATTTAGAGGAAACAAAAAAGTTTATAAGGAATTTTCAACCATTTGTAATGAAAATTTTATCTAAATAAGTTGACTAAATTTACTTTAATGAAGAAAATTTTGACCTAAAAGTAACTATAAGAAAAACTAGTAAGGTATATCTTCGACTTGGCCGAAGTTGAAATACCCCCACGACTGATTCTTAAGGGTTAAATAATCTTAAATTAGAGAGCTTTTTGTATGAGATTTTAGAAGATTTTGTTATTTTTATGTGTCTAAAATACAAACATATCAAATTGTTTTTCTGAAGCATCAATATAAGCCTTTTTATAAAATATTAAATTTTGGGGTTGTATAGGAGGTGGGCGTGTTAGTGGATGGATGACGCCCATTTTTATAACACATCTAAGTTTTGACATAGAACACACAAATACCGAGTTTTAGTTATGTAACTTTAATATTAGTCTCTTTATAGAGTTTTCAATTTTGGGGTTGTATGGGAGGTGGGAGTGTTAGTGGGTGGATAACGCCCATTTTTCTAACACACTTAAGTTTTGACATAGAACACACAAATACTGAGTTTCAGTTTTGTAACTTTGATATTAGCCTCTTTATAGAGTTTTCATTATTTGTGTTGTATGGGAGGTAGGCGTGGTTTTTAACCGATTTAGCCCATTCTCGAACTTGATCTTAGTTTTTTAAAAAAAAGCTTAAATATCGAATTTCAGCACAATAGTTTCAAAATAACGGCTGTAATCGTGTCCACAGACAGACAGACGGACAGACAGACGGACAGACAGACGGACAGACAGACGGACAGACAGACGGACAGACAGACGGACATGGCTAAATCAACTCAGGTGGTGATGCTGGTCAATAATATATATACTTTTCTATACCTACCACGCCTCCTTATGGGCGTTACACACGTCGTGACAAAATTAATATACCCCTTACGCAGTACGCGTGGGGGTATAAAAATGTGAAAATCTCAACTATTTAAGTAGAATAATGAAAATTGTTGGTCAAATTATTCAACGAAAAGGCTGAAATTTTAAACTACTATGTTCCAAAACGAAAATTTAAACCAAAAAATTTTAAAATTCAACAAAAAGCTTGACTTTTTCAACCCAAGTAGTTAGCAATACAACTAAAAGACCGACTTTTCAACCGAAACAGTTGAAAAACTTCACTAAAAGTTGACTTTTTCAACTCAACAAGTTGAATAATTTAACAAAATGGCTTTCTTTACTTTAGTAGTTAAACAATTTAACTAGAAGGCCAATACTTCAACCGAAAAATTTTTGTTATTGTAGGTAAATTATGAGCTTATTTATGCAGTTTTCAAGTTTTGCGTTGTATTGGAAGTGGGCGTCTTCGTGGGCGGATGACGAACATTATTCAAAAAATGTTGTTTTTGTTATAAAAAACATACTTACCAAGTTTTTTTTCTGTAGGTAGAACATAAGATAACATAATGATAACATAACATTTATTCATATTTCAATGTTTGGGTTGTATGGGAGGTGGGCGTGTCCGTGAGCGGATGACATTAATTTTTCGAAGACAGTTTTGATTTGATATGAGCTACGCACTTGTCAAATTTTATTTTTATAGGATAACTATGAGCTTATTTATGCAGTTTTCAATTTTTGCGTTATATGGGAGGTACGCGTGTCCGTGGGCGGATATATATGTTTTTTATCAACGAAAAATGTCCACGAAAAGTGGGTGTTATCCACCTACGTATACGCCCACCTCCAATACAACTCCAAAATTGGAAAATCAATAAAAAAGCTTATGTTTAACTTTCAAACAAAGATGTTTTTGAAAAATGAACGTCATCCGACCACGGTTACGCCTACCTCCCATACAACCAAAAAATGGAAAACTCCATAATTAAGCTTATGCTTGTCTTATAGAGATACAATTTGGTGTGTATGTATTTTATACCAAAACCTAAAAAATTTGGCGTAATCCGTCCACGAACACGCCTACCTCCCATACAACCCACAATAGCGAAAACACTATAAAGGTATTGACATGTGAGCTACAGGAATAAAACTGAAAAAATATTACTGATTAAAAATCTTGCCGATTATTGAAAAATAATTTCTTCGCATTTAATTTTTATTTCGTATTGAATAAAGCTTCATGTTTTTTTGTTTTTGAGTTTGTACTTAGTTTCGAGTAGTTCAACACTCAACATAATATCAACTTTTATCAAAAAACACAACTTCAATTAAAATAATTTCTTGTAAATGTCAAAAGCACTTTCTGCTTGTTGTTGTCGCCTTTAAAAAATTCAAGTCGCCTGACTTTTCTCTACAACGATAGAGTGGAGACCTGTCGTTTGTCGCCCGTTGTCGTCATTGTGGATGGGCTATGAAGTTCGCACAGCTACTGATCGTGTGCTGTGATAGCACGAATGCGAATAAATATTCAGTGTAACAGTCCGAGTCTCGACTGCAAAGCTTTTTTGACTGAAAGCTGTCGTATGCATGTTAAAGCTATCCGCCCATGGGCGGCTTTTTGCGCAAATTATTGTAGAAAACCTAGAGGTCTCTGGTTTATCACGTACGCAGGCATTTGGGTGGCATACATGTTTTAAAGAGGGTCGTACAGCAGTTGACAACTTGCCGCACTGTGATGTTGACTGTTCTCTTCGATTGCCAAGACATCGGGCACTCAACCCTCAAAATCAATCGATCAACTCTCAATATTATTAGTTCGCGAATATTCGGCAAAAGAGGCTAGAATTCTCGAAGGATACATCACATATTGTACGCGATTAATTGACCCAAAACACTATCAATAGCCTGTCAAAGGTCCGACAAAAGATAATTGTCGCTTGAATTAATCAAAGAGAATGAAGAGTTAGGCAACTTAAGGCCATACTGAAAATTATGGCCGATTAAAAGAAGATTTTATAAAGAAGAATTCGACTTTTCGAAAACTATACATTGGAAAAAGGCGAAAGTGTCACCAATGGAAAGGACATGCGCTTAGCTTAGGTTTTACTCTTAGGAATATATTCAAAAAACATAATATGAAAGGTGAATTTTCATAAAGTTTGAAGAACTGTATCTTCCAAACCAAACAAATATGGAACTAATAATTTGTATAAACTACTAATCAAGGTCAAAAAAAAAAAATGTATGTCATCAACCGATTGCTTTCTAAAAAAAAATTATTAAAGTAGCAAAATATCACGCTTTTAACAAAAATAAATTAATTTTTTATTTTAATATGAAGAAACTATTTAAAAATAATTCTTTATATGTCAAACTAAAATCCAAAATTTGTTTGATTTCATAATATATATGTGTAGGCAGTAAGCAAATATGGCCACCATTTTGAAAATAGAACAACGAAAACAATTTTGAAAGCAGTTTTGTGATGCCAATTGATTGAACAAATTTTAATTAAAATATCAACTATTTTCAAAATAGTCGAGCAACCGGCGTTGGATCACTTGATTTGGATTAATTCCTTGATTGTGAAAAAGCCATTGCATACACAAAAAGTGACCTGGTGTGCGTTATGATCTGATTTTGTTATTGGTCCGTATTTTTTCGAAAACGATCAAGGAGCAACCATCAATACAGTCCATACTAATTACTATAACCATATTTTCATAGATTTTTTTTGGCTTGAAATTGAATGCATGGATCTGGCATAATGTGGCTTCAATAAAATGAGGTCATAAGCCTCACAGCAGCATCAATTTGGGCTTTTTGTAGCACACATTTCCAGGACGATTTATTTCTAGATTTGACGATGTCAATTTGAAAATATCTGACATCATGCGACTTGACACCTGTGGATAATTTTGAATTGAAACTTCTTTAGCGCCGTTGTGTTGAAGTGCTTTTAATTAAATGTAACGGAAGCGCTGAAACGCTAAACGGAAGCGCGATAAATTATACGGTTTGTGTCTGTAATCACAGATGCAAATCAGATCGGTAGATAGATGCCACAACAAAGATGTCGCGCAAAGCATATTGCAACACCAAAGTAAAGCCCGCATTTTGTAGACATTTTGTGATGGACTAATTTGTACTGCTTTTTGTAAAACTAACTGCCATAACAGCATATAATAAATAGTGGATTTTCAGCGATTTTTGTAAAACATACACAAAAAATTTTGTCGGAAATCTGAACATAACTTTAGTTCATTTCTGGCTTGAACTCTAAGAGAATTGACAGTGTACAGCTCAGATTACAAGGTCCTAAAATAAAGTTTAAAGAAGCGTTCCATGATCTCAAATTATTGGCGACTGAACTTGCAGAAATTCGTAACGAGACATGTGAAAAAGTTATCGAAAAGGCTAAAAATCTTTGTAAAAAATGGAGAATCGGTACAACAATCCGTATAAAATGTCGCCGACAAATGCGCGGAGAATTGACTCGAGATATGGTCTTTCCGCAGAAAGCGAAAAATCTGGCGTTATGAAAAGCGTTCTTGGTCGTCTGCATCAGGAAATAAGTTCACAATTTACAAGACAAGGGACCTTAATTCCAAATTTTGGTATTTTCTGGACGTTGAAAATTTATTAAGTAAGAATAATCCGTACAACGATCTTGAAACGAATTGTAAAAATTTGGGTGAGTTTTATAATACAGATTTAAAACGAACAGAACTTCCATTTAAAGAAAAAGATGTTTTTCCAAACCTGAGAGTAGCACTTCAAATATTTATTACTATTTCAGTATCAATGTATCAATTAGTGTAAAATTGAATAAAATATGTAAAATATAGTACAATGTCGAATTTTAGCGTCTTCACTCAAATGCATCTCCTGACCGTATTTTTGCACGCATTTCTTTCGGCGGTAGTTTATATTCTCTATTAAAAATGAAAATAGTTTTCGATTTTTTATGAATTATGATAGCGCAAAAACTACTCATCCAAATGAAAAAATATGTTGATCAAACATGAAGAAAATTAATAATTTTATTCGGCTAAGCGTGATTATTAATATTAAACAAGAAGTGTACAAGATATATTTCAACATTTGCGACTATATTTGAAAAAAGTGAGAAAAACTTTAAAAATCTTATAAATCTTATAAAATCTTTAAAAAACACGTAAATCCTAGTACTCTATTCGTTTGCGTGAAATTTCACTCGCAACATTCATTTTTTTGTTGCGTGAAAATTCTGACAAATATTTTGTTGTGAAGAAATTGAAAAATTTGAGAAAGTCATGCTTTACTTCTCAAAATAGACCAGCCTTATTCATACAAAAATTCAATATATCTTTAGTTCGTGTTTGTAAGAGTAGAATATAGTTAAAATATCGAATGTAGCATGATCAGTTCGATACAATTGATGTCAAAATTATAAAAAGTAAAATTTACTTAATTGAAATAAAAATATATAAACTTTATTATTTCAGTTAGCGAGTAGTTGAGCAAGCAACAGTTATCTTTAACGAACTGTCAAAGTTAGGAATAAACATTGCTAGCAAAGATGTTATGGATACGAGTTAACAGGTTAGGTAGTTAAGGGCCAGTTAACGATAACCACAAGTGTCTTTAACGCTTTTGGGAATTCCACTGATGTTAATGCTCTACATAAAAAATAATTTAAAAATGAAGTGGCTGAATACTTGGGAAAAAATAAGACTAGCATAACAGAACAACCCAAAATAATCAAAGCTCAGAATTACTAATATCCTTAGACTTTCATTCTTCATTCCTTAACCAACGTTATTTTCTCTTCATATCCTTTTATTTCTTCGGCTAATGATACTCCTATTCTAATGTTTGAAACCACCTTTTTTATTTAAACCAATTTAGAAATATATTAAAAAACTTTTAAATGAATTGATAACATCTCGATGTTATTCGATCTTTGTACTCGTACAACTAATATTTGTCAAATGTACCTCAATCAAAAACGTCAAATGTACCCAAATGGTCTCGGCATCTTTTTTTTAAAACTTTTTTAGTTTATATTTAGTTCTATTGAAATTCACTTATATTTTCAAAAAATAAATAGTTTTTACCTTTTGTAAAAGGTACTTTGATTAACTTTTATAACTCGGTCAGGAAATCGTTACGTATCAGTGCCGGAAAATAACAGTTACGCGCGCAAAACATAAAAACTTTTCTGTTACTTTTCTTCATGTAATGCAAGAATCGTCGAACTTCGTGACGATTACTGAAATACAATGATGCAAAATTTATAAAACAAATTATTGTAAAAAAACGGTTCGTTCATACCGAAAACGTCATAGTCAGATGTGCACCAAAGTCAAGGGTACCCCAGTTTACCCTACTAGGCTTAACTATAAAAACTTGTTTTGCGATTTTCGTGTTAAGAGACCCTAAATCTGAAACAAAATATAATGAACTGTCGTGTACAGAACCTTTTTCTGATTTCCACGCATAGTGTTATTTGTATTAATGTAATTTAATAAGTGTATTATAATTATTTGTACTAAATATTAAAAAATATATATAATATATCATAGTTTTTTTCTTTATTTCATTGGGGGCGCCAAAAAATTGTTTTGCCCCGGGCGCCAGTTATGCTCGCTACGCCACTGGTCAAGGGACACAAATTTCGCTTCTATTTAGTATCGTAAAATACGAGTTATACAGATCAAAAATTTAGGAAAAATGCATTGAAAATCACGAAAACCTCTTCAAGTTATGAAATATTTCGAGTTCGAGGTTAGAGTTGGAAAAGTTTCACTGTTATAAGTTTCATAATAAAAGAAAAATTAAAACAATTTTAATTTTATTTTAAATCCATTAATTTTATTTTAAGTTTTAACCTTATGTTGTAAGTTTCCATACAGAATAGTTGAAAATGTTTTTTGTTGCTATTTGTTGATGTGTTTGTGTTGTTTTGGTAGAATACACTGATAAAATTGCCATTAATTATGCTTATTACTAAAGTGTGTGTGTGTTTGTGTTTGTGTTTTTTATTTTATTTTTTATGAATTATGTCTCTTGTATACTTCATTAAGTATATAAATTATTTTGCTTTTTATATATTTTATTCTTATATTTTTTTTTTTTTTTTGTCAAAACTTGTGGTTTTGCAAAACTTAAAACTAGCACAACTTATCACTAAAACGACTAAAAATTAAAACTTAATTTCAGTTATTAACAAATCAGTGCTTTTAGTAAACAAAAAACTAAAAGAAAATGGCGACAACCGCAACAATTTAACTAAAGATTTTCGTTGAAAGTCTTGTTGAACGAAGAGTTTTGCTTTTAGCACAACTTTAATTAATTTTAACAAAATAATTTAGTTATTTTTTTCTTGTTTTTTTTATAATAATTTTGTTTCATTCGCTCTCGCACTTTCTTGCTCTTCAAACATTAACTTTAACATAAACTATATCCATGCCTGAACGTCGCAACGAACCTGATGTAGACGCCAGCGACGCCAACAATGTTGACCATGGCGACTATCACATTGGAATGCGGCGCACTAGCAGATATTCGGAAAACTGCTGACCCTCAACTCCACCACCGGTGCTTGCTTCAATGGTAAAGCCTGCATTTAACAGTCGAGTGAGCACCTGCACCGAATTCAGCTTGCAATAACCGTTAAGCGGAAAGCGAATGATCTGCCGCCAGTCGCCCTGATTCCAAGAAACACCGCTGCGGCTGGTCTGTGTGGACTGATTGGCCTCGGGAAAAACCTCATCGAGCAGTGCACGCTCAGCCGATAGCATGATGCGTTCGCCCAAATCGGGTGAAATGTGCAGAGCAACGACCTCGTAGTTGTACTCCGGTGTGGCACCGATGCGAGGACTTGACTTAATGCGTGCCGGTGGTGTAGGTGGTGCAACCAAATAGTTACCATTGCGTACGCGATCCTTGCGCATGCTCTCCAGTTGCTTTATCATGGCTGTGAAAAGAGTACAAAAAAAGGGAATTCTTAAGTAAGCAACAGACATGAGACATGAGGTTGTATTTTTTGCAACTTACGTTCTACTTCAAAGTACCGTGCCTCCTCTAGCAGCAGCTCCAGATCGGGAAAATCATCCGCTATTAAAAGTCTTGAGTTTCTCATAAAATTCAATACATGTCGAAACATGCCACCATCACGATCGATGAAATAGTGTTGCTTCAGCGAATCCAATACGATTGGTATTGAGCCATTGAACAGTTTTGCCAGCTTTGAGTCCGGATACTTTGTAAGCGTTTCCAGAGAACTGGTATAAATTGTGCCACCCACATCGATGTGTACGGGTGCAGTATAACGCGAGGCGGCCGCAACGCAAGGAATGCCCGTGATCGGTTTGTGGTTTGTGTGCAAGTAGGAACTGCCACCACCACCACCACCACCACCGCCGCCAATACTGCTAGATGAGCTGCTGCCGCCTGTTGGACCGACCACGGTGCCCGGCAGTCCGATGGGCGGTACGGAGGAGCTGGCAGGTGGTGTGGGTGTGGGCGAGGAGGAATTTGAGATCGTTGGCGATACAGTGGGTGAAGCGCTGCGGATGAAAGAAAGAAATTAATTGACAAGTTTTCAACACTTTGAATTTTTTTAAAAATTGTTGTTCATGATATTAAATTAGAATGGAAAACCCTCACATACCGAACAAAAATTTCGAATGTTATGCCTACTGTTTCACAAAGTTTTGATTTTGACCTTTTGAACGATATATGATTCTTATGTGTACACACAGGTTTTAGCTACGGGATGCTAGCACCTCATTGGTGGAATTTTAAAAAACTAATAACGCCATCTGAAGGCTATGAAAAAGGTCAAAAAAGGTCAGTTGGTCCCATAAAAAGGTCAGTGATAGATAATTTTTTATGAATTTTTTGAGAAATTTTCAAGGTCATGCACAATTTGCTCTATTGTGGAAGCAAATTCCAGGAGTGACTCAATGGGGCAAAATAGTTAAAATATGAAAATCGTTCAAAAATTTCTAAAAAATTATCTATCGTTGACTAATTAATGAACATTACTGACCTTTTTTAATCTTTTTCATTCCTTTCAGATGATATATGTTTTTTTTTTTTAAACACGACTTGTGGACTGCACAATGGGGCAAAATATGTAAAATTTGAAAAACTTAAAAAAATTTCTAAAAAATTTTCCATCGTTGACCAATTAACGAACATAACTGACCTTTTTTAATATTTTTCATACCTTTCAGGTGGTATTTGTTTTTTTTTTTTGATATTCGACTGCACAATGGGGCAAATAGTGTATGACCTTGAAATTTTCTTAAAAAATTCATAAAAAATTTTCTATCGCTGACCAATTATTGGAGATAACTGACCTTTTTTGACCTTTTTAATATCTTTCAGGTGGTATATTTAGTTTTCAAAAATTCCACTCCTGGCTTCCACAATAGAGCAAATTGTGCATGACCTTGAAAATTTCTTAAAAACTTCATAAAAAATTATCTATCACTGACCTTTTAATGGGACCAACTGACCTTTTTTTACCTTTTTTATAGCTTTCAAATGGCATCATTAGTTTTTTAAAATTCCACCAATGAGGCATCCCTCTTACTTTTAAGAACTTATAGTTTTTTAAAAATATCGAAGACATTCCAGAAGAGCATGGTTTCCTGTTATTACGGACATTGGGAATCTAACTGCATCATTAGTTTCTTAAGTTTTTGGCACGCATTCAACAAAAGTTTTTTTAAAATATCAAGAAGATTTTTCAGGTTATATCCCCTATTTTATGGCTTGTTACTACGTCTGATTGGCTTTTTTTAATCTCTGATCTCTGGCTTTTTCATAGTTTTTAAACTACAAGTCGTTAAACGCTTGTTAAATCTACACAAAAATATTAATATACGCAAGAAATGGTTTTCCGCCCCATTAGGTCCAAATAATCAAGTACTTTTTAATTTAAAAAACCGGAATTTTTATGATCTTTTCTCCACTAGACGTCTGATCTTGCTATACTGTGTCTAATTTTAACAAAAATATTGCTTTCGTTGTTCTAAGTTAGTCTTGTGAACATACCCTACAGTATAAAAGTCTAATAATATTTATGATATTTTTTTTTAAGGGCTTTGTTAGATGCTTATAAGCTTTAATGAATAAAACCGTTAATAAATTTAACGCAAGCGTCACGTTCCGTACCTAGTACGCTCAAACTGTTCTTTTCTGCTATTACATTGCTTTTTTATACGAAGAAATGTTCAGCCTTAAAATATACACACAAAATATGTGTTCATTTTTTAAGCCATGCTCCGCAGTTAGTAGCTCTAAAACTGTAATTAAGCTATTTCCGTGCTTTTCAAACTATACAGAAAAAAATGTTGAGCTTAAAAGTATGCACAAAAAATGCTTTTGATACTTATCAGTGACGAAATTGCTTCCACCGCATTAAAGGACGGTCTTTAATAAAAGTTTTATATATTTGCTTACTTTTTATTTTTAGTCTGTGCTCTTACTTCATTTCGACAGTGTTGTGCTTTTTTATCAGTGATCTTCTTTTCAACAATTTTGCCAGAATGGGCAAAACACATGTTAGTTCGTGTATCAGTGATTAAATTTAATGCAGAAACACCACCACAAAAAAAGGTTGCTTAATAAATTTGACTTGTCATGAGAGGACCTTTGCTAACTATATTTTTTTATTGTCCGTTGAAAATTCACTTCTATTAAATAAATTCAAAAATCTGTAATAATTTTTTAACGTCTATTTTTTTTTTCCAACATTACTAACCCTGACTAAAAGCTCATTCCTTTTTATGTCGAAAAATGTATGTGAAAGCTCCCCGTTCATAACCGACTCTGACCGTTCATAACCGACTCTCATTCAATTTGAATATGAGAAATAGTTTAACCGAATGTCAAAGTGAAAAAATTCACATGTCAAATTGTAATTTTATTCAATGTAAAATAAAAATGTCACAGTGTTTCAACTGAATACGAACGTATTTAATTTAACCACATTTTTATAAAAATTAATTGAATATCTTCGCATATAAATAATATATTATTATTTTCCATTCAAATAATTTCGGTTTTAGGTCAAAAACAGTAATGAGCGTGTTTAAATAATTTAAAGCTTTTTCTTTGATTTGAGTTTTCTTTTTGTGCATTTTTCACAAAATTTCTTATCATTCTAGACCAGTGATGGGCACACACATACTATCACATTCTTTGATTGTGTGTAAAGCAAAGAAAAACTAAGACCAATTTTACGTATTTTCTCGCTATAATTAAAAAAAATTGCACAAAGAGATGTTATGTCAATAAATGCTGCAAAGCAACTGGCTTGATTTGATGCCAAAATAAATTGAAATTCTGCCCTTCTCTGTTCTAGACCTATCCTGAATAACATACTCATGAGTGATATAACTTAAAATAAAGTAAACGCTTCCTGTTTGTATGAAAATGACTTATTATGGAGTAACAACTAAAATAAACAATTGTCATAAATTTTTTATTTCTAGAGTTCACTCTGACTTACCTTATTTTAATATCGCTTCTGGCATATATGCGCCCAGTTGATGATAGATCACGGGGCTCGATTGATTTGACGTCTCTTTCGCGTTCTCGATCCATATCGCATTTTTTTCTGCAAACCAAAAAGAGATAGCATACATTATAAATCATGTTTGAAACAAACAAACAAACAAACAAACAAACAAAAAATATAAAAAAGAAAAAAATCAGTATGTATTTGTTTTGTTAAAGTTTAGCCGCATGCTAATCAAAAATCTTGCTCTCTGCTCGACTAACTTTGCAATAATATTTGGCTTAAACTGTTCAACCATTAAGTCTCGAGCGCCTATCGCACCACCACAACAATACTGCATTTAAACGCTTTCTCTATATATGTAAATGGTATCACTTCTTTATTCCACCTTCCTGCCGCCCCATTGAAAAATAACTCATTCGCTTACAACTAATAATAATAAGTTTTAAAATATGAAAACTTTTGGCCTGAAAACTTGAGAAAACTGATTGGAATGAAATTCACATGCGATTTGCTTTGGCAAAGCAACGCTGCTATACGAAAGGCGGGGGTGTGCTATGGGGCTGTTGCAGTGGGGGCAAGACAGCAAGTTTGTTGCCTCCAGGGAAATTCATGATGCTATGCAGCTCTGCTTTTGCCGATAACGTTATACAGCGTTGTGTGCAAAACGTTACGTTCTAAACACAGTCCCACATCAATGACTGCAGGCGTTCGTTGGTTGTTGTTGTTTTTGTTGTTGTTGTTGTAGCGCTGGTTTGTTCTTGTTGCTTTTTTTTCTGGAGCATTTTGTGTGTGTGTGGATTTTCAGCTGTGTGTTGGTTGTTGTTTTTAGGTGTGCTGGAGTAGTCAAGATGCCCTTTTGCGGCACAGTGGTTGAAATTTGACGAATTTGCTTTAAAATTTTTCACTTTTTTCTGAATTTGAAAATTGTTTGAAATTGAATATAAAAGATTTACATAAAATAGCAAATAAAAGCCTTCGCATTCAAGCAAATAAAAGCCTTCGTGGTTTGTATAAAATTTTTTTTGAAGCTGGATCTTAGCCAAGGGCAGATTTTTCGAGGTTAAAACCATTACCATTGGTTCCAAACTTTAAAGAGCAAAACTTATATTAAAATATAAATCATTTTTAAAATAAAGACTTGGAGTTCAAGCCTTTTTTAAGGTAGAATTTAAATTAACATATGGTCATTTGAATGCAATTATCAAATAAAACATTCAACTAAACATTGATGCGTTACATAGTCCCTGAAATTCCGTTTGAAATTCGAAAAAAATAAGTTAAAATTCAGAAAATATCAGTTGAAATCCCGAAAACATCAAATGTTTAAAAGAAATTCTATATCAAATTCAGAACAGATCAATTAAATTTCAGAAAAGATAATTTCTTTTAAAATTCAGTAATTAAATTTGCAATTCAGAAAAAGATCATTTCAAATTCAGAAAAAAAATCAATTTGAATTCAGAAAGTATCAATAAAAATTCGAAAATCATGCATTGCAATTCAGTCATTCCGTTACAAATTCATTAAAGATTAATTCAAATTCAGATAATCCATTTGAAATTCAGAAAACATCAATTGAAATTCTGAAATTCGACTAAAAATTCAGAAAAAAACATTTGAAATTCAAGATATTCCCTGAAATTCAGAATATATCATTTCCAATTGGGAAAAAATCAGATATTCCATTTCAAACTCCAAAAATTAGCAGTTGAAATTCAGAAAAGATAATTTCAAATTCCAAAACAACAGTTGAAATTCAGATATTATATTTGAAATTCAGAAAAAAATAATTTTAATTCAGAAGAAATCAACTGCAATTCAGAAATTCCATTTCAAATATAGGAGAGATTAGCTAAAATTCAGAAATTTCATTGGAAATTCAGAAAACATGAATTGAAATTCAGAAGTTCTATATGAAATTCAAAAAATTCATTTGAAATTCGGGAAACATCCATTGAAAATCAGAAATAATTTTTTATTTTTTAACTTTAGAAACTTTTATATAAAAAACATCAATTGAAATTAAGAAATTATGTCTTAAATTTAAAGAAAAAATCAATTTAAATTTAGAAATTGCAGTTGAAATTTAAAAAAGAAACATTTACTATAAAAATATCAAATGTCATTCCGAAATTCCATTTTAAACTCAGGAAAAGTCAATTCAAATTCAGAAATTCCATTTGAAATTCAAAAACATCAATTGAAATTTAGAAACTCCATCAAAATTTCAGCACAAATCATTTGAACTTCAAAAACATCAACTCAGATATTATATTTTGAATGCAGAAAAATATCATGAAATTCAAAAAACATCAATTGAAATTCAGAAACTCCATCAAAATTTCAGAAAAAATCATTTGAAATTCAAAAACATCAACTGAAATTCAGATTTTATATTTTAAATGCAGAAAAATATCATTTGCAATTCAGAAAAAATCAATTGCAATTCAGACATTCTATTTGAAATTCAGAAAACAGCATTTGAAATTCAAAAGCTCTATAGAAAATTCAGAAAAAATCCTTTAATATTATAAAACATTAATCGCAATTCAGAAATTATATTAGAAATGCAGAAAAAATCATTTAGAATTCAAAAAAAATCATTTGATATTCAGATTTTAATTTTGGAATTCAGAAAAGATGAAAATTAAAAAATTTCAATTGAAATGCAAAACAAATAAATTCAAATTCTAAAAACATAATTGTTTTCCAGAAATTACATTTGAAATTCAGAAAAGATCAATTGAAATTCGATAAACATCAATTGAAATTAAAAAATTCTATATGAAACTCAAAAAATAATTTGAATTTCAGGAAAAATCTATTAAATTTCAGACATTTTTTTTAGCTTTTTTAAGGTCAATTCAAATTCAGAAATTTCATTACAAGTTCAGAAAATTCCAATGGAATTCAGAAACTCCATAAAAATTTCAGAATAAAATCATTTAAAATTCAAAAAACATCAATTGAAGTTCAGAAACTATTTTTGAAATGTATAAAACATGATATGAAATTCAAATAAGGTCAATTTAAATTAATAAATTTTTTCTCGAATTTAAATAAAATCATTTGAAATTCAGAAAAAATCGATGGAACTGCAGAAATTCCAATTGAAATGCAAAAAATATTTATTCAAATTTTAAAAACATAATTGTATTTCAGAAAAGATCAATTAAAAGTAAGAAAACATCAAATGTAATTCAGAAATTTCGTTTGAAATTCGAATTTCAACTATTCTCACTTAAAATTCAGCACTTTAATTTTAAATTTAAAATTCATACAAAATCCATTGAAATTCTGAAAAAATCAATTGAAATACAGATTTTTTTTTTTAATTTCAGAAAACATTAGTAGCAATACAAGCAAAATCAAATGAATTTCAATTCAAATCAAATATCAAAGAACAATTCAGAAATTTCAGTTGCAATTTAGAATAAATCATTTGAAATTCAGAAAGAATCATATGATCAACATAATGAGAAATTTCAAAAAACAAAAATTTCCGAATACTTCTTGAATATTTCTGTGTAGAGAACTTGATTAAAAAAATTCCATAATAAAATTTTTTCAAGAATTATTGGTTTTTCGGAAAAATATTTAAGTTAAATTGAAAAAAGCAGTTCAAATTCTGTGTAAGACAACTTTTCTAAAACACACCCATCAATAAAGCATACATTTTTGCATTTTATCCCACTGTCAACTCTGAGTGTGTAACATACATCAAACTAACATGAAGTAATCACTCAACTAAGCAAAGCAACCAACTTTTAACCCACCCACTAAAGCTAAAATATCTGTCAAACTTTGCAGAAAAAGAAAAACGAACGCTTCCAAATGAAGCCAACACAACATGATTTACAGTCAAACAAGCTAACAAAAAAAAAAACAAAAAAGAAAACAACATAAGAAATAACTGAAAAACTAGAGAAAAATCTTTGACTTCGACAACTTAATATGGTTTGGTAAGGTACTGCAGCGGTACTTAAGCCTGCAGCAGCAAAGAGAAGAAGAACAACAAAAACCACAACTTGGTCATTTATTTCGATTTTGGCTTGGACATGTGGCATGGATAGGAAGGACAAAAATAGTTAGAATTAGCATGGATATGAAACGATGTGGTAGACGTTGTAATAAAACAAGTGGGCAAGCAGAAGGAAAATGGTTTCAAAGGACCTTCAAAGCACGAAACTAAATGTTACAAAAAAAAATAAAAACAAAAAAAACAAGAGCCAAGAAGCAAACCATGCACTGTGGAGACGATACCCGAAGACAGCTGCAGGCTAGGCAACCCATAGCTGAATTTCTGAGATGTGTGTGGGCTATGTGTGCGGGTGTGTGTGTAAATATCCTGCGAGCTGTGCAGGACGAAGTGAACGATGAGCAGCCAACATCAAGCAAAGGTAAGATTCAATTCCTGCTATACGAGTAATAGTCTTCGTAGTAAGTCAGCAACTTCAAAAGACACATCCTCATGCACACATATACATACATACATATATTCACTTCACAAAATTTCCTACCACATGTGAAAACTTTACGATTGCTTAGTTGTGTTGCCTTATTTGAGCTTTTGGCTTTTGGCATTGATATTGGTGCATGTGCGCCAACTCTGATGCATACATTTGTGTGTGTGTGTAAATGTATGTCACCCAATGTCTGGTAATGTGTGTGTGCGCTTAATATCGCTCTTCTGTTGTTTTTCCCAACTTGTTTATATGTATTGTGCAAAACTTTTGCCGGCTTCAATCTTATCGCAGTTTAAAAGCGCCCTCCGAGGTTTAACGTTATCCTCGGTTAGCAGTCGAGGTAATGCAATGCCAGAGTTTAGAAAGTTTAAGGTTTAGGTCTGTTTAAAACTAACACGCTCAAGCTATAGTCCTGGTGCATAGCCGTGTTATGGTAAAAATCATTAAACCATGAACCAACCAACCAGCCAACCAACTCAGTCCACACAACACCCACGCAGATACTTGCTTCTACTTGAATAATATTTTGTGCTCACACAATAATCAGAATATAAAGTTCAACAAGCCAGTCACTGCAACAGTCAAGGCGCAAATAAATATAAATGTGTGTGAATATGTGTGTTTGTGTTGGTGTGAGCACAAAGAAATTGATAAAAAAAATAAAAAGGAGATAAATAGTGCCTCTATTGAGTAAAGATGAAAACCGCTGCAGGCGCCTGGGCGATATGGATAAAAGAGCTGGAGATACAGTGTTGGTCATTGAAAAAAGTACACAATATAATTATCTGATAGAAGTCTTATTCAAGTTACAGTGACAGTGACAGTGATAGTGACAGTGACAGTGACAATGACAGTGACAGTGACAGTGACAGTGACAGTGACAATGACAGTGACAGTGACAGTGACAGTGACAGTGACAGTGACAGTGACAGTGACAGTGACAGTGACAGTGACAGTGACAGTGACAGTGACAGTGACAGTGACAGTGACAGTGACAGTGACAGTGACAGTGACAGTGACAGTGACAGTGACAGTGACAGTGACAGTGACAGTGACAGTGACAGTGACAGTGACAGTGACAGTGACAGTGACAGTGACAGTGACAGTGACAGTGACAGTGACAGTGACAGTGACAGTGACAGTGACAGTGACAGTGACAGTGACAGTGACAGTGACAGTGACAGTGACAGTGACAGTGACAGTGACAGTGACAGTGACAGTGACAGTGACAGTGACAGTGACAGTGACAGTGACAGTGACAGTGACAGTGACAGTGACAGTGACAGTGACAGTGACAGTGACAGTGACAGTGACAGTGACAGTGACAGTGACAGTGACAGTGACAGTGACAGTGACAGTGACAGTGACAGTGACAGTGACAGTGACAGTGACAGTGACAGTGACAGTGACAGTGACAGTGACAGTGACAGTGACAGTGACAGTGACAGTGACAGTGACAGTGACAGTGACAGTGACAGTGACAGTGACAGTGACAGTGACAGTGACAGTGACAGTGACAGTGACAGTGACAGTGACAGTGACAGTGACAGTGACAGTGACAGTGACAGTGACAGTGACAGTGACAGTGACAGTGACAGTGACAGTGACAGTGACAGTGACAGTGACAGTGACAGTGACAGTGACAGTGACAGTGACAGTGACAGTGACAGTGACAGTGACAGTGACAGTGACAGTGACAGGGACAGGGACAGTGACAGTGACAGTGACAGTGACAGTGACAGTGCCAATACGAACAATGATAATGTGTAAATGAAGGATGAAGTGTCAGGATCAAACACATTTAGTTGTGTAGCATACATGTAGCCAATTTCATACTTTTTACACTGGTGATAACCGTAATTTTGAAGCATTTGTACAGAAATTGATATTTAAGCTTTAGTATACAAAATAAGTCTTAATTTCGAAAATAAGCCAAATCAGATGTAAGCCACGCCTACATCCCAAACAAAGTGACTTTTCTCACATCAAAATGGTAAAATCTCCTTTAATTCTACAAAAAAATAATCTTATGATTCGTAATATTACACCAAAACTTTGATCTCGCACTCTAAATTTGAAAATTTGGGCAAAACGAAGGAAAATCAAACCAACCTCCTATGCATAGCGACGCCCTCAAAACGGAAAATTTCTAAAAAATCCTTAAAAAATCAATCCAATGATTTTAAATATATCACCGAAGCAATAATTGACAATTGCCAGTCGCCAGAATAAGACTTTTAATAAAAATATGCACTAATATTAAAATAGAAAATTAGAATTTTTTTAATGTACTTGTTTGATTTTAAAGTTTCACCATAAAATGAACAAAATATGCTTTTGTCCCATTGTATGCTCTGCTATACTGCATGATGTAAAAAGTAAAAGGACACGCTGCAGCAGTAGCTTACATTCCACAACTTCGCCTACAACACATCGTAACAGTGACAAATGTCAGCCCAGCATGAATGAGCAGAAAACACAAAACAAAAAAAAAATAGAACAGCAAGCTAAAAGAGGAAAGCGCACAAATCAAAAAATCCTTTGGGCAAAGTTAAGAAGAACTCAGTGCCGCAAGTGGTACGGTTGGGCTTTCGTTACGAATTAAATCACCGCGCTGATGAGATGGCAAATGAAAAACTTTGCTGCCATGCAATGCTGTGAGTTGTTGTAGTATTGCAGTTGCTCTCACAGAAACTCACACACACACACACACACATATCGACTAACCCACACAATCATGCATAAACACACACTCGTATGACGAAAGAGCAACATAGTCGTCAGCAGCACTGACTGGCATTGAAGCTGGCTCGGGCCAAGTGGTAGGGGAGGGCATAAAGAAAAAAAAAGAAGCATAGAAAAGCTGTGGGGGCAAAAGTTGTGCAAATACCGAACAAGCAAGTTATTAGAAAAGCTCGAGGGCAATCAAAGCTGTTTTTTTTTTTTGTTTTTTTTTGTTTGCTACTCTGTTTTGTTTCTTGTAAGTTGCAAAATTTATTAGAAAATATTTATATATGCTAAGAAATATTTTGTGTAATGCGAGTTATATTAAAATATTAATATTTAAAATATTAAATAGAAGCAATAAAATATAAAAATAAAATCAACATTAAATATATGCTAAATAAATAGAATATTACATTTGAAGTCACAGCAATTGAGACAGAATGTTTTTTATGCCTAGCTGCAGATGTATTTCAAATGTCAGCAAAGTCGTTGAATGTGCATAAGATATGAGCTGTCTGTCTACATATATATTTGTATATGTCAGTCAGTCTATCGTTTTGTTTGTATGTTTGTCTTTTTCTTTATTTGTAATTTTATTGAAATTTTAACAATTTTATAGCTGGGTTGGTGCTAGGATGTGTTTTAATATATGCAGTCATGTGTTGAAAATAATGTTGCCGTATTTTAAAAAAATTCTACATTTTTGCATTTGTAATTGCAAAAGCACAAAAACCGGAGTCGTTTCGAAATAAGATACTGCCTAGTGAGTATGTGAACATTCAAGTCAGCTTGAATGCATGCAGCAATTTTCAAGTATGTAGTAGTTTTTCAACTTTTTTGTTCAAGGTTAGTTTAAAAATTGTGTTCGCATGTTGCCCTCGACCTCGATTCTAAACCACATGTGAATTCTTTTTAGGTGGAATGGTTTTGAGAAGTAAAAATCTTCCAAAGAAGACGTTGAAAATTTCTCTGAAATAGACCACTTTATTTGAAACTGTGTCGTAGGTTGCCCTGCCTTGGAAAAAGGTATGAAAAGACTCGAAGAGGATGATATTTCACTTTTCGCCCTTAGACATAGTGAAGAGGTTAATGCAATACGAACCACCTTAAATTTGTTGAATCGTAGGTGCTTTAACGTGATGACCGTGGCATGCAGGTTTAGTGTGTGGCTTAGCATGCCCGGAGCCCGAGTTCGATCCCCAGTTGCGGCAAAAGTTTTATTCAATAAAAAATTTTTCTGATCGGTCACCACCTCTCTGCACACAATGGCAAGCCTCAGGGAGTAAATAAATGCCATGTACAGCTTCTTGAGAACATGAACTTAGCCGTTCGGAGTCGACATAAAACATGTAGGTCCAGTTCTCGGTCAATTGTGTGCAAACATTTAATAACACACACAACACAATTGATCATAAGAAACTCGTTTAAAGTCCTTTCAAGGGCTGAAATGGTAAATTTGTTTTTTATTTTTTTTTTAGGTGCTTTTCCAAATGCTAGATTTGATGTGAACAACTTAATGAAATACATTTGGAATAATTGCTATGAATGCGATTATTCCAATAAATGACAGTGACAATGAAGAAATAATTAGCCTTATACCTAGCCACAAATTAAACATGTGTATGCAATTAACAACCTGAACACATACATTCAGTGGACAGTCTAAATTAATATTGAATGTTAAAAAACGCTTTTATTAAGAGAGCTTCATGAAGAAGCTAAGGTTTTGAAATTTAGAAATAAGTCAAAATTTAGATTCCGTCGTTCGGGGCCTCAAAAGTTAGAGGAACTCATTAAAATGATTTCTGCATACTTTTTTTTTCAAATCGAAGGAAAACTGCCGAAGCAATTTTGATTCTCCTGATGGTTCTTTTCAGTAAAAAAAAAATGTTTTTTGCTTTTCACTTTTAATTTTTTACAGAACGCGTACTCAAATCCGCTAAAATGCAAAATTTATTACTTATCGGCAAATTCAGAAAAAGTAAACCAAAACCTTAAAAAATAAAAATGTTTAAAGTTCAATAAAAATACATGGAACGTTAAGGATATTCTT
Source organism: Tetanocera ferruginea (assembly GCA_958299015.1). NCBI lineage: Eukaryota > Metazoa > Arthropoda > Insecta > Diptera > Sciomyzidae > Tetanocera > Tetanocera ferruginea. The sequence goes on along the minus strand of OY282640.1, from coordinate 34,773,214 downwards.
TGTGTTTTCTTGCGGTAAAAGCATTTTGAAAAAAAACATATTGTATCCTTAAATTTTAACTGATTTTATTGAATGTATTTTTAATCTGTAGGAAGTTAAAAAATTGTAGGTTTTTATTTTTTGTAATTTGGTATTTCGCGATTTAAATATCAAAGCACCGTTATATAATATTCACAATTGGAACATTTTATATTGAAATGTGAATATTAAAATTTTTAAAAAACTTATTATCTATCGAAAAATAAAATTTAAAAAAGTGATTCAAGAGTGAAACGTGAGTGACAATTTTCATTGATAAGTTGGATTATCTTGGAAAATAATTGGCTGGCATAATTTATGTCTCGGACTTACTTTTAATATAAGATAAGTTAATTTTGCATTTTTTTTAAATCAATCCGACGCAATTATTTTTCATTAAAAAAGCTTTTCAAGAAGTGAAACGTGAGTGACATTTAATTTTTTTTTTATACCCCCACGCGTACTGCGTAAGGGGTATATTAATTTTGTCACGACGTGTGTAACGCCAATAAGGAGGCGTGTTAGGTATAGAAAAGTATATATATTCTTGATCAGCATGACCACCTGAGTTGATTTAGCCATGTCCGTCTGTCAGTCCGTCTGTTTGCTGTCTGTCTGTGGACACGATTACAGCCGTAATTTTTAAGCTATCGTGCTGAAATTCGGTATTTAAGCTTTTTTTTAAAAATCTAAGATCAAGTTCGAGAATGGGCTTAATCTCATGAAAACCACGCCTACCTCCCATATAACCCCAATATTGAAAACTCTGTAAAGAGACTAATATTACAGCTACAATACTGAAATTCGGTATTTGTATATTCTATGTCAAAAATAAAGTGTGTACGAAAAATGAGCAACATCCACCTACAAACACGCCCACCTCCCATACAACCCCAAAATTGAAAAATCTTTAAAGAGGAAAATATTAAAGTTACAAGACGGAAACTCGGTATTAAAGTATTCTATGTCAAAACTGAGGTGTGTTAGAAAAATGGGCGTCATCCACCTACTAACACGCCCCCCTCCCACACAACCCCAAAATTGAAAACCCTATAAAGAGGCTAATATTAAAGGTACAAAACGGAAACTCGCTATTCGTGTATTCCATGACAAAGCTGAGGTGTGTTAGAAAAATGGGCGTGATACACAAACTAACACGCCCACCTCCCATACAACCCCAAATTTGAAAACGTTATAAAATGACTTATATTCAAGCTGTAGGAAAACAATTTGATATGTATGTATTTTAGACACATAAAAATAATAAAATCTCTCACAGTCTTATAAAAAAAGCTCTCCAATTTAAGATTATTTTACCTTTAAGACTCGGCCGTGGGGGTATTTTAACTTCGGCCTAGTCGAAGATATACCTTACTAGTTTTTGTTTATTTTTGTATTAGAAATGAATGAAGATGACGAAAACATCAAGAAAAAATTAAAGAACGTATGAAACAAAAGATAGAGAAAAATTATAGTTAAATCCGGATTCATTTAAGAAACAAAACTTAGCAAAGATTAAAAAGATCTAATTAAATCATTACTTTAAGTCGTTGGCCTTGACGGAATTTCTAATAGGCCAGTCAAATAGTAAAATTTGGCGCGGTTTTTGGCTTTTAACGAGCGTAAGAATGAACGAATTAAGAGAATAAGTATCGGAATAATTTTGGAAAAATTATATATATTTCTGAAATAGTTCTTGTGTCGTTTTTATATTATGAATAATTTTTTTAACTATATTATACTTTACAGAATTCTTTCCATACAAATTTTTTTTTCTTTTTTGAATAAAAATATCCTTAATATTAAGAAAAAAATTTTATTTATAAAGTATGCTTAATAAAAGTCACCTGACTAACAACGATGCAAAAAAAGGACAATTAAAATTGATTTGAAACGTGAGTGACATCGACGTGAAACGTGAGTGACACGTTCAGTATATGAAAAAATCTTAAAATTCTGAGAGAAAACTAAATTTTTTTCCTGCAGTTTAAATTTCTACTCAATTTCGTCACGGAAAATTACTTTATTTCTAATATTAACTCAAACACTTCGTAGATTTTAAGCAATTTGTTAGAAGAACTCAAAAAATGAAAATTGTGCGAAAACGTGAGTGACACACCATTTAAAGAGAGTTTTTTTGAAATGTGTAAATATATATAAAACTTTATGCATGAGCTTATAAAAGTGAGCATAAGAATTATTGTACCCATATAATTTTATGTGAAAAGGTTTTATTTTTGATGGAGAAAAACTTACGTTTACTGCTATGACTGAAACGTGAGTGACACTGGATTTGCCGTTATACCAACGTTTTGACACAAAAAAGTTTTTAAAATTTGAATGACAACTACACAAATGAAAACTTGCTAGGGTTCCATCCCCAGCCGCGGCGAAAAGTTTTTTTCAATAAAACATTTTTCTGATCGGTCACCACCTCTCTGCAGACAATGGCAAACCTCAGAGAGTAAATAATGCCATGTAATGCCTTCTTGAGAACATGAACTTTAGCCGTTCGGAGTCGGCATAAAACATGTAGGTCCAGTTCTCGGTCAATTGTGTGCAAACATTTAATAACACACACAACACAATTGATCATAAGAAGCTCGGTCAAAGTCCGTTCAAGGGCTGAAATGGCCAATTTGTTTTTGTTTTTTTTTTGTTTTAATATGGAGTGTGCCGAAAAAGATATCGCTGTGATTGAGTTTTGTCTAACTGTGGTAATGGTGAAAATCAGATATTCAAGCTGTTAAAAAAACTCGACATATGAAGAATGTTTATGAATCATGCCATAAATCGGTTTTTAGAATTTTTTAAGTAGAGGACAGAGCCAGAAGTGGACAGTAGAGAACAGAGGAGAGAGGTAGAGGACAGAGCCAGAGCGTGTTATTCGTACGACTGGAGTCATAAAAGCAGTACGTGAGTGAATTCGCCGAAATCTCTGAAGGAAGTAGAAAATTATGGCTGGAGACATGAACATGTCTACCAGATCCTTGTTCCAACTAATCTGTGCGGACCTCTATATGAAAGCTTTTCGAAGGAGCTCTAGTCGTCTTTAAACTCCACGGTTAAAGCAATTAAGATTGCAAGTATGCAAGAAGCTGTTGCAGTGGCATGCAAGCAATGTTCATAAAAATATTATTTTTACCGATAAAAACATTTTTACGGTGTAGGAAGATTTTTATAAGCAAAATGGCAAAGTCTATGCTAGAACAAGTCAGGAAGCAAAACATACAGTACTTAGGGTTCAGAGAAGTCATCATCCTGTATACGTGATGCTTTGGTGGGGAGTATCATGCAAAGGCGTGGGTCACATCCATGCATTTTTGTGGAAAAAATGTAAAAAGTGGAGCTAAAAATAACCAACAAAATGTCTTGGAATACATTGTTAAAAATTTGAACTCTTCAATGGAGAACACTGGGTCTTTTAATAAGACTCTGCACCAGCTCGTAAAGCTAAAGCAACGCAAGAGTGGTTGTACCAGAATATTGCAACTTTTAGTTCTGCTTTAGATTGGCCTTCAGGAAGCCCACACTTAAATCCTCTTGATTACAAATTATGGTCAGAGCAAGAGAGTATGGCTTGATCGGTTCGCCACCGAAATTTGGAAAGTCTCTAGTCTGCAAGCGCTAATTGCAGCAGCAATCTTAGACCAGCCCGTCTAAGAGCCTGCATCAAAGCAAAAATAAATTATTTTGAATAATTTGTTGTATTCTTAGAAAGATTATCTTTACATTAAAAAATTAAAATTGCAAAATAATTTAAAAACTCGTTTCTTAAATTTTTACATCATATTTAGTGTGTAACAGAACTTATGGCACGACTAGGTAGAAGGAAATGTTGACAAAATGAATGCAACTTAATGGTTAAACATTAATTAATGGTCAAAAAGGATATCGAGGTGAAAACCTCGAAGTAGGAAAGTATATTGAAAAAGGAATATCTAAGAAATTCACTTGCTAGGGTATCACGATATGTTTGGTACTTGTCAAATTATGATTAAACTCAATATTAACAATAGTTAAGTATTTAGTTTACAAACAACGACAAGCAATTTCCAACTTGCCACCATCTTCAAAAAGAATCCTTTTTATTTTTTTTTATTAAAATTATAAAACTGAGCATTCAATATTGTTCACTTGAATGGAAAATGCATTCATATGAAAACAAACTCTCAGGTTTGCTGTTGAATGCAGCGCCAATGCAATCGACAGTTGAATCTATGAATGAATGAATGAATGAATGAATGGAATGGAATGGATGAATGAATGCACAAACCTGTTAATTAACTTCATTTCTCATTGAATGCAACCGAATTTAACTTGCCAACCAAAGCCGACAACCAAGCAACCAACAAGCACAGAGATAAAAGCCGCATTTAGGCATATTTGTTTGTGTGCGTAGGCGTGTGTAATTGAGTGTGTGTGTGTGTGTGTGTGTGTGTGTTCTTGATTAAGACAAGCTTTGACTAGTCATGCATGTTAAAAATCAATTACAAATCCATTATTCACAAACAGCTCAAAATATAAAAGCTTACCTTGCAACGGAAATGCAGGCGAAAATAACGTTAATTGGCAAAAGGAAATCAACTAACGGTGAGCGCGGTAAAATTATGTTATGAATAGATGTGAAAGTGGAGTGAAATGGCTACGCAGTGAATTAAAAAAAAAACTCTGCTAGTTCGAACACTGACAGCTGTGCATGTGCAAATTATGCATTTGAATGCATTTACAAAGGATGCAACACACACGTTGTTGGGCCAAAACATGGTGCTGCATTTGCTTAAATAAGATATTGTGCATTCTGGCTGTCAATTTTGGCAGCAACATAACGCAGCAAAGTTGTTTAATTATGACGGCTTATTAGCTTCAATATTATTTTCCCCATTTTTAAGTAAAAGCTTGAAAGCTATAGACAAGGGCACTAGAAACTGCTAATTTGAGCATGTTCTGAATTAATGTCAGCTTATAATGTAATTCTTTAAAATATTCTCTGGCTTACTTAAGTCAGCAACAGTGTTGAAAGTGTGCATTAAGAAAGCTTTTGACGCCATTTTAATTAAGTTTAACACTTGAATAGTTAATTTTCACCAACACATAGACAGATGCATTAATAAAGCTGCGACACTGCTGCCGCTTATTATTTTGGCATGATGGATGTGTATGTGTGTGTGTATATTAAACCCTGATATAATTAATTTTTGCAGCCATTTTTCACACCTGGAACAGACAGCCGGATGCTAGCGCTTAACAAGGTGGCAACAAGTTTACCTGAAAAAAAAAACAAAAACAAACGCATGTGGCATATATCTATATATATACATAATAAAACATATAACCATGGGCCACAGCAAAAACTCACATTTACTCACTCACGCACACCCACACCCACACACACCCATAGCAAAGACTTATTATTCATTAAACAATTAAAAGATAATTAAAACAGTTTTGCGGCTGAGAAGGTGTAAAAAATACCGCTTAATATGCAGCATGAACTGCTTAAATGCAACAAAAACAACAACAACAACAACACAACAAGTAAAGCACACTTCAATCAAAAAGCCAATTAAACGTTAAATGCAACACTGGCGTTAATTTAGTGCGCTTATTTAATCACGCCCTCCTGCAACATGCTGCTAACACCAACACCAACATTGTTAACAGACAGTTGTCGGTGTGTTGATGTGGTGAAGAGTGGGCAGGAAGGATATGCTGGCTTGTCTCCACATTTTCAAATTAAACTGCAACCACACCAACAACAATGCCAGCAACATTCATCAACAAAAAGCATCAACAACATTATAGCGTCAAAGCTGGCAGCAATGATTGCTGCAGCGACATCTGGTGTTG